>JASPKZ010000423.1:600000-937500 GCA_030220185.1 Diploptera punctata | reverse complement strand
AACCAGCACAAATACAAATAAATGTTTGACAAATATAGATATACACTATACTAATTATAAACAGTTAAAGATACAATGAATGTAGCAATGTAAATGTCATGTACAAACAACATTTTATAGGGTAATAACAGTAATGATACGATAATAATAATAATAATAATAATAATAATAATAATAATAATAATAATAATAATAATAATAATAATAATACTTTATTTATTCTGGCAGAGTTAAGGCCATAAGGCCCTCTCTTCCACTCAACCAGCACAAATACAAATAAATGTTTGACAAATATAGATATACACTATACTAATTAGAAACAGTTAAAGATACAATGAATGTAGCAATGTAAATGTCATGTGCAAACAACATTTTATAGGGTAATAACAGTAATGATACGATAATAATAATAATAATAATAATAATAATAATAATACTTTATTTATTCTGGCAGAGTTAAGGCCATAAGGCCCTCTCTTCCACTCAACCAGCACAAATACAAATAAATGTTTGACAAATATAGATATACACTATACTAATTATAAACAGTTAAGATACAATGAATGTAGCAATGTAAATGTCATGTACAAACAACATTTTATAGGGTAATAACAGTAATGATACGATAATATAAATAATAATAATAATAATAATAATAATAATAATAATAATAATAATAATAATAATACTTTATTTATTCTGGCAGAGTTAAGGCCATAAGGCCCTCTCTTCCACTCAACCAGCACAAATACAAATAAATGTTTGACAAATATAGATATACACTATACTAATTATAAACAGTTAAAGATACAATAAATGTAGCAATGTAAATGCCATGTACAAACAACATTTTATAGGGTAATAACAATAATGATACGATAATAATAATAATAATAATAATAATATAAATATGATACATTATACGGGAAACACCAATTAATATATATATATATATATATATATATATATATATATTACACTGGATAATAATGAAGTCGAGTTTAGAGCAAATATAAATTTAGATTTCTTTTAAAAGATGCCAATGTCCGGCAGCCCCTTATTTCTTGTGGTAGGGAATTCCAGTTGCGAGAAGTGGAGATGGTATATGACATGGAGTGATGTGATGTCCTATGTTGCGGTATATTAAGTAAGAGACTATGTTGTGATCTTGTGTTTAAGTTATGGTTTGAGGATAGATACTGGAAACGGGATGATAAATAATTGGGAATCGAGGTATGTAGGATCTTAATAGGAGAATTAGACAGTGCGATTTTCTTCTCTCTGTTAGATGTAGCCATGATAACTAACTAATTCATTGGATCTATCGAAGCCGTAGGTTCATGGCCGCGCGGTCATAAGTTCTCCACACATCACTATTCTGATCTAATGCTTTCCAATTATCCCCTATATAATCTACGTCCCTTAAATCTTGAATAATCTTACTCTCCACCTCATTCTTGGTCTACCAACCGGGGGCTTTCCTTCTGGTTTTCCAACAAGAAGCTTCCATGCAATTCTTTCATTCCCCATTCGTGCCATATGTCCTGATCATCGCGGTCTATGAGCCTTGAATGATCTTATTATATCTAGCTTCCCATACTTACCATGAAGATCATTCTTATGTAGTTCCATTCACCTGTCTGTTCATATCTTTTTGGTCCAACAATTGTCCTAAGAACTTTATTCTCAAATACCCGTGATCTTCTTTCCTCCCTAAAAGTAAGAGTCCATGTTTCGCATCCACATAATATACCTGGGGAATAAGAGTTTTATATATTCTCAGCTTAACGTTTTTATCAAAGGAGTTGGGATGATAAGAGTATCTGCAATGCATTTCCAGAATTGAGACTATGTTCAATTTCTTTGTGCATCTTATTCCTATTTGTAATTATTGTTCCTAGATAATTGAATTCAGCCACTTCTTCAAAATTTCCCTCATTTGTACATCCACATATTTCTATTTGCATTCATGTATATATTCGCATTTTAATCGGTACAGTGACTTCGGTTTGAAAATAAACGTTATTAATAATTTGAAACGATTGATACAGATTGGAATTTTCACAAGCTGCATAATTTAAAGATATATTACACACATAGGTAGCCCACGTGTTCAAAAAGAAGGAAATTACACACTCCATTTGAATTTGAATTGAAATGCAAAAGTTCTGCATTTACATTCATTAAATATGCATAAAAAGCTATGTATAAAGCTATGCAAATATTGTTTTCCGAGAGTAGAACTCAAAGCGGATTCATTCATCATGGATGAATATGGAAATTGATTGAAAATATTTTTCAGATAGTGTATATGTTACACTCATTATTTCCATGTCTCTTATCCTAATAGCTCACATATAAAATGCTGTTAATAGTATATTAACTAACTCCCTCACTGGCACAATCGAACCCGTAGGTTCATATCCGTACGGATATAAGCTCTCCATACATCCCAATCCCGAGTTAATGTTTTCCAATCTTCCCTGTATAATCTACTTCCCTCAAATCATAGTTAATGTTATTCTCGCGCCTCATTCTTGGTCTACCAACTGGGCGTTTTCCCTCTGATTTTCCTATAAGAAGCTTCCATGCATATCTTTCATTCCCCCATTCGTGCCACATGTCCTGCCCATCGCAATCTATGAGACTTAACTGTTCTTATTATATTTGGCTTCCTATAAAGACCATGTAGTTCACTGTTATGTAGTCTTCTCCATTCACCAATCAGTTCATCACTCTTTGGTACAAACATTTTCCCAAGAACTTTATTTTCAAATACTCGTAATCTGCTTTCCTCCCTTAAAGTAAGAGTCCATGTTTCGTATCCATTTAATATAACTGGTAGAATAATAGTTTTATATATATTTTCAGTTTAACGTTTTTTGAAAGGAGTTGGAACGTCAAGTATCCTGTAATGCATAATAGCACGCATTTCCAGAATTGTGCCTACGTTTAATTTCTTTTTGCATCTCATTCCTATTTATGATTATTGTTCCTAGGTATTAGAATTCAGCCACATCTTCAAAATTTCCCTCATTTGTCATTAGCTGTCCATTTCCATTATATAATGTATTTCTGTGTCTGATCATATATTTAGTTTTATTGATATTTACTTCCAGTCCGAAGTTAATACTAGGCCTTCATTACTAAATAAAAATTAGTAATGTTTGTATGTTATGCTATAACATGTTAAATATAAAAATTCATGAATATATTTAATCAATTAACTAATGAACTCTCTGGCATCATCGTCCCCGAAGGTTCACGGTCACATGGACGTGTTTTCTATACATATCTATCCTGAGCTAATGTTTTCCAATCATCTCTCAACTTATCTCAAATCATGGTTAAAGTTGTTCTCCCACTTCATTTTGGTTTACCAACTGAACTTTTTATTTCAGATTTTCCTACAGAATTTTCCATAGTCCTCTTTAATTCCTCAATCGTGCGACATATCCTGCTCATGACAAAGATATGAACTCTAAAATTTTCAAAAATTGGCTATGAACACAGGTTTTACCTAACCTTCCACCCCGTTCTGTCATTGTAATGGTGAACCGAAGTTATCATAGCTTCCAAAGTGATAAGTAGAATACATCACGAACACTTTTAAAGGATATTATTTTATTTATTTATTTATTTATTTTATTTTATTTTATTTTACTGATGGATTTAAGACCATAAGATCTTCTCTTCCGCATCACCAGTGTTAAATTGTACTTACAATAACAATTATTAATTATTTGCATGTTGATTTGTTGAACAATAATACATAATAGGCGTTGACTACACAATATGGTGTTGATAAGAAAGAAAAAGGACAATAACCTATATTTTAAGTAATTGACTTGGTAAAGAAAATGTAAAATATAAAAAATTATAAAAGTAGCCTATACATGTAACACGGTTATATTATAGCTACAAAGTGGCTAAATTGGCAACCCTGAGTGAAAAGGCGGCCTTATCAGCTGAGTAATAACGTTCATATACAAGTGACATAAGTACACGCATGCGCTCTAACCACGGCTATTTATTAATTTGGAGAGCTATAGCAAAGTTGGTCATCATGTCACAGGGTCGAAAAACGCGAAGAGCTTCCCACTCGCCCCATCAACACATGTATAGTAAGCATTAAAAGAAAAAAACCTAACTTCTTATTTGTTAAATAACAATCTTATGCTAGAAAAAAGTAGTAAAAAGAAACGGTTAACCATGTATAATGAAATAATTATTGTCACTCAAAGTACGAAAAACTTTGGACAGGACGAATTTTCGTGTCACCAAAAAAAAGAGTATTTCCGATACTTCAGTCAGGTAACAAGATGTAAGTAGATACAAATGCGCAGTAGTCATTTTCCATTACGAGTGTACGGTAGAACCATGAAAATCTCGCAGCGGTCAAATAGACTATTTTACAAGATGTTTCATGAATAATACAATTCTTAAAATACATTATTATTCCTCTCAAAATTGATAGAGAGCGGCCGATTTCGGCGCATAAAATGACAGCCACTGATATATATATATATATATATATATATATATATATATATATACATATATATATATATATATATGTATATGATATGATATGAAAAGAAAAAAAGAATGCTTGAGTCGGGATTTGAACTCGAGTCTCTAAAGTCTGTACCTTCAGCGCTCTAACCAACTGAGCTACCCAAGAATTCCAAGACAAACATACAATTTTCTTATACATGTAGTATTCTCAATTCACACAAGAGATAGCGGAAATATCATTCAACTGCCATCTAGCGGCTAACCTAACAGTTAAGCAAATTATTAAAGAGAATATTTACTTTATAGCAGTAACGCTTGTATATATATATATATAGATATTATAAGGGTAGCTCAGTTGGTTAGAGCGCTAAAGGTACAGACTTTAGAGACTCGAGTTCAAATCCCGACTCAAGCATTCTTTTTTTCTTTTCATATCATATTTGCCTTCATTGCCAAATGTCAAAAATATATTTATAATATCTATATATACAAGCGTTACTGCTATAAAGTAAATATTCTCTTTAATAATTTGCTTAACTGTTAGGTTAGCCGCTAGATGGCAGTTGAATGATATTTCCGCTACCTCTTGTGTGAATTGAGAATACTACATGTATAAGAAAATTGTATGTTTGTCTTGGAATTCTTGGGTAGCTCAGTTGGTTAGAGCGCTAAAGGTACAGACTTTAGAGACTCGAGTTCAAATCCCGACTCAAGCATTCTTTTTTTCTTTTCATATCATATTTGCCTTCATTGCCAAATGTCAAAAATATATTTATAATATGTATATATATATATATATACATAAGGAATTCCAGATAAAGGAAGACCAAAATTAAGATGGACTGACAAACCACATCTTGAGATTTCATAGGAACAGGCTCAAACGACCTAAACATAAATAAGTTCATAACTAATATATGTTGTATTGTGCATTATAATGTCTAGTACCGGATATATTTTGTATATTAATAATAATAATAATAATAATAATAATAATAATAATAATAATAATAATAATAATAATAATAATAATAATAATACACGTAGAATAGATTTTTGGAGGCGATCGACAAGAATTTGAAGAAGGGATAAGGTCAGAAATAGCACAATAAGGGAAATTATGCAAGTTGAAAAAACATATTAGAAAAAATAGAAGAAAAACGTTTGAAATTATATGGACAGCTCATAAGAAAAGAAGAAGCGAGAATATCAAAGAAGATCCTGAATTGAAAAGCTAATGGAAGAAGTTGAAGAGGCAGGCCTAGAGAACGATGGATGGATGGAGTGAAGAGAAGTATGGAAGCTAGAGTTTTGAGGGTAGAAGATGCTATATAGGCAGGAACCTGAGGCGACAAATCTCTTTGGGTTGAAGGAGAAACACTGTATTGTGGAATATTCCTAAAATAATAATATATATAAGAGTGTTTTTAAATCGATCCATCTATAGTAAGTTCACCGCTGTGGTCTCGAGGTAGCATGCTGCTTTGTCACGCAGCGGGCCCGGGTTCGATCTCCGGCCGGGACAGTTTTTCTGGGTGAGGTTTTCATCGGGGTTTTTCCTTACCTGTAAGACAAATGTCAGGAAAAGTTTAAGGCCTAAACCGTCCCCGAAATCATATGATCACCATCATCATCATTATCATTATCATCATCATCTTCATCTCCATCCTTCTCCGGTGTGGAAAGCAACGGGAAGTTACCACACCTACAATTCTCTAGTAAAGCTGCAAAGCTTAGCATGAAAATGCTATGATTGCAGTGAAAGACTTGGATCCATAGTAATTCTGCCCGAGGGTAGGTCTTTCACTGCAATCATATCATTTTCATCCTATGCTTCGCAGCGTTACTAGGGAATTATATGTGTGATAGCTTCCCGTTGCTTTCCACACCGGTCCGGTGAAAGATGATGGTGATGATGGCCGGGTGGTGTTCGAGGACCGTTGGGCGTCCTGACATTTGTCTTACAGGTGAAGAAAAACCCCGAAAAAACCTAACCCTGGAGCATGTCCCGACCGGGAATCGACCCGGGCCCGCTGCATGACAGGGCAGCACGCTACCTCGTGATCACAATAAAGATTTGTAAAAAATTCGAAAATATATTTATGAAAACACTTAATACCTAATGCATTCCTTCGAAGTTTCTAATGGAAAGAGTAATAAAGTGAAGGAGAAATATAAGAGAAAATGAGAGAGAAAGAAAGAGACAAAAATAATAAAAAAAAAAAACTGTATCCAAGTGCATCTCCATTCCTTGCAATAGTCTCCATCAGTTGGAAAAAAGTAGAACCTCGGTAAACTTGACATAAAAACGGATGTCTAGTGCTGTGTCATCCAATAAAACAGAACAAAGGGGAGGATTGACGTAGGGGTGATACATTCTACAAGCAAACAGACAATTTCAGTTTCGACCACTGTGGTAATGGTTTGAGTAAACCACTGGTCATTCAAACCAACGGACTTACCGTATCCTCGTATTCCGCACTAATCTCTCTTTCACTCTTCTTAATGCTCACACGTTGTTTTGAGATTCTTCACTGTTACAAGCAAGCTGGCGAGTTAAAGTTCCTCAACACTAAATAAAAAAAGACAGAAATGAGCCTGAAAATAATACATTAGTCGCAAATTAACCCAGAACAAACTAGGTACAGAAAGATAAATATTATTTGTTCCGCAACTAATTTTTAGCGAATTGCAAAGAAACGAAGCTATTGAGATTGTTTTCGGGAAAAAACATAAAAAAAAGTTTACATATCTTCACCAATCCTATCTAGTTGACAACGAAAATGATCATGATAAGAATATATATATATATATCCATCTAGAATGGATAGAATTCGACATAAAGAAATAAGGGAAATTATGGGTGTACAAGAGGAGCCGGACATCATAGGCATTATAGAAAAGAAAATATTACAGTGGTATGGCCATGTCAAAAAAATGCCAGAGCAAAGATTGGCTAAAATTGTTATGGAATGGATCCCAATGGAAAGGAGGAAGGCCGAAGAAAACTTGGATAGAAGGGGTACAAGCAGCTATGAATATCAGATGATTGGAGGAAGATCAATGGATTAACAGAGAGGAATGACGTTTGGTTTCCGGAAGACAGCGGCAGCTGCCATGATACCGATTGATGATGATGATGATGATGATTTCTATCCATAGTAATTCTGCCCGAGAGCAGGTGTTTCACTACAAATATAACATTTTCATGCTATGCTTTGTAGCTTTTCTAGGGAATTATAGGTGTGGTAGCTTCCCGTTTCTTTCCACACCGGTGAAGGATGTTGATGATGGCCGGATAATTTTCGGAGACAGTTGGGCTCTAAGCTTCCTGACATTTGTCTTACAGGTGAGGAAAAACCTGAAAAAAACTCAGCCAGGAGCTTGTCCCGACTGGGAATCGAACCCGAGCCCGCTTCATGACAAGGCAGCACGCTACCTCGACATTACAGCGGTCGACTATATATATATATATAGGCCTATATGCCCCGCTTTGTAGTCGAGTGATTAAGGCAAGATGCCTTGGCGTAGAGCTATGGGACTTGTGCTGGTTCGAATCTCCATGGGGGAAGAATTTTTCTCGAGGAATTTCGGTCAGTTTGGGTCTGGTGTCCACCTACGCATCATGACGAATTTTGGTAGATACAATAAGTTGCGGCTTCAGGTTGAGAAAACCAGCAATAACGGTTGGGGAACCCGATATACTGACCACATCACTCCTACAATGACTGGATGATTGTCTTCCTATATTATTAACACATGTAGTAAATGTGAGGCCAAATGGAGTTTGTTTATATATATGTATATATATTTTAGAGTGACCCTTATTTTCGACTTCTCGTATTTCATTCCGCACAATCACGTTTTTTTTTTTTTTTTGCTGAAATTTAAGATGAGGAACCCGTGCCGCATTGAGTTAGAACAGCCACGCATATTTTGTAGTGGTAATGATTTATGATGTTGATTAATTTTATTAATCTGCTGTATTTGAAGACATTTCTAGATTTACTTCTCTTGTTTAAGACAATAGAATAATAAATAAAAATACTCTTGCTGTAAGTATTTTCAAAAATATTTAATAATGTAGGTCCAATTGAGAAAAACAGTTTTATGTTTTTTCAGTTTAACATTTTATGAGAGAAGTGGAAACAACAAGTGTCCGTATAATACATAATATATATTATACTTACTTACTTTATTACTTACTGGCACTATCGAACCCGTAGGTTCATGGCCGCACGGACATAAGCTCTCCATACATCCCTATCCTGAGCTAATGCTTTCGAATCATTCCCTGTATAATCCACCTCCCCCAAATCATAGTTAATGTTATTCTCCCACCTCATTCTTGGTGTACCAACTGGGCGTTTTCCCTCTGGCTTTCCTACAAGAAACTTCCATGCAAGTCTTTCATTCCCCATACGTGCAACATGTCCTGCCCATCGCAGTCTACGAGACTTAACTGTTCTTATTATATATGGCTTCCTATAAAGACCATGTAGTTCATCGTTATGTAGTCTTCTCCATTCACCTGTCTGTTCGTCTCTCTTTGGTCCAAAAATTTTCCTACGTACTTTATTCTCAAATATTTGTAATCTCCTTTCCTCCTTTAAAGTAAGAGTCCATGTTTCGCACCCACATAATATAACTGGTAGAATAATAGTTTTATATATTTTCAGTTTAACATAGAAGTACATTACGTAATGTAAATGGACAGCTAATGACAAATGAAGGAAAACTTGAGGAAGTGGCTGAATTCAAATATCTAGGAATAATAATCACAAATAGGAATGAGATGCACAAAGAAATTAAAAATAGGCACAATTCTGGAAAGCGTGCTATTATGCATTACAGAGACTCTTTGACTTCCCAATTCCTTTCAAAACACGTAAAAATATATAAAACTATTATTCATCCAGTTAGGCCTATATTATATAGATGCGAAACATGGACTCTTACTTTAAGGGAGAAAGGAGATTACGAGTATTTGAGAATAAAGTTCTTAGGAAAATTTTTGGACCAAAGAGAGATGAACAGACAGGAGAATGGAGAAGACTTCATAACAGTGAACAGCATGGTCTTTATAGGAATCCAGATATAATAAGAACAATTAAGTATCGTAGACTGCGATGGGCAGGACATGTGGCACGAATGGAGAGTGAAAGACGTGCATGGAAGCTTCTTGAAGAAAACCAGAGAGAAAACGCGCAGTTGGTAGACCGAGAATGAGGTTGGAGAATAACATTAACTATGATTTGAAGGAAGTAGATTATACAGGGAATGAATGGAAAACATTAGCTCGGGATAGGGATGTATGGAGAGCTTATGTCCGCGCGGCCATGAACCTACGGGTTCGATAGTGTCAGTGAGTTAGTTAGGCCTACCTATATAAAATGTATTACTTTTATTTCGCCGATTGAATGAAAGAGAAGACTCTTATGGCCTTAACTCTTTCAGCTTAAATGAATTATTATTATTATTATTATTATCATCACTATCATCACTATTATTATTATTATTATTATTATTATTATTGATCATCATGATAACGAATTAAACATAAACTCGTGTTAAACAGGTACCGCTTTTTGCAAGTCAGTGTGTCCAAACTACTATAATGTAGTAGCCCATTATTGAGGCATAGCCTGTCATTTGTAAGGAGTTACTAGACCAAGTTAATTATTAGTTACCTTATTCGCTCATAGATGACATGTAATACATTGAATCAACACACCGGCCAATGCGACATCTAACAGACAACTAAGGTATTACTAGGACGTTGAAGTCGGTAAATTTTCATTTGAGGCCTAATTATTAAGGATCGTTTACGAGCCTGAAAGTCTTTAGACTCAAGACCCATGGTCTAAAGTCCCTCCCGGATGACTTACTCCCTGGATTTTTTTCGTCCTGAAAAAAATCCATCGACCCCGGCTGGGTTTGAACCCGCGACTCTCGGAATTAGAGGCAAGGAGCATAACCACTAGACCATCGCGGCTGACTATATCCATGACAATAGTATATAAAAAACCTGTGCTTCGACTAATAGATTTAAAATTGGTGTGTAACAAACATCATTCTAGAGGATATTGCTTATTTTCTTTCCTTTTCACAGTTACACACTACATATAATATTACTGTTACAACATTTGACCTTTATTCGCCACTCTATTATTTTACCGAAAAAAAAATAAATTTATGCAGAGTGTTCAGCTATTTTATATGTAACAATGTTTTACACAAAAGACAAAACACACAGAGTTAGGGAAATAAACCTCGGAAAAAAGAAGGAAAAAAAAAAAGAAAAAACAATTGAATATTATTGAACAAACAGTTTCTCTATTTAGGTATATAGGTAGCAGGCAGTAGGTCCTATATTATTTAATGAATCTTTTAGCAGCCTTAGTCAAAAAAATATATAAAATTTAACAGAATAAAAGGAATTATAAATAACATTTTCAAGTCAAACACAGTACAGCAACACAGACATACTAGAATTTATAAAACACTGGCCAGGCCCATATTATGTTACGGCAGTGAGGCCTGGACAATTCGCAGTGTAGATGAACAAAGACTAACTGCGGTAGAAATGAAATTTATGAGACATACTGCAGGATACTCAAGAACAGACCTTAAAATAAATTCTGAGATTCTCGAAGAATTACAAATAGAATCAATCATAGAATATGTACAAAAATATAGAAACAACTGGAAATCTCAAATATGAAGAATGAGCAGAACAAAAATCCCACTTCAAATCTTTAAATTACCTGCCACCAGGCAAGAGATATTTGGGCAGACCCTTCAAACGTTGGATTGAGACCGTAACAGACCACTAGGTCTATCACATGAAAGGAAGAAGAAGATGATAGAGCTTACCAAATGACATTTTAATATAGAAAATATAAATATAATATTATTTGCAATTATAGAATTTTATCTTACTTTGCAGTCTCCTTAATTGTTAATATAATTAAAACATTGTAGGGCTTTTAAGACCATTATCATCCTAAGCAGAAGGTTGGCCGCTAGTGTCCAACTCTCATCCAGCTACTGACAGATTTGTGATAGTCGTATGGATAGGGTTGTGCACACTGGCCAAACTGTCGTTAACTTCCTTTAAAATATCTAACACCTCCAGTATGTTTATCATAGCTGTGTAATATTTTGAGGATGTCTATATCTCATAATTTATATGTTTGGCGTAACTTTATTTACCTTCTGCATATTTAAAGTTTGTAATTATTTTAAGAGTCGAGGAGACTGCAAAACAAGGTACAGTTTTGTCCGATCCGATTGAGGGTATTTCCACTTTTCAGCGGTTGCCCTTTTACCAGCCGGCTGCTGGCCCTTCACATCCACATGTGTCAATCACAGAGGTAGATGATCAACAGCCAGTGTAGGGGTGACATGTGGTTAGCATGTCGAGTCCCCCCAGCCGTTATAGCTGGTTCCTCAACCTGGAGCCGCTACTTATTGTAGCTACCCAATTGTCTCACGATGCTGGGTGGGCACCGGTCCCATACTGGCCGAAAAACCATGAGAAAATTTCTTCCTCCATGGAGACTCGAACCAGCGCAAGTCCCGTAGCTCTGCGCCAAGGCTTCGTACCTTAACCGCTCGGCTACGGCGCGGGACACAGTTTTGTAATTTTATATTTAAAAAAGTATTTTCTCTAACTCCAAAGTCCATCGCGCGACAGGCCTAGAAGGCCTTTAACTTACCAGTCGGCTACTTGCCTCACATCCATATGTGTTAATCATAGAGGTAGATGATCATCCAGCCAGTGAGTAGTGACATGTCGTCAACATGTCGGGTCCCCAGCCGTTATAGCTGGTTTCCTCAATTTGGAGCCGCTACTAATTGTAGCTACCCTAATTCCTCACGATTCTGGCTGGGCAACGGTTCCGTACGGGGTGAAATTCTTCTTCTTCTTCTTCTACTTCATGAAATTAGGCCTTTTGACCTGATTTCACATCAATTGGAATTTAATGAATCATCCACTCTATTAACTGGGCATCCAACACTTCTATCTCCTATTGGTTTGTACTTTAATAACAGCTGAAGGATTCTTTCTGCAGGCATCCTTTTACCATTCTCAGATTGTCAACTCTATTTGTTAATTAAACATATTTAAGTATTTTCTAATATCTTCATTTCTTTTTCTATCCATAATTGTCACACCTGCTACTGAACGTAAGAACATAATTTCTGCAGTTTCTATTTTTCTTCTGTCTGAACGGTTAAGACAGGCACTGCCATAATTTTGTAAACTTTTAAGTGTGTACTCCTCAAAGTTTTGGATTTAAGTGTCCGTTTTACAGTGCCACACATTCTATAAAACGTATTTAATTTAATATTAATATCTTCCTTCTAGCACTATATTACATTGCACCCTAAAGTAATTGAATTTTTCACATGCTGTATTGTATTGTTATTAATGCTGATCATACATATCATGTGTTCTTTACCGTAGAATACCATTAATTTTCGATACTGTTTGAAATTTCACGAGAAAATATCTTCCCTCATGGAGATTGGAACCAGCGCGCTGGTCCCGTAACTCTACGCCAAGGAATCCTGCCATGACCACTCGGCTACGGCGCGAGACTTCTCTATCATCTCAACGGAATTTTACCACGAACTTTATTAGTATATTTGCATATATCTGCCATAGGGCAGCATTTATACATGTAATTCTTCGACGCTGTATAAAGAGAATCTCTTTTTTTTAGTAGGATCTGGAACTTGGCCATTCTATGACACATTTCTCTAGGTGATAAGTAGATAAATCCAATGGAATGTGACGGCTAATAACAATCATAATCCATTTTACAAGAAAATGTATTTATAATGTAATTACCTTTGTGTTTTAAAAGTAGTATATTCATTTTTTCAAGCTAACGATCATGTGCTAGCGGTTAAAGCTTCTGACTACAGTTTATGAGATCCAGGGTTTGATTCCCGGTCAGACCACAGATATTTTTTTCTTAAATATGAATTGCTCCTGTAGTCGTCCATGGTCTGGATTTACGTTTAAAGGCTTTTCTGGCGCTTACTTACCATTCATCACAAATCATCGAAGTAACGTAACTCCGCTTTCCAGGCTCCTCGACTTAAGAAGTGGGTTATAATTCCGCCAATATCAGAAGAGAATACAAAAAAAGTCATAAAAGCCAATCTGATGACATTGGTAAAAGAGAAGATATTGTAATGTAATTTTCCTGTATGTATAAAAATTAGTTGTCTGCATTTCATATACGTATAATAAAATGAGTTGCTTCTGCATATTTTGACAATTCATATTACTATTCCTGTAAGAGTAAATTACACAATTACTATTTAAACACTGAAAAATAGGCATAAAGTGACTCTGATTGTTCTATTTAGCCATCGCCCATCACTTAAAAAAACTGAAACTAATGTTCTTAGAATGACCTCTTACTCGAAACAGGGAAAATAAAAAAAAAGTGAAATCTTTAAATATCTTGTGTCAATAATTACAAGTTTAGCTACCTGTGAAAGAGATGTACAAACTAAAATTGCAATGGAAAAAAATTCAACTAAGACATTACATGGAATAATTTAGAACAAAAATATTACAAAGGAAACTTGAAAATAATTTATGAGAGCATGATACAGAATATTGGTCTTTGACGTAATTACAAAGGAATAACATTAGAACAGTTGAATTTGATTATTTTAGAAGAAGCCTCCAAAAAAACAGCATAAATTAACAAATGATTTTTTTTTGGAAAGAAATGAATGTCACCACGTCTGCTGATAAGAGGATTGAAAATCAAACGCTTAAATGGTATGGCCATATACAAAGAAGGGAAAATGAAAGATGGCCAAAAAATATATACCAATGGTCACCCCCTATACGAAATAAACGTGGAAGACCAAGATGGAAATGGAAAACCTACGTCAGAACTATAATGGATGATAGGAATTTGGAAGAATGAGATTGGAGTGATAGAGATAAATGGAAACTGTGGACGGCAAACCTATAATTGGGGGAAAACCCAAGAAGAAGAATGTATAAAATAATTCATAAATCTGTACCTCAGATGTCAAGAGTTGTAACTCCATTATCAGTGATTCTCAGGTTCTGATATAGTAATAATCACAAGAAAGTGATCTAAATGAAGGTATAAAGTAGTACCGCTCATCATTATACGAGCCAATTTAGGTTCTAGTAGTATATCGCCTAGTGGTATAGATTAGTAAATCCTTCTTTCTGTAAATTATGGAAATTGTGATTTACGACTCCAGACCTCTGATATACAGAAATAATAAACTGAAATATTTGTTTATATTAAATAAAATTAATCTTTATTAATCGTAATCTAGTGTAATATTTATAACAATACATTTTTTTAACAATTTACGGTATTTTAATATTGAAAACCTTGCTATTTATACTAATAATGCTTTTTTATGTTACATTGATAGAATATAATATTTGGTGTGAAATTTACAAAGTGAATAAAATAAATACATAGTGCTAACATTTGCATTCGTTACAAGTATATACATATTAAAGAGAAAACATTCAATCGTAACTAAAAAAAATTTAAGAGAAGAGGAAACTGATTTTTTTAAGTTTTATATTTTATTTTTGAATCCTTAGCATTTTATGAAATTATTTCAGGTTATGTTACATGACTTCATAGGGCTCTTAAATTCCATTAAAGATTCATAATTTTCCTCCTATATGCATGTTAATATTTGTCTACAATTTTCTGTGTGTTTGATTTTTCAACTATGTGATAGCACAAAAATATATATAACTCTTATATAAATAATGATATCTGCATGTAATTTTGAATATGTTTTCGTGTATATCCCAATTAAATTTTTCTGTTTTTTGCAAAATTAAAATTTGTAATTATTTTATAAAAATATTTACAAACATTTTAAAAACATATTATTACAAAACTAATTTTAAAAGTTTACTAATTGAAAATTGAATTTTTCATTGCTGAAAGCTCCTTTCTCCAATACAGCTGAGTTAATTGATAAGGTGACTGCTAGAAGGCCCTCTATCTTGGAACTAGAACATTTTAGCATGTAATTAAATAATACATGCTTAACTGTGGCTCTATATGAAGGCTGGAGGAAGGTCCTTTTTGCACATAATCTATAGACGTTGAATTTGTAGTTAACTCATTTTGCAAAAAAAAAAATGGATAAAGGCCCTCTTAACAATGATTACTTCAGTTATATTTTACTTTTGTTATGAGTTTATTAAAATTCTAAACAAGCCGAATTCTAGGCTACCGGTTTACCAATATAATTGTGGAATTTTTTATGTTAAATGTGTGTGTCTGAGTTATATACGTTTTTGTAAAACTCATTTTTTTTAAATTTGTAGCTCCAGTGTTTTTTTTTATTTGTTGCTTTCTTGTAATTATATATACACATGTAGAACACACGTAGAAACGCTGGTGTTAAACCAAACAGTAAATAGCATATCGTGATACTAGTGCAGTAAGTGAGTTTTACGGAAACTAGGAAGAGCTTGAAAAGACGAGACTGGTCCAGTCATTTAAATTCCGAGTTTTTGTAAAAAACATTTAATATAGTATTATATACTGTTTTTTGCACGATAAATATTGATATAAATTTCATTATATTGGGATAATTTATATTTTAACTGAAGTTCGTGTTTATATTTTTGTGTTAGAGATTGAAAGTTGAATCGTGTATATTTGTTGTAACGGGAACAGTAAAATAGATACTAAACAAACAAAAATAATTCTTGTAAACAAAGAATCATTAATATTAAGTATTACGTTCTATAATGCATTTTTACGAGCCATGACAACAATAATTTAAGTACCGAAAATTGTTTATGTCGTGCAAAAAAAGTTATTATTCTATCCTCTTCCATTATAACCACTCTCTCCACGAAAGCACAATAAAATGACTATTGTATCACTGTATGTAAAGTTAAAAGCTAAGTTTTACACATTAAGTATGGAATATTCATAACATGTTGTACGGAATGAGTATCTTACATATTTATCAAATGTAGGTAGTGACTAAAATCCAACTATAATTACAAAAAAAAATAATAATAAGATGTTACGTTTCTATCGATGACTCAAGAGCAATAAAATGTTAATGCCCATGATTCTATTATTTATGAGTTGGATTATATCAGTCTCAGTATTAATGATAACCATACCCTGAACCATATCCTGAACCATGTTTCCCACCATAGCTACCAGAATCCCCATGTCCACTGCTATGTCCATACGATGATCCTTCGCTTTGGCCTCCCTTTTTAGCAAATTCTTCTTGGCTCCCTTGATAACCATTGTATCCTTCCTCTCCCTTATGTCCTTTTGCTTCGTCAAAGTGATTACCTTTCTCATATTGACCCTTCTTGCCTTGTTCGTCTTGATTGTACGCGGCGTCAATATGTCCTCCCTTGTGATGACCTCCCTTCTTGGCAGCTTCATGTTGCTCAAATTCTCCATACTTGCTTTCATGCCCGCTTTTGTTGGCATCATCGTAGAATGTATGTTCTTTCTTGAATTCGTCTTTGTGGTATACATTGTGGAAACCAGATGTTTTGTGGCCCTTTTTATGACTTGCTTTCTCTGCAAAGCTGGCTCCTTTCGCACCTTTAGCACCTTGCTCATGTGCGCCGTACTGTTGAGCTTCATCTACATGACCCTTCTTTTGACCTGCTTCGTCGCTGTAGTGACCTTTCTGAACTTCGCTGCCCTTCTTTCCAGCATCTCCCTTGTCATAAGCTTCGTATACCTTGTAACCCTTATCTCCCTTCTCTCCTGCTGCAGAGTGATGTCCTGCATTGTATTGGTCACCACCTCCCTTCTTGAAATCTTCTTCCTTGTAACTTCCACCTGCAGAATCTCCCTTGGCACCTTCAGCATAGCCATATCCTTGTCCAGCGCCTCCTCCGATATAGTTTCCTCCATAACCGCTTCCTAGATACTTACCTCCATATCCACCTCCTAGATACTTTCCACCATAACCACCTCCGTAGTGAAGGCCACCCCCGTATCCTCCGAGACCAGTGCCACCTAATCCAGCGCCGCCTATCAGACCAGCACCGCCCAATCCGGTGGCACCTATGAGACCAGCACCTCCAAGTCCAGCTCCACCATATCCGATTCCTCCATGTTTATATCCAGCTCCAGCAGCGCCTCCAGCACCTCCTCCGATGGCACTGTAAGAAGCACCGTAATGTCCAAGTCCCTGTCCTCCAGCACCCGCTCCTAGACCTGCGGCTCCTCCTCCCAATCCACCGATGTACGATGAACCTATGTGACCAAGCCCGGCACCGTATCCAAGCCCTGCACCTCCTCTAAGTCCGACTGGAATGCTATGATAACCAGCTCCGCCTAAACCTGTCGCACCGATACCGGTCAAATAATGTGTACTAGAAGAACTATCGCTGTCGTCATCACTATCATCATCGTCCTGTTCCTCTAGTTGAACATAGCTAGCGGGTCCGCTTCCATCACTTTTATAAATATATCCGGATGCAGAGCTTTCCAAGTCTGAAGAAGCAGATCTAGCCATAAACATTTTCCCATGAAGTTTCTGTTGAGCATCACTGCCCGGAGCGGCTAAATTCACGATATCTTCTGCAGTTTCCACTAGTACCTCCGATGTGCTGCATATTACTATATGCAGAAACAAACAGAACAATCCAGAAAAAGCGAAAAAGGCTGCCATTATATGGCACTTGCACGAAAAGTGTAAACTTATTCACTAAAACCGAATAAACACTTTAAGTAAAACACTAGTCACAGGTTTAGTAGCGCAGGAGGTAAACAGTTGATGACTGAATGCTGAGATAGTTCAATACCTTCCATTTATATGAACCCATACCCTAAATTAAAACAAGTGTGTATGAACGAAATGTAACGCTTGACTGAATTCTAACCTTATTACATTATGTTACAGTATTACGCCAGCATTGAATGTGTTAATGTTTATACCCCTCCCACTGGTCGTTACCCTTCAAACTGGAGGACAATACCAAGCGAAACCAAAGCTCATTAACCTGTCTGAGAGCATATTGCAACAGCAAGTGCTGAATCATGCTTGAGTATCATTTCAGTCACACAGAATTGAACGTAATTCCGCCGATTGTTAACTGTTTATTGGCACACACAGCAGCTGTGTCGAGTGGCCTTACCGGAAAGAAAGCGTGAAAACGTTATTATGGAATGTGTATGTGCACTACTATGTCCATACCGGGAGCTTGTTTCGACAGAAAAATAATATAATCCATTTACTGATTAATACTACAGAAGTAGCCACGTAGATTACGAGTATCCTGCACTTATTAGTTATGCTACATTTTCCTTTAACGTAATGATTATCATAGTTAAGTTCGTTGGAATAATAATAATAATAATAATAATAATAATAATAATAATAATAGTTTTATTTATATACAGATTTGTAAAGTTTATTCGTATTTCTGTGCCTAAAGTTTTATTTTCTTTTTCCACTCGTCCTATCCACCCACTCCATGTATAATAATAATAATAACAATAATAATAATAATAATAATAATAGCTTTATTTTACCTGGCAGGATTAAGGCCATAACGGCTTATCTACTACTCAACCTGGTTACAAAAAATTAAAAAAATACTCTTACATCTTAATTACAATAAACAAAATTACATAAAATATCTACAATGCATTTATTATTTACAATATATTTTGATTTACTCTAGATTGAACGAATGAATGTAAAAGTACAAGACAGACAAACTGGAAAAAATGTATTATTACAGATATAGAATAAATTAGTTCTGGAGAAAAATTAATGATTTAACAACAAGTAGGCTTAATTGAATAAGCGTGACTTAACAGTGTCAAGTATGCAAGAGCAGTAGTAGTATGTTGGGGGGATAAAGAAGGCAGTTAACGAGGGGCTGACAACTCGGCTGGCATAAATTGCTGACTGCCTAGCCTCCTGAGTCCCGAGGGAAAATTAAACAAGATACATGCTACTCATCTATGTGTTTAATGGGTTTCTAGGGAACCAAATAACATTTTTGTGGGGGTTTAAAATTGTAAGGGACTGTTATGGGGATCCTGAATTGAGATTTTGTCAACTATATTTGTATTTTAACGTTTAATGGGTTCCACCCATAGTAATTCTGCCCGAGGGAAGGTCTTTCACTGCAATCATAGCATTTTCATGCTATGCTTTGAAGCTTTACTAGGGAATTGTAGGTGTGGTAGCTTCCCGTTGCTTTCCACACCGGTGAAGGATGATGAAAATGATAATGATGATGATGACGGCCATATGATTTCCGGGATCGTTTGGGCCTTAAAGCTTTTCTGACATTTGTCTTACAGGTGAGGAAAAACCCCGATAAAAACCTCACCCAGAAAAACTGTCCCGACCGGGGATCGAACCCGGGCCCACTGCGTGACAAGGCAGCACGCTACGTCGAGACCACAGCGGTGGGTTCATAAGGGTCAAAATAAAAAACAAATAAAAAATAGTTTAGGAGGAAATTAAGGGTTTTTTTGCAAGGTATAATATATGATACCTTTGATCTCAACCATTTTTTGTCCCTTAATGGTCAATTCTATTTAAAGACTGCAGTGAGAAAATCTATATGAAAGGAAACGATATATATATACATATATATATATCCACCCGTATGTTCTCGAGGTAGCATGCTGCCTTGTCACGCAGCTGGCGCGGGTTCAATTCCTGGTCGGGACAGGCTCCTGAATGAGTTTTTTTTCGGGATTTTTTCTCACCTGTAAGACAAATGTTAGGGAACTTACGGCCCCGGTCCCCGAAAATCATCTGGCCATCATCATCATCCTTACCATTATCTTCATCATCCTTCACCGGTATGGAAAGCAATAGGAAACTACGACACCTATAATTCTCTAGTAAAGCTGCAAAGCATTACATGAAAATGCTATGATTGCAGTCAAAGACCTGCCCTCGGGCATAATTACTATGAGTGGACATATATATATATATATATATATATATATATATATATATATATAGGCCTATATATATATAATCGACTTAGATTTAAATGATGGATGATATAAGAAGAGGTATGAGGGAGATAGATCTGGAAGAATTTGAACGGAGAAAGAAGACAAGAATTAAAAACGCTTTGGGCACAGGAAGACATTTTATTATATTGTAAACCGATTTATAAATAAAAAAATATATATATGAGCTTAAAGCTCTGAAGGTATCGGATATAATACCACCGAAGCGATAAGAAAATTAAACGCAAAGGTAACATTTATATGATACTTAGGGATGCAGGAGCAAGCAATGTAGGATCCTCAACCTCCTACTCTCCCAGGGCTTTTTAAGGCCTGTAATGGAATACATTTTGACTCCATATTATATGCACTCTATAATAAAAAAAATATAGCTCATAGTTAATTTATTGCCAGGGCAATATTGCAACGTCAGGTACCGGATTATAAAAGATCGTAAATATACCCCAAATTATACATCTATCAAATAATAAAGATTAACCATAATTTTTTTAAAAGAGAAAAAATTACGCCACTACATGCCTCAGAAGGCCCTTGAGGTAGTAGGAGTTTAGGCTCCTACCTTATAATCAATCAGTACAAGATGTGGGCCAGGTTGTTCGCCATTCGTGTCGGCCGTCATTGCTACCAGAATGTATGTCTGTTACTCGTTTCCATTAGAGGTTGAGTCGATCCAAGACCTATATTTCCGCCAGGTCAGTTTAAAAAATTCTGGAAAGTGATAAACTGAAATCGATAACTAATCTTTTCTAAGTTTTTGATCCTTCAAAAATTATTTATAATTTATCATTAAATGGAATTACAACATTTCTGAGGCCCCGTCTAAACGCGAACCCGCGACCTTCTGGATTATAGCGTTTTGTCTTAATCAATTATTAAATTGTATGTATCCGGTTACGTTGCGCGACAAAAAATGTGGCGGCCACTAGAGTGATTTTTAAATTATGGCTTTCACATAAACTCATTCATAATGCTCCGATTTCACTGATACTTGAAAAAATTATTTTTCTCGTTCTATTTTAATGGTACATACCGAGTTTCTTTGGGAAAATCGAAAATTATGGCGATTTTAACATTTTCACTTCCGGTTAACCTCCTCTTCTAATGGATAGATGTTACTATTTAATCAATTCTATCTTATATTCTCTTTTTAAATCGATTGTTGTATGCCAAGTTTAGTTCCGAAAAAATACAAAAATTGTGTCCGTTTATATATATATATAATCAGTTCAACTTTTTTTCGTCATGGTAATTTTCGGGAATATGTATCTGCCCCTGAGATAACGGTGACAAACTGTAGAACACCTTATTTTAGACTGTCCATACACTGGATATAAGCGATACATTATAGATACCGGTATTCATTTAACTGAATATAATAAAGTATTACGTAAACCAATAATTGGTCTTTTAAAACGGAATGTTGTTACACAGAATTTAAAACATTTGTAAATGCTATTTTCACCACATTGTAATTAATCTATTACTACTTATTTTACAAGTTTTACTTTTGTTTCTTCTTTATTTGTTTATTTGTTGTATTTATTTCATTTATATTTTGTAATAGTCCACCGTTGTGGTCTCGAGGTAGCGTGCTGCCTTGTCACGCAGCGGGACCGTATTAGATTCCCAGTCGGGACAGGCCCCAGGGTGAGGTTTTTTCGGGGTTTTTCCTCACCTGTAAGATAATTGTCAGAAAGCTTAGGGCCCAACGGTCCCCGAAAATCATCGGGTCATCACCATCATCCTTATCATTATCATCATGATCCTACAATGATGTGGAAAGCAACAGGAAGCTACCACACCTATAATTTCCTAGTAAAGCTGCAAAGCATAGCATGGAAGTGATATGATTGCAGTGAAAGACCTGCCCTCGGGCAGAATTACTCATCATCATCATCATAGTACATTCACGAATGTAGGCCATTTGTTGACCTGTTTCGGCCTCAAGAGAAACACCATCCAAAAGTCTTTTGAGTGGACGTCCTGGTCTTCTTCCTGCAGGTTGATATCTTAACATTTGTTTGGGTATTCTGTGATCTTCCATTCGATGAACATGTTGCATCCATCTTGACTTAGAATCAGAAATTTTGTTTTCTAAAGGTTCCATGTGCAATTCTTCTAAGATGTCTTCATTTTTTTGTGATCTAGTAGTGTGTGTCCTGCAGTCCTCCGAAGGTATCTCATTTCAGCAGATCTAAGTCTCTGTATATCCTTCTGTGTCAACATCCACACTTCGCTACCATACAAAAGAGTTGGAAGAGCCTGTGTTTTATACACTTTTAGTCTTGAATGCTTTTGGACTAACTGGGGCTTGAAGATAGAATTTATTAACCCTAAAATTCTTAAAAATTTAGATATTTTTGCATTTACATCATTTTTCTTCTTCATATGAGATATTGTCCACCGCTGTGGTCTCGAGGTAGCGTGTTGCCTTGTCACGCAGCGGGCCCGGGTTCGATCCCCGGTCGGGGCAGTTTTTATGGGTGAGGTTTTTCTCGGGGTTTTTCCTCGCCTGTAAGACAAATGTCAGGAAACCTTTAAGGCCCAAACGGTCCCCGAAATCATATGGCCATCATCAACATCATCATCATCCTTATAATTATTATCTCATCATCATCATTCTTCACCGGTGTGGAAAGCAACGGGAAACTAGCACACCTATAAGTCCCTAGTAAAGCTGCAAAGCATAGCATGAAAATGCTACGATTGCAGTGAAAGTCCTGCCTTCGGGCAGAATTACTATGGATGGATGAGATATTGCATCCTAGATATGTAAAATTATTCATCTGCTCCAAAATTGTATTGTCCATTACAATTTTAGTTCTGACAGGATCTACACCTTGAAATGCCATCATTTTTGTTTTTTTTCTGTAGATATCTTCAATCCATATTCTTCTGTAATTTTGTTAAGTTCATACAGACCTTTGTGAATTACTATGGATGGATTTTGTAATAATTATGTGTATCATCAGTTTTCTTTCATATGTAACTACATCCCTAACATATATTTGTAAATTGGGCTCCAAATCTTGGATATTCAATAAATAAATAAATAAATTGTCCGGGTATACTAAGATAAAGGATCGATGAACATCTGGAAAAATGTTTGCAAAAATTTTTCAAAATTATTTCATGTCAACAACCTCAAGATATATTAGGAATTAGCTAAAAGTAGCATTCTTAAAGTTCTAAATAACTAACTCAACATTGGCACTACCGAACCCATAGGTTCATGGCTGCTCGGACATAAGCTCTCCAAACATCCCTATTCTAAGCCAAAAGTTTCCAACCATCCCCTGTATAATTTATATTCCTCAAATCATGGTTAATGTTATTCTATTACCTCATTATTGCCTCCCTACTAGGCGCTTTCCCTCTGGGTTTGTTACAAGTATTTTCCATGTACCTCTTGCATTTCCCATTTGTCCTGCCTGTGGCAGCTCACTTGACCTAACTATTTTTATTAGATCCGATTTAGTTTAAAGAACATGTTACTCACTGTTATATAGTCTTCTATCCCACTAGTATATAATGTCCTAACATTTCATGTTCATCGGAAAATATCCCTACCTTTGTGTCTTTGCCATGGATTCCGTGAAGTAGTCCCCGCCCAGAGACCCGAATGTGGAGCTATTTTACCTCCGGAAAATTGTACCCGTCCCGCGCCGTAGCCGAGCGGTTAAGGTAGGAAGCCTTGGCGCAGAGCTACGGGACTTGCGCTGGTTCGAGTCTCCATGGGGGAAGAAATTTTCTCATGGTATTTCGGCCAGTATGGGACCGGTGCCCACCCAGCATCGTGAGGCAATTGCGTAGCTACAATAAGTAGCGGCTCCAGGTTGAGGAACCAGCTATAACGGCTGGGGGACTCGACATGCTAACCACATGTCACCCCTACACTGGCTGTTGATCATCTACCTCTGTGATTGACACATGTGGATGTGAAGGGCCAGCAGCCGGCTGGTAAAAGGGCAACCGCTGAAAAGTGGAAAGACCCTCAATCGGAAAATTGTACCCCAGTGGAACCCGTGACTGAATCTCTTGACGGCTATATTTTTACGATGAAAAGTCGTCACTTTTTCGACCAAGGTTATTTTTACCTCTTGGCTTATGGCCTTAGATATTACCGGCATAACTAATCCTTTCGACAGGAATAATACCGCGAGCATAGATCTCGGGTCATTCAAGTACACAAGCCACTCCATACAACAAGTTAAGTTACCATGGAGGAATTAAAAAAGTAATATTTAAACTATTTCAAGTTGATAGGTTTGATAAATGTAGTTTCAAGACAGGAGCTCTTTAAGAGTTTAGCGGTATCTTATGTCTTAGGGATGCCCAAACTACGACCCGCGGGCCGGGTACGGTCCTCCATCACTTTCTATTCGAACCCTGTAGGCGTGAAGCTTTCTAGTAAATAACAATACGTTAAGAATAGGCCTATAATGTTAGTCTATGGAACAAGAATTTGTGAAATATGTTATAAAGACATAAGAAATAGCAAATGAACGCATGTTTATAATAATAATAGTAATAATAATAATAATAAAATAATCATCGCAGTAAGGGCCCATGTCTAGGGAACAAACACTCCTGCCTTGTAGGTAGACGTTGGCTGCTCAAAGGTTAGGGGAAGAAAACCTCGAAAACAAATAACCTGGTCCTCCACATTGGGTTTTGTAGCGATGGGCTAGCTCCCCGTTTTACATAAAAGTCAGGCAATGCTAAAAAGGCGTAAAGAAATGAAAACCGGACAGATTAAATATATTTAGGCTGAAGGATAACTACTTTATTGTAGAAAAAAATCCTTAATAAATAATAATGATAAAAAGTAATAATTTAACAATTATTTTTATTTATTTGTTTATTTTAACAGGTTTCACAATATTTCACATTTTCCTGCGCCGAATTAATGTACTGTAATTATCCACCACATTTCTCTGTCATCCCAATCTCCACCGTTCAATTCTTTTTCTACACATGCTGTTCAAAACACCATCAATCCATGTTATTTTTGGCCGTTCTCTTCTGCTTCTACCAACTGGCACTCATTCTAGTATTCTTCTTGGGGATCTGTCATCCGTCATTCTTTTTGCATGACCATACCATTTTAATTTTTGTTTTTCATGAAACTCACAATTGAAGTTTCAACATTAATATTTTTTAATCATACTGTTCCATATTTAACTCTTCTAGAAATAATAATAATAATAATAATAATAATAATAATAATAATAATAATAATCATCCGCCTTCCGAAAACCAAACGCCATTCCTCTCTGTCCATCCATTGATCTTCCTCCAATCCTCTGATAATCATAGCCACTTGCACACCTTCTATCCAGGATCTTTTTGGTCTTTCTTTCTTCCTCCTTTCCATTGGGATCAATTCCATAATAATTTTAGGCAATCTTTGTTCTCGCAATCTTTTGACATGGCCATACCACTGTAATCCTATCTTTTCTATAATGTCTATGATGTCCGGCTCCTCTTGTACATCCATAACTTCCTTTATTTATCTATTTCGTATTCTATCCATTTTAGCTTTTCTAGGTGACCTTCTTAAAACATCAATTTCTGTACTTAAAATTGTTTTCATTTCCCTGATAGGAATTTGCTAAACGTCAGCACCACATGTTAAAACGCTTTGAACTATGGTTTGATATGTTTTTAATTTTCTATATTTTGTTATATTTTTGCTCCACCAAACAGAGTTTAAAGCATATATTGCTTGTTTTGTTTGTGCGATTATATTTTTAATTTCCACTGTGTTATCACATGAATGGTCTAATTTTGTTCATTCAATACTAGGTTTTAGTTCTTCTCCATAATAATAATAATAATAATAATAATAATAATAATAATAATAATAATAAATATCCATAACATGTATAATAGGATCTATGGGTATTAATATTTCTTCCATTTGGTCCGGGATACATTAATAAGTTTGAGCGGCTCTGCTATATGTTATACAATAGAATAGTATAACTGCGTACAGAAGGCACGCTTCATTGACTCACGTACATACAAATCTGCACACAAAGTTGTAAGTTTTTTGTAGCTGAATATGCCGTTATTCCGCGCGCAGAAACTACTGCAGTTAATCGGACGCGAAACTTAGAGCAGAAACAACGTAATGGGCCCCCAAAACAAACTCTGATATTGTTGTGTCCTCTTTATCCATGGTTCATACATGATTTAGTAAGTGTGATGGCTATGGACCATAAGATGCCAGCAAGCCTAGAGGAGGAAAATGTATCGGGGAGATTTGAAGTTCTTAGTTCCGATTCTGTGGACGCTCCTAATGAGCGTTGGCTCAAAAGTGTTGAAAGCTGCTCGTGGAGGCTGGGTCGAGTTGAAATTATAGATAGTCCCGTCTGGCAAAGAGATACAAGGAGGAAGAGCCCGAAGAACGAAACCAGGCCCCACCAATGAAATTTGGATAAATGGAAGGCTAGTTTTTAAGTGTGGATAAGTTCCAAGGTACTTTTAGGGTTAGTGGAGTCCCTTCTTCGCACCATTTTATACTTGTTCATAAAGCTTTTCTCCCAGTTGTTACCAGCGTCTGGAATTGAATAGTGGCTGTGTAATTGGTTTTGTTAAAATTTATTGTTCTATATATAGAATTTGTTGAATATATATATATATATTATTAATGACATTTTAGTTTAATACATATAATTTTATTTATATTCAAGTTTTAACTGTAAATATTTTATTTTTAAACTATGATTGAGGCAATTTTTTTGTAACGCATTTACCTATCTATAATGGCGTAGCCCATTGTTGGGCCATATCCTTTCCTTTGTGAGAAGCTAATAGAACAAATTCATTTAGTTAACTTATTTGTCCATAGATGTCATGAGTGGCATGTCATCACACCGACTCAATGAGACATTTAGCAGGCAACTACGGCATTACTAGGATGTTTGAGATCGGTAAAATTTGCTTATAGGCCTCTTTATTCAGGCTTAAGGATCTTTTACGAGCTTGAAAATCTTCAGACTCGGGGCCTAAGGCTTGAAGTCCCTTCCGGAGGACTTGCTTCTTAGATTTTTCTATCCTAAAAAAATCCTCGACCGCGGCCGGGTTTGAACCCGCGACCCTCGTGTCCAGAAACATAGAGCATAAGCACTAATCCACCGCGGCCGACTATGTAACGCTTACTATGAATTTATTGGAGTCCCCAAATTGTGGGAATAATAAAAATTATTCTACAAGATTTAGATGGGTGGGACATGTAGAAAAAAGTTAGGTGGGATACATACTACGAAATTAAGCAAAAGAAAACCAGGTGGAAGAAGATGCGAGGGAAGACCAAGAAATGAATGGTAGGAGAATATGGAGGAGGATGTGAGGGAGTTGGGAGTAGGAGGATGGAAATAAAGATGCAAGGTAGAAGAGATTGGATTTTGATAGTGGCCGGGGTCGATGGAATTTTTTAGGACGGAAACATCCAAGGAGCTAGTTCTCCGGGAGGGACTTTAAGCTGCATGGCATCATTAAGCAAATAAGGTGTCTAAATAAATTAACTTGGTCTATAAACTCCTTACAAAGAAGAGGTTATGGCTCAACAATGGACTACGCGTTTATAATCTCCGTCCGCGGATAATGTAGAGACAGTAGTTCGAAATAAGCCATCTGCGCAAGAGGCGTGTAAAATGCACGGCCAATGAGGCTGGAGGGAAGTGCTGGAGGGAGAACAGATCAAGTGATATTATTTTCATTTCGCTGCAGAGTTTCGAGGGAGAAATATATCTAATCGGAAAGTTGGCACTGCTTTACATTCTGGAGAACGCAATATTGTTCTCATTTTTTTGGGGGGGGGCGAGTGGAGCGTTCACAATCTTGTTCATATGACCATTAAAAAAACCTAAGAGCGAAGCAAGTGGAGACAATTTTCTCAAAATCTATGTAAAACAGTAAAAAAACTCAGTTAACGACATGTTTTTGCGCTTCACAGAAATTATAATTTTGTAATAGGATATTAAAAATAAGTTTTAGCAACTGAAAATTTCATCGAAATCGATTTGATCTGGTTTGAAAAATAAATGCAAAACGAGAAAGTTTTCAAGACATGCTTTTTTATTTTAATTGTTAATTTTTATGATTTAATTACATTTTCTCCGTCACATGAAAACCGATTTTGATTACATTTTGAGGCACAATAGAAATAAAAATAACAAAACTCTTAAATGCAGTTAATTGGACTGGATGCCGTGAATGGTTCTTGAGATGGCTCAGGTAAGTAAACACCAAACCTTTTCCTTCGTTAAAAATTAGACAAGATATAATTTAAAACACATAAGAAATAATATTGTAATTTAAAAAAATGCAAATTATATTATTTATTATTATTATTATTATTATTATTTCGACTTATTCTAAATTACATTAAAAATTTAAAAATGTTTATACTCATAATACGTAATGTTTAATATTTAACAGTTTTCGTTCTAAATAATTTCTTTCATTTTTCTTTCTTCGAATATTATTAGTATTTGTTAACTTCTGCGCATTTTTATATCAAAATTGAAGTTTCAAGTTTTCAAGATGTTGCGTGAAAAAATCCTAACAATTTTGACATTTCAAGTTTTTATTATTTTATTGTGTTAATCCCATATGAAAATAAAACATTTTGTATTGCAATTTAACATAATAGTATATTAATTTTACCAATATTTCTAATAACCTGTAAGCTCTAAGATTTTTTAAGCATTGTTGAATTCTCTCAACGAAATTCTTATGCAGAACTCGGATGGATCGTAACAGTCCAGCTTTACCTTCAGACTGACTGACTGTAAAGTAAAGCGTATGCGCTCTAAGGCTCCGCCCTATCCCCATAAATACTATGCGCGAATATCTCTACATTTTTCACGGGCGGAGAATAGATAGATTATAGATAGATAGCAGGCTCTGACCCTTCATGGACCATAACGCCATGGAGATAGATAGAGAGATAGATAGGCATTATAATTAGGATATTTCCCTCATTCAATAGTGATGATCAACAGGCTCCAGCCTACATTCCTTCCACGTCCGATAAGCTGTGGCACCAATAATATCAGTATAGGTTAATAACTAGACCTCAGATAATACTAAAGTTACAAATTTAGGCACATAAAATAGGCTTCAAAATTGTAATAGTATATAATGACATAGTCGTTAAATCATCATCATTTTGAGAATTTTCCTCATCATTGAGGTTTACACCAACCAATCTTAGAAATTAACATGAATTAAAATAAATAAATATATATATATATATATATATATATATATATATATATATATAAATGACTACGGACTTATAGACTATCAGTTTGCAACAAACATCCACAAATTTCCCTTCATTAAAGTTCTCCATCGTTCTCTGATCTCTGTGTCTTCATCTATTACACCAAATTTCCTCATTGAATTTTGGGTGTTGTTCTTCCAGGTTGTTCTTGGTCTTCCTTTTCTGTTCCTTCTATCAATTTTCCATGCATAGACGCCTTTGGTAGTCTTCCATCCGGCATTCTTCTTATGTGTCCATTCAATTTTAGCCTTCTGTGTTCAATCTCATCCATTATATTTCTTTCTGGATTCATCAATTTTCTAATTTTTGTATTTATAATTTTTTCCAGTCGAGATTTTCTGGCAGCTCTTCTCCAAAAATCAATTTTAACTGAAGTTTTTCTGTTGACATGTTGTTGTGACATTGTTCAAACTTCCGATTCGTATAACATTATATTTTCTAGTATGGATTTATGAATTAGTTGTTTTGTTCTGTTAATGATGTTTTTACTCTGTAGTATAGAGTTTAACATTCCTGCGGTTTTTCTTCCATTATTAATACTTTTTGCTATTTCTTTATTTGATGTTCCATCTTTCTCTATAATTGATCCCAAATAACAGAAACTATCGTTAAATGTGATATTTTATTTTATGATCAGATAGTTTGCGTAATGATGCTGCATGTCGAATGGAGCAACTCGACGAACAAAATATAATTACTTTTACCTAGTGTCACATGCTATTTGTTAGAAAGCTCAGAATATTTTTAGATCTATACATAAACGTACCCCTTGGTGCTTTTCGATAGGAGTAGGCTACGTACAGACACCGGGTTTCACAGTCTCCAATTTCTCCAATATCATACCTCATACAACACACTTTACACTACACAAATACACTCATCCTATACTTCCCTCTATCCGAAAATCAAAAATAGTAATACATGTAAAGTGATCTACCGAAATGGTGGATGAATTGAAAATATATCACATTAAAGCCATCTATCCGCCCAACGCGGAACCTGAAGCATGTAAAATGCAGTAGGTAGCATTAGAAAACATACACATGTATACATTATTACGATGTGTGTATATATATATATGGTATGATAAGAAAAATAAATGCCTGGACGGGATTCGAACCCCGATCTCTCAGAGATCCGGGTTCGAATCCCGTCCAGGCATTTATTTTTCTTATCATACCATATTAAGCATGCATTGCTCAATGTTAAACATTTAATTATAACATATATATATATATATATATATATATATATGTGTGTGTGTGTGTGCGTTATAATTAAATTTTGACATTGAGCAATGCAAGCTTAATATGACATGATAAGAAAACTAAATGCCTGAACGGGATTCGAACTCGGATCTCTGGGTTGGTACCCCAGCATGTTATCCATTACACCACCAGGCGAATCCAATTGAAACACCTATTTTTGTTATATATATATTCTCCATTAATACTAGATGTCGCGAGAACTCGGTCTTCACTGCCACCTAATAGCTGACTATAAAAAGTAAGCAAATTAAAGAAAATATTTTTACTTTATAGCAGTGACGCTTTATCGATGTTATTATTAAATTTTTGACATTGAGCAATGCAAGCTTGATACGACATGACAAGAAAAATAAATGACTGAACGGGATTCGAACCCGGATCTCTGGATTCGTACCCCAGCGTGTTATCCATTACACCACCAGACGAATCCAATTCAAACACTTCTTCTTCTTATATATATATATATATATATATATATATATATATATTATACTTACTTACTCACTGGCACTATTGAACCCGTAGGTTTATGGCCGCACGGACATAAGCTCTCTATACATGCCTATCCTGAGCTAATGCTTTCCAATCATTCCCTGTATAATCTACTTCTCTCAAATCATAGTTAATGTTAACATATTATATTATATATGGAGAATATAATATATATAAGAAAAATAAGTGTTTGAATTGGATACGCCTGGTGGTGTAATGGATAACACGCTGGGGTACCAACGCAGAGATCCGGGTTCGAATCTCGTTCAGGCATTTATTTTTTTATCATGTCTTATACCACCAATTATTCCAAAAAGTTTAATGTGTCAAATTGATAGTAAGTTTTTTTTATCGCTTGGAGGCGTGTGTGTTGGAATCTAACATTCTAACTTTTTGACTGGCACTGTCGAACACTTATGTTAATGACCGTGCGGATATAATCTCTCAACACGTCCTTATTCTTAAATAATGTTTTCCAATCATCTACTTGCATTAAATTACTTTCCTTCCTTATTCTTGACCTACCTACAGGGCGTTTTCCCTCTGGTTTTCCTTACAAGAACTTTCCATGACTCTCTTTCCTTTACGATTCGTGTCACATGTCCTTCCCTTCGAATTCTATGAGACTTAACGGTTCTTATTATATCTGATTTTCTATAAAACTCATGTAGCTCACTGTTCTGTAGTCTTTCTCGAACTGCATGTCTGTATAACTATCGTTGCGTTGGTGCAAGAAAAATGCTTAACAACTTTATTCTCAAATAATCGTAATCTTTTCTGATTCCTTAAAGTAAGTTTCGCATTCGTCTAATATAACTGGGAGGATAACAGTTTTATATATGTTCAGTTTAACTTTTTTCGAAGAAGGTGGGACGACAAAAATCCCTGTAATACATAATAGCATGCATTTCCAGAATTAAGCCTATGTTGATCCCTTTGTGCACTTCATTCCTAATCATACAGAAAAAAAAATCGGCTTGTAATCTTCTCCCATAAATTTAATAAATGTAATAACTGTAATATATACTTATATCTTCCTTTCTGCTTGAATTAAGGGCAAGTTTAGTTAAACAGTAATTAGATCAAAGAGTCGATAATTTCTACAATTTAATCTTCTCTTTAAGATAAGCCCTATTCTACTAGTACATTTTCACTAAAATGGTTTCCTACGTTTTCCAATCCACACAACTGTCCTAGCCTGTTGTAATAGTATATTACGATGCAAGGTTGGGAAGTTGTTTTTACAGAATCGAGGAAAAATATTTTAAAACAGAGCGATAGCGAGGTGTTCAATTTCCGAGATTCTGTAAAACACTTCACAAACGTGCGTTGTACATTATTTTTTGCGCGATGGTGTTTTCAAAATAATAAATAATAGTAAAATAATAAGATCTTTGTTGTAAATATTTGCGTTCATTATAAACAATTGACTGCAATTAAATGTGTGGGCAATGTTTATTAGTTGAAACAACAGGAGGCCTTGAGAACAATTATTGATAACATAGCCGCAAGTACACTCCTTTCAAAAAACGTTAAGCTGAAAATATATAAAACTATTATTCTACCAGTTATATTATATGGGTGCGAAACATGGACTCTTACTTTAAGGGAGGAAAGGAGATTACGAGTATTTGAGAATGAAGTTCTTAGGAAAATTTTTGGACCAAAGAGAGATGAACAGACAGGTGAATGGAGAAGAGTACATAACAATGAACTACATGGTCTTTATAGGAAGCCAGATATAATAAGAACAGTTAAGTCTCGTAGACTGCGATGGGCAGGACATGTTGCACGTATGGGGAATGAAAGACGTGCATGGAAGCTTCTTGTAGGAAAGCCAGAGGGAAAACACCCAGTTGGTAGACCAAGAATGAGGTGGGAGAACAACATTAAGTATGATTTGAGGGAAGTAGATTATACAGGGAATGATTGGAAAGCATTAGCTCAGGATAGGGATGTATGGAGAGCTTATGTCCGCGCGGCCATGAACCTACGGGTTCGATAGTGCCAGTGAGTAAGTAAGTAAGTGTAGCCGCAAGTACGTATTTATTGTTTTATATTGTTTCGCATAAAGTTCAGTTCATTTAAAATGCAGTGATTTGTTTCGTACAATGTATATTAACAGTACTTTTTCGATATTTTCTGTATATACATTGTACGTAGTATACATAGAGGGCAGTGGTTTTACTTCCCGCACGTGGGTGTAAATATAATATTACAGTATATTTATTTAAGTTGGCATCTCCGAGATGTAGGAAGTTGAACTTCCAATAATGGTCGCCATTGCTGGTAAGTACGACAAAACCCACTATCGCGCAAAAATACTATTTTTTACTGATGCTCTATTTCTTCGGCAACAATTCCAAGTTTGCTCTTTATGCAGCTTCTAAAATGTTGTCATATCCATTTAATTCGGTGGAAACCATGTGTGTATTAGCAGTCATGGTTTTGAATTGATGAAGCAATGGTAACGGGAGATAACAATATTCGATAACACAAGGAAATATGGAACAGATTCAATTTAGGAAAGCTTTGTGAAAATTGTGATTAAGGAATTTTAGAATAACCAGTTATAATTGAATGCATTTTTGAGCTACCGGGAGGAATTTGAACTGAAGAGCATAATAAAATAGAAAAAAAATGCTCGCTTAACATTTAATAATCGCCTGATTCAGCCTGAAACCATAGTTGGTTATCACTGAGATATTTTATTACCATTATTATTATTAATAATAATTATTATTATTATTATTATTGTTATTATTTTTACTATTATTTTCATACTTCTATTTATGTGAATAGAATGGAAATAACGGAAGAATATTCCCAAAACATGAATTCTTGGAAGAAATATTAACTTGATGTTGTTGGGAAAAAAGACTGCAGTGCAGAAAAAAAATCCTAATAAAATTATTATTAAATTACGATATCACATTTCATTATAAATATATTAGTAATTTTTACTCAAACATTCCCTGTGCCATTCTGATTTTTTAATTCAATCTAGGATATTTGACAGCTGATATAAGTTTTTCATTTGTATGCATATATCCCATACGTCCCACGTGTGAACAAGAGTGCTCCCTAGCTGTCGTTAAAGAACTAGGTAATTTAGTTACACTTATTTTACCTACAGCTATCAACAAGTGGCATGTGGTAAGCATATTGCCACAATTGGACATCTGGTAGGAAACCAAAGTATTACTTGGATTTTATATAATTCTAGGCTTTCACGGCCGGCGTCTTGATCCATATTTGGTTCGTCTTCCGGGCTTATAGGCCGTGGTCTGGTTGTCTTCTTACTCGACGTTTCGTCTACTGCTGCGGTAGACATCATCAGGAGATACTGCGTGCTTTCTGTGAACTCCTCAACAGTCGGCTGCAGACTGGTAGGTCGTTGGAAACTGTCTCTCTGTTTATAGCTAAACCCCGGGTGGAGGGGAGGTTTTCTGCGCGCACCGAGTTGTGCGCTGTATTGCCGTGTGCCGAAGTCATAGGCTTCGTTGTCGTGTTAAGCAGTGCTGGGATCCAAATTTTGTTTATCTTCAAGGTTTCTTCTTTTTTGTTGAAGGAATTTTTATGTTTGTATATTTCTATAGCTTCTCTGTATAGTCTGGTGTAGTAATGTGATGTTTGTGATAATACCTGGGTATCTTCAAATCTTATAATATGTTGTTGGTTGTTCATACAGTGTTCCGCTACGGCCGATTTTTCATTTTGTTTTAACCTGCAGTGTCTCATGTGCTCTTGTAATCGTGTGTTGATCATTCTCTTTGTTGTACCGATGTACACCTCTCCACAGCTGCACGGGATACGATATATACCGGCATGACTCAAAGGATCTCTAGTGTCTTTGGCTGGGCGCAGTATATTGCTGATTTTTTGTGTTGGTTTGTAGGTTGTTGCTATATTGTATTTCTTTAATAACCGTCCAATTTTCTCTGTTGTTGTTTTGATATAAGGTAGGTAAACCTTACCATTTATCTCTTCCTTGTTTTCGTTTTCGGGCCTATATTTCTTTGGATTTATGGCTCGACGAAAATCTGTTTTGCTGTATCCATTGGTAAGAAAAGCTGCATGGAGATGATTGATTTCTTCTTGCAGATACTGTGGTTCCGAAATCCTTTTGGCTCGTTCAACCAGGGTTTTTATTATCCCGCGTTTTTGTCTAGGATGGTGGTTAGACTGTTTGTGTAGGTATCTGTCTGTGTGAGTATTTTTCCTGTAAACCTTGTGTCCAAGTGTCATGTCTTGGTTTCGGATTACCAAAACATCCAAAAACGGTAGACTGTTGTCATGTTCCTTTTCCAGGGTGAATTGGATGCTGGGACAAATCCCATTTATGTGCTTCTTGAAGTTATCTAGTTCCTCCTCACCGTGTTCCCAAATGACGAAGGTGTCATCCACATATCTTAGCCAAACTGTGGGTCTTAAGGTAGCATTCTCCAAAGCCTGTTTTTCAAATTTTTCCATGTAGAAGTTTGCTATTACGGGACTTAATGGACTTCCCATGGCCACGCCGTCTATTTGTTCGTAGAATATACCTCTCCATTGAAAATAAGATTCTGTGAGACATATGTTGTAGAGCGCTGTTATGTCTGGAGGAAAGAGTTCTTGTAAGTATGTCATAGTTTCTCCGATAGGTACCTTAGTGAATAATGCAACCACGTCGAAGCTTAGTATTATGTCATTCGGCTTGAGTTTCATAGTGTCTATTTTTTCAATGAAGTGTGTGGAGTCTCTTACAAAAGTATCGGTTTTACCAATATATGGTTTCAGCAGTGAGGCGAGATACTTGGCAAGTTCATATGTAGGTGAACCAATGGCCGAAACAATAGGTCTGAGTGGTGTTCCTTCCTTGTGTATCTTAGGTAATCCATACAATCTAGGTGGCAATGCTTCTGATTTGCACAATCTATGTTTAATGTCTTCATCCAGTGAGGAAATCTTGATGAGTTTATTAGATTTACGTAGAACCCTTGCTGTGGGATCATTTTTCAGAATCTTGTATGTCCCTGGATCTAAAAGCTGCTGTATTTTCTGGTTGTATTGCTCGGTTTCCATGATGACGGTAGCATTTCCTTTATCTGCAGGGAGAATGATGATATCTTTGTCTGAGTTTAAAGTTTGTAAAGATTATTTTTCTTTTCTTGATAAATTGCTCGTAGGTGGCGGTTTGCTTTTACGGAGAATGCGGGGGGACAATTTCGCCCCTTATTTCCTCACTATGATGAAGAGGCAGCTGTCTTATTCCGGCTTCTACATTGGCTATGATGTCTTCAATAGGTACTGTTTTAGGTGTTACAGCAAAATTTCTTCCTTTGGCAAGAACCGAAATTTCTTCTTCATTGAGTTGCCGGTCAGTCAAATTTACTACTGCTCTTGAGTTGGTTAGTTTATTTTTGTTACTGAATGATATTTGGCGTGTTTTAGTTTTTGTCGTTCAGTGTTCTTTTCTATGGTTCGGTAAAAGCTGTGATATGTGATGTTGTCCACCTTCTCCCAGTCTCTCTTGGAGAGAATATTGCTGAGCTTTAGATGTAAACGAAGTAGTTCAAGGTCATTCAACCCTAATGTTCTTCTAGTATCATGAATACGTTCTCTAAGTAGAGCCCGTTCCATTCGTCCATATATCCTCTTAGCCTTTGTTGTTTTGAAGATATGTTTGCATTGTAAAAATTTTGGGATAGTTTCCGTGTCTCTGCACCGTAGAAGGAAGCTTAAATTGCACAGAAAGCGTCCTTTTTACTTTCTTAATTCTTCAAATTTCCGAATAGAAAGAAACACATCCTTCCCGTAGAGGTTGCTTATATATAATTGTAGGCTTTCACGGCCGGCGTCTTGATCCATATTTGGTTCGTCTTCCGGGCTTATAGGCCGTGGTCTGGTTGTCTTCTTACTCGACGTTTCGTCTACTGCTGCGGTAGACATCATCAGGAGATACTGCGTGCTTTCTGTGAACTCCTCAACAGTCGGCTGCAGACTGGTAGGTCGTTGGAAACTGTCTCTCTGTTTATAGCTAAACCCCGGGTGGAGGGGAGGTTTTCTGCGCGCACCGAGTTGTGCGCTGTATTGCCGTGTGCCGAAGTCATAGGCTTCGTTGTCGTGTTAAGCAGTGCTGGGATCCAAATTTTGTTTATCTTCAAGGTTTCTTCTTTTTTGTTGAAGGAATTTTTATGTTTGTATATTTCTATAGCTTCTCTGTATAGTCTGGTGTAGTAATGTGAAAATTTGGATCCCAGCACTGCTTAACACGACAACGAAGCCTATGACTTCGGCACACGGCAATACAGCGCACAACTCGGTGCGCGCAGAAAACCTCCCCTCCACCCGGGGTTTAGCTATAAACAGAGAGACAGTTTCCAACGACCTACCAGTCTGCAGCCGACTGTTGAGGAGTTCACAGAAAGCACGCAGTATCTCCTGATGATGTCTACCGCAGCAGTAGACGAAACGTCGAGTAAGAAGACAACCAGACCACGGCCTATAAGCCCGGAAGACGAACCAAATATGGATCAAGACGCCGGCCGTGAAAGCCTACAATTATATATAAGCAACCTCTACGGGAAGATGTGTTTCTTTCTATTCGGAAATTTGAAGAATTAAGAAAGAAAAAAGGACGCTTTCTGTGCAATTTAAGCTTCCTTCTACGGTGCAGAGACACGGAAACTATCCCAAAATTTTTACAATGCAAACATATCTTCAAAACAACAAAGGCTAAGAGGATATATGGACGAATGGAACGGGCTCTACTTAGAGAACGTATTCATGATACTAGAAGAACATTAGGGTTGAATGACCTTGAACTACTTCGTTTACATCTAAAGCTCAGCAATATTCTCTCCAAGAGAGACTGGGAGAAGGTGGACAACATCACATATCACAGCTTTTACCGAACCATAGAAAAGAACACTGAACGACAAAAACTAAAACACGCCAAATATCATTCAGTAAACAAAAATAAACTAACCAACTCAAGAGCAGTAGTAAATTTGACTGACCGGCAACTCAATGAAGAAGAAATTTCGGTTCTTGCCAAAGGAAGAAATTTTGCTGTAACACCTAAAACAGTACCTATTGAAGACATCATAGCCAATGTAGAAGCCGGAATAAGACAGCTGCCTCTTCATCAGAGTGAGGAAATAAGGGGCGAAGTGTCCCGCATTCTCCGTAAAAGCAAACCACCTACGAGCAATTTATCAAGAAAAGAAAAAGAATCTTTACAAACTTTAAACTCAGACAAAGATATCATCATTCTCCCTGCAGATAAAGGAAATGCTACCGTCATCATGGAAACCGAGCAATACAACCAGAAAATACAGCAGCTTTTAGATCCAGGGACATACAAGATTCTGAAAAATGATCCCACAGCAAGGGTTCTACGTAAATCTAATAAACTCATCAAGATTTCCTCACTGGATGAAGACATTAAACATAGATTGTGCAAATCAGAAGCATTGCCACCTAGATTGTATGGATTACCTAAGATACACAAGGAAGGAACACCACTCAGACCTATTGTTTCGGCCATTGGTTCACCTACATATGAACTTGCCAAGTATCTCGCCTCACTGCTGAAACCATATATTGGTAAAACCGATACTTTTGTAAGAGACTCCACACACTTCATTGAAAAAATAGACACTATGAAACTCAAGCCGAATGACATAATACTAAGCTTCGACGTGGTTGCATTATTCACTAAGGTACCTATCGGAGAAAAACTATGACATACTTACAAGAACTCTTTCCTCCAGACATAACAGCGCTCTACAACATATGTCTCACAGAATCTTATTTTCAATGGAGAGGTATATTCTACGAACAAATAGACGGCGTGGCCATGGGAAGTCCATTAAGTCCCGTAATAGCAAACTTCTACATGGAAAAAATTTGAAAACAGGCTTTGGAGAATGCTACCTTAAGACCCACAGTTTGGCTAAGATATGTGGATGACACCTTCGTCATTTGGGAACACGGTGAGGAGGAACTAGATAAATTCAAGAAGCACATAAATGGGATTTGTCCCAGCATCCAATTCACCCTGGAAAAGGAACATGACAACAGTCTACCGTTTTTGGATGTTTTGGTAATCCGAAACCAAGACATGACACTTGGACACAAGGTTTACAGGAAAAATACTCACACAGACAGATACCTACACAAACAGTCTAACCACCATCCTAGACAAAAACGCGGGATAATAAAAACCCTGGTTGAACGAGCCAAAAGGATTTCGGAACCACAGTATCTGCAAGAAGAAATCAATCATCTCCATGCAGCTTTTCTTACCAATGGATACAGCAAAACAGATTTCGTCGAGCCATAAATCCAAAGAAATATAGGCCCGAAAACGAAAACAAGGAAGAGATAAATGGTAAGGTTTACCTACCTTATATCAAACAACAACAGAGAAATTGGACGGTTATTAAAGAAATACAACATAGCAACAACCTACAAACCAACACAAAAAATCAGCAATATACTGCGCCCAGCCAAAGACACTAGAGATCCTTTGAGTCATGCCGGTATATATCGTATCCCGTGCAGCTGTGGAGAGGTGTACATCGGTACAACAAAGAGAATGATCAACACACGATTACAAGAACACATGAGACACTGCAGGTTTTAAAACAAAATGAAAAATCGGCCGTAGCGGAACACTGTATGAACAACCAACAACATATTATAAGATTTGAAGATACCCAGGTATTATCACAAACATCACATTACTACACCAGACTATACAGAGAAGCTATAGAAATATACAAACATAAAAATTCCTTCAACAAAAAAGAAGAAACCTTGAAGATAAACAAAATTTGGATCCCAGCACTGCTTAACACGACAACGAAGCCTATGACTTCGGCACACGGCAATACAGCGCACAACTCGGTGCGCGCAGAAAACCTCCCCTCCACCCGGGGTTTAGCTATAAACAGAGAGACAGTTTCCAACGACCTACCAGTCTGCAGCCGACTGTTGAGGAGTTCACAGAAAGCACGCAGTATCTCCTGATGATGTCTACCGCAGCAGTAGACGAAACGTCGAGTAAGAAGACAACCAGACCACGGCCTATAAGCCCGGAAGACGAACCAAATATGGATATTACTTGGATTCATGAAATTCGTTAAGCTTTTGTACAGAAGTCTTTTTATCAGGCTTGCGGTTCTTTCATGAGCTTGAAAATCTGTAGATTCGCGAGCCACGGTTTAAAGTCCCTTCCGGAGGAGTTGTTCCTTGGATTTTTCCGTCCTAAAATCCATCGACCCTGCCCATGATTGAACCCGTAACACTCGGGATTAGAGGCAAGGAACGTAACCACTAGACGCTCGCGGCCAAAACGCTTTTCATGTAGGCCTCTTGTGATATAATACAAGAGCATTTTTTTAACACTTTTTTTAACCTGTAAAGTAGGTTCAAATTAGGAAGTGTTATTGAAAAACGTTATCAATAAAACTTAATATATGTTCACACATATAAATACATTATATAATGGACATGGACGGCTAATGACAAATGAGGGAAAATTTGACGAAGTGGCTGAATTCAAATACATAGGAACAATAAACACAACTAGGAAAGAGATGCACAAAGAAATTAAACATTAGGCTCAAATCTGGAAATGCGTGCTATTATGCATTACAGGGACTCTTGTCGTCTCAACTCCTTTCAAAAAACGCTAAACTGAAAATATGTAAAACTGTTATTCTACCAGTTATATTATATGGACGCGAATCATGGACTCTTACTTTAAGAGAGGAAAAGAGATTACGAGTATTTGAGAATAAAGTTCTTAGGACAATTTTTGTACCAAAGAGATATGAACAGCCATGTGAATGGAGCATATTACATAACTGTGAACTACATGGTCTTTATAGGAAGCCAGATATAATAAGAACAGTTAAGTCTCGTAGAATGCGATGGGTAGGACATGTGGCACGAATTGAGAATGAAAGACGTGCAGGGAAGCTTCTTGTAGGAAAACCAGAGGGAAACACCCAGTTGGTAGACCAAGAATGAGGTGGGAGAATAACATTAACTCTGATTTGAGGGAAGTATAGGGCAAAGGTGTGAATGATGGCGCAGTGTATAAGATGGCGCAGTCTAACATTTATCCTTAAAATCATAAGAAAACTCGTTTTTCACTATTCATGCCTGTGCAGTCCTAAGAGAAGTTTCTCGTGTGAAATTGTGGTGTTTGTAACGTTAAAAAAAAAGAAGAAATAAATATTTTTGTGAAGAGTCATATTTTTGCTAGTTGAACAAACTTTTAAAGGATTATTGTGGGTGCAGTTTGAAAGGGACTGAATACCGTTAGAAAGGAGATTGACATCTCTACATACAAAGGGACTTGTCCTTGTTACTAATAACATAACTTCAATGCTTATTACAAACATTTCCATCACTAGTCTATGCACAAAGATTTTTGTGTGAATCAGGAGAGATGGCGCACAGAAGGGTGGTAGAGTTGGCGCGCCTGGGTATTTAAATGATACTCCGCTCTCACCTAAGATAGTTTCCATTTAACTTCAGTTACGATTTTTTGTAAGTATTGTGGGGTCAAAATGATAAAAAATACAAAAATATTTATTTAAATTTCATGATAAATCAAGTACAAATATTACGAATTATATTTTTTATAAAATATATTCCCATTGAGAAATGCATAATATTGGTCATACATCCATCCAATATATTATTTGACTTTTTTAATGAGATCCAATTTGATTTCAATTAATTATTTTTAAAATTATTGTTAATAACAAATTGGGCTACAGACTTGTGCTGGTTAGAGTCACGATGGGAAAATAAATTTCCTCATGGAATTTCGGCCAGTTCTCAGGAGAAAAACAAAAACTCAAAACAAAAACCACAGAGTAGACGCCATAATATATCTACATGTTCATCGACGTCATCTGAATCATTAATTCCAATACCAGAAAGTGATGATTCCACTTCTGACAATGAAAATCAGTGTGTCGAATGTTTTCGAGCTGTATGAAGAGACAGTATCCAGAGCAGACTGGATAAAATGTATTAAATGTACGAGATGGCTTCATGAAACTTGCTCTATGTATTCAGACAAGTGCCCTTTGTGTGGAAGAATGGAAAAGAAAAAAATAAGAAAGTCAAAACCGAAGTTTTAATGTAATTCTGCACGACTTACTGCCACAGATATCTTTGCGCCATCTTACCCACCAGGGTGGGAGAGATGGTTAAACTTAGGTATTTTTATTAAGTCAGATTTTCATTAAAACAATTATGCCATTGTTTTAAAAAGTATTGTTTTATGTTTGTAAAATAATTGTGATTATATAGTAATAATAATAATATATACATACCATTGCACAAAAGAGATATTGCATTTTTTACAAATGTGCGCCAACTATCCCCCCTCTACCCTAATATACAGGGAATGATTGGAAAGCATTATCAATGATAGGGATGTACGGAGAGCTTATGAACCTACGGGTTCGATAGTGCCAGTAAGTAAGTATTGAAAAACGTTCATAATATCAGGATAATGTGAAAATATGCGCGAAAACGAATTTTTATGAATACAGTTTCAATATTGTCTCAAAAAAGAAGCATAGCATTTAAATAATTATTCATTTTGTGTTCTCCGTTTATTTGAAGAAAATAATTTCGACGATAGAACGTAGGACTGTTTTAGAGAGGGACGAAGTACAACCGCGTCTAATTAATGTTTAATTTCTGTTTTTACTTTGACCTTTCAGTTGTGAAATTGTCCGTCAGTTTTAATTGGTTTCGCTTTTATGAGGAAAGACAATAAACACATAACATAATGTTACACAATTAGCTATGTAACGTAGCTTTAAGAAATTCGGTTCTCAATAACGTGTTGTGTTGAAGGTAACTCATTACAGTCAATTAACTCTAGTTTTCTCTTGTGTGAAACTGTAATGAATAGAGAACAGAATGTTAAAAAATGGAGTTGTGTATATACTAGCTTATACCCGGCGTGCGCTGCTACGCCTAAATAAATGAAAACTAATGTGATTTATATTTAGTTGAATACGTAAGAGCAAAAATAATTATAAATTTATATTTTTTAGATACCCCGGGCTGATTGCCCGGCGTTGCCCGGGAATCTACTTATCCCGATCTTCTTTTACATATATGATCTGATATAGGAAAAGTAATGTGTTTTTGTTTACTTAGATAAGTAATTGGAAAAATTTATATCGCAATTATTTTTAGATACCCCGTGCTGTTTATCCGGTGTTGTCCGGGAATCATCCCGATCTTCTTGGCGTAAATGAGCTGAAAGACAAAACTTAATGTACTTCTTATGATTAGTTGAATAAGTAAAATGAAAAAAAATATATATAAATGTATATCGTAATTATTTTAACATTCCCCGTGCTAATTACCCGGTGTTGCCCGGGAATCTACTTATCTCGATCTTCTTGGCATACTTACTTACTTACTCACTGGCACTATCGAACCCGTAGGTTCATGGCCGCACGGACATAAGCTCTCCATACATCCCTATCCTGAGCCAATGCTTTCCAATCATTCCCTGTATAATCTACTTCCCTCAAATCATAGTTAATGTTGTTCTCCCACCTCATTCTTGGTCTACCAACTGGGCGTTTTCCCTCTGGCTTTCCTACAAGAAGCTTCCATGCACGTCTTTCATTTCCCATACGTGCAACATGTCCTGCCCATCGCAGTCTACGAGACTTAACTGTTCTTATTATATCTGGCTTCCTATAAAGACCATGTAGTTCATTGTTATGAAGTCTTCTCCATTCACCTGTCTCTTCATCTCTCTTTGGTCCAAAAATTTTCCTAAGAACTTTATTCTCAAATACTCGTAATCTCCTTTCCTCCCTTAAAGTAAGAGTCCATGTTTCGCACCCATATAATATAACTGGTAGAAGATCTTCTTGGCATAAATGAGCTAAAAGACAAAATTCGTTATTGTGAGTTATCCGTAAACTGCTGCTATGCTTGCACAGGATTCTATGTACTTGTCTCGATCTTCTTGGCATCAATGAAAGACAAATATGGTTATTGTGAGTTATCCGTAAGAGATAAACATATGCTGTCGCATACATTTTTGTAGACCTTTTTGAGATATTCAATTTTGTGTATATTAATTTTGTGTATTTGTTATGGTTTAGGCAAATAAACCATTAAAGCGTCGAAAGAGCTACTTTTGTTCACGTTTTCTACTACAGAAGGCGATTTTAAGTGTGTAGGAATTGAGTATCACAACGCTCTTGTAGCCGGGAATCTCCTGAACATTTTGCAAAAAGCCCCATCAAATCGGATCAACGGTGTGTCTGCGCATAAAGTACGAACAAACAAACATTCATTTTTATATATTGGAAATAGGCCTACTAGCTAATACCCGGCGTGCCTTGCTACGCCTAAATAAATTAAATATTAAAGGTTAATTAAATTGTATGGTATACGCTGAGACGAACCAAACGTGCCTGTTGATAGTCATTTCCAGATTTTGGAATTCAGGCAAACTTCCACTTCTAATTGTCGTACTTGGCTCATTTGTGAATAATAGTACGTACCTCGAATTATTTTAATATGACATACTGAGCTTCGTTGTGAAAAATCGAAAATTGTGACCGCTAGAGCGATTATTAAATTTTCATTTCAGGTGAACTCTTAACGGAATGGTCTAAGATGGTCCAATTCTGAATCTAAACCATCCAGGGACCCACTGAAACAAACACAGAAAAAATCATTAAAATTGGTCCAGTCGTTTAGGCAGCTTTTAATTTTGTAATTCTGGTAAACCTCCACTTCTAATTGTTGGATTTCTATAATTTTTGGTTAATATCTACGTCAGTTTATTTTAATAGCATATACTAAGTTTCGTTGTGAAACATGGAGAATTGTGACAATTAGAGCTATTTTTAAATTTTCACTTCAGGTGAACTCCTACACCTAATGGTTTTAGAGGGTCCAATTGTTAATCTAGACCATTCAGGGATCCACGAAAACACACACAAACATTTTCATCAAAATCGGTACAGTCATTTAGGAGTCCAGTAACTTACACACGTACAGAAGAATTATATATATATATATATATATATATAAGAAAAAAATTATGTTTTGTCAGTCAGTATACAAAGAACCAAGTTAGCTTAATACTGATAATCATCGATATGTTTATTTTCCTAATTGATGGTATTGTTGATGCAATTTGTATGAGATACAACATGCATTCTCTTCTTTACAACCGTGTACTTTACTCATTTTTTGTAAAAAAACTAACACCATTATGTCATATGCACCTTCATATATAAAGCTCACCGCTGTTGTCTCCGTTTAGCGACGCAACCTCGTAAGGCTGCGCAGCGGACCCCGTTTCGATTCCCAGTCGGGACAAGTTTCCTGGGATAGATTTTCTGTTATTTTTTTTTTACCTGTAAGATGAATATCAGGATACTTCAAGGCCCAAATAGTCGTCGAACATCATCTCGCCATAATCGTTCATCATCATCATATTCGCCATGTGACCTGCCTCATGGGCTAGCGGTCAGGGTTTTTGAATACAATTCTTAAAGACACGGAGTCATTCCTGGTTAGACAGTAGGATTTTTCTTCCTTAAAGGAAATTAATTATTCATGTATATTAATTAAATAAAAATAAAACATGGTTTTATTTGATTATCATATTTATAAAGATATAATTCAGTGACAGCTGTTTCGGTACAGTGTACCTTCTTCAGACATGTTAACAAATTATGAATTGTGTTATTATAGCACATATCAACTGATCTAAGCAACAATACAACAATAATTTATTTCAATTTTTAAATTAAAAATTTAAACAAATTATTGTTGTATTGTTGCTGTTGATATGTGCTATAATAACACAATTCATAATTTGTTAACATGTCTGAAGAAGGTACAGTGTACCGAAACAGCTGTCACTGAATTATATATTTATAAATATGAAAACCAAATAAAACTAAGTTTTATTTTTATGTAATTAATAAATATGGATTTTCATCAAGTAAACACTAACTCAATTGATTAATTATTCATGTGATTGCCCATGATCTGTATTTTGGTTAAGTTTACGTTAAGAACTCTCCTGGCGCTTCATTATAATTTAATCATCGGGGTAACGTAACACCGCCTTCCAGTTGTCCCATTCTAGGAAATTGATTACAATTCCGCCAATGCCAGGGGAGAAAACCAGAAATGTTATAAAATACAACCTGGTGGCATAGGACAAAAAAATCGCCATGTTTAGTATGAATGTGTGTGCGTACGAATGCTATGTTTCGTTTTATATTGTGTTGTCTCGGAAGAGGCTCTTACATTGAGCTGATAACTCATTCAGATAGGCCCTCCATGCCCTTGTGTCGTCAGAAAAGTATGTGATGTAATCAAAAGTTTAAAATCCCTCTCCCGTCAGATCATATCACTAATCAGGGTTGCGTGTGGGATGCAAATTGTACCTATAACGTGAGAAGTTAAACTAAGTTATGGAACGGAATACACACACACACATATATATATATCATCATAGTACATTCACGAATTTAGGCCATTTGTTGACCTGTTTCGGCCTCAAGAGAAACACCATCCAAAAGTCTTTTGAGTGGACGTCCTGCTCTTCTTCCTGCAGGTTGATATCATAACATTTGTTTGGGTAATCTGTGATCTTCCATTCAATGAACATGTTGCATCCATCATGACTTATAATCAGAAATTTTGTTTTCTAAAGGTTCCATGTGTAATTCTTCTAAGATGTCTTCATTTTTTTGTGATCTAGTAGTGTGTATCCTGCAGTCCTCCGAAGGTATCTCATTTCAGCAGATCTAAGTCTCTGTATATCCTTCTGTTTCAACCTCTATACTTCGCTACCATTCAAAAGAGTTGGAAGAGCCAGTGTTTTATACACTTTTAATATTGAATGCTTTTGGACTAACTGTGGCTTGAAGATAAAATTTATTAACCCTAAAATTCTTAAAAAATTAGATATTTTTGCATATACATCCTTTTCTTCTTGATATGAGTGAGATATTGCATCTTAGGTATGCTCCAAAATTTTATTGTCCAGTACAGTGCATGGATTTCACCACAAGCTGTGCAGCAACCAGAGATCCCACGAGCCCAGCCCAGACTGCATGTGTGCAAGATGTGGCGAACAGTGCGAGAAATATCATGTGTTAAACTGTAGGATGAGATCAGAATCATTGTTGAATCTCTGCAGTGACTGAGAACAATATTCTTTGCACGTTGTGCGCATTTCTTATTTTATTTATATGTATTAGCTTATACCTCCTCTAAAACATGTAATCCTGTTACTTTATATTTCCTGTTAATTATTATTTTCTGTCCAGGGTAATAAACAGTCTTTGTCATTTATCTACCGAATGTATTACTCCCCGCAGCATGTGCATCTTAGCCTGAATATCATATTTGTCCAGGGGCTCGTTCTGGTTTCCCTCAGCTGTAGTATGTGATTGAGTACGAAGAAGTCGACTATCCGCCACTATAAATATTTCGCATGCTGATCATTTTGTAGCATTGTCGCGCGGATATAAACAAACAACCATCATAGTACCGCGATAAATGACATAAAAGCGCCCAAATAATGAGGTTCGTACCACATATGAAGATCAGGATGTAAGATATGCCCTCCAGAATATGTCGTAACTCACTGGTTTTCACCGTTTTCTCCTCCGAAAATCTCATTAAGAAAGAAAAAGCCTACTTCTTAAAGTGGAGGATGTGAGATTGAAAATGGGGCGAAATAAAAAAAGACCTAGAAGGATTTACATTATTGAGGTAGACATTATAATTTCTTCTTCAGCGTCATTTAGATCATTTCCATGGAAACTGGACAATACGAAATATTAGACTAGTGTTTTATGTATTAGCCTATACCTCCACTAAAAACATGTAATCCTGTTACTTTATTTTCCTCTTAATTACCATTGCCTGTCCAGGCTAATAAACAGTCTTTGACATTTATCTTCCTTACGTATCACTCCTTGCAGCACGTATATTGTAGCCTCCCTATGATGGATACCATACAGAGTAATACAGAGTATTACATTATTGATAGGCATTATAGATTCTTCTTCAACATAATTTAGATCATTTCCATGGATACATGACAATACGAAAAATTAGACAATTGTTTTATGTTAGCTTATACCTCCTCAAAAGCATGTAATACTTTATCATTCCTTTTAAGTTCTATTGTCTGTCCAGTCTAGTAAACAGTCCTTGACATTTAACTACCGAAAGTATTACTCCGCGCACCACGTGTATTATTGACTCACCAATATGGATACAATCGGCAATTTCTTTCCCCAGCAGCTGTGATGTGTAATTATATACAAATATGTCGACTGGGGCTACTCTAATAGATCCAGCATATTCATCATGTTTTAGCATTTTCGCGCGGCACACGCTATTATATAAACGGGCATCCATTATAGTAACGAGATAAATAATATCAAAACGTAAAGCAAAATGAGCATAGTGCAATATAAACAGATCTGGATTTAAGCTATGGTCTCCAGAATATGAGGTATCTCACTCGGTTTCCGCGATTTCCCCACCAAGATTCTCATTAAGTATGAATAGGCCTACATGTTAAAGCGCAAAAGGAGAGAACGAAATTGGGGCGAAATAAATAAAGAGCTGGAAAGAATTACATTGTTGAGGTAGGCATTATATCTTCTACCTTAGCGTCATTTAGATCATTTCCATGAAAACGTGACAATTCTACATGTATGACCATGTACTTCCTCCAAAATCTTGTAATCCTGTTATTTTGTCATTTCTGTAAATTACTATTGCCTATCCAGGCTCAAAAACATACTATGACGTTTAAGATCAGAGTTTATTACTCCGCGCAGCACGTTTATTGTAGCGTCAATATTATGGTTATCCAGCGGTTCCTTTTGTTTTCCCTCAGTTTTAATATGATATTAACACATTGGTGACCGACAGCTGTGCGTTCCACCCACCGCTGCTAGACCGGACATTTCGGTCAGTGAGGTGGACTTTTAAATTTTAAACGGCGCTAGCACAATGTGGTTTTTACATCAATATATTTACAGTCAATTACAATAATACATAAGTAATTCTTTGTTAGTGTTCTCACCAGACCTTCTAGTAGAAATTGAGAGTTGGAAACATTCTCCTTTATGAAAAGGCACAGTGCAAAAGGATCATATGTAGCGAGTTTCTTTTCTTGTGTTCACTGCAAAAACGGCAAGTTTTGTAGGGATATTTTTTCTTTCCAGTCACAAATGGTGTTAATTTATGTTTCTTTATGTCTCCTGACAGCCTATCTGGTGGGTCTTGACCTGGTGTCCTAGAAGTGGTTTCCTTTTCTCTCTGTCATCTGTTCCTAATTTCACGACTGCCAAATAAGAGGCTGTCTCAAGCAAAGAACTTCTCTTTGACATTTTTGTTGTTAGGATTTTGAAATGTATAGACCCTGAAAGTATTAAAGAGTGCACAATTCAGAAGTCACAATACAACTTCTTTCACTGTTTTTCCAAGGATAGAGTAATATGTTAGGTACTGGTCAGCCAAGTGTACGCCCTTCACATACTTCTTATATTGGAGTATTCAATAGGATATTTTAACAACTTTACCCCTACCACTTCATTGTTGCCTGATGTAATGTGCTAACCATTCTTACGTCTCTTATCTTTCCATGTTTGAAGCAAAACTCCTCCCTTACTTTCTCCTGGTTTGAGTTTATTTCCACAAAATATTTTTGAAGCCCTCTGTTAACCCTTATTGTTCCACAAACATTCGTCTTTCTTTCAAGGAAATTTTCAGCTGTAGCCACACTATTATAATAATTATCCTGGTAGACATGATTCCATAGATATAAATTTGGCTTCCAGAACGCAAAATATGTTTCTTCTAATTTTCCCCACTGCAACATATATTTACAGGTTACATACGTATCCCGTAAATGCCTAACACCCGGCACTAAAATTCCATATTTCACCAGCCGTCTGTCTTAAAACTGTAAACAACTCTTTCTGTAAATATGGAAATTTTATAAAGGAGAAGACAGGGGTACAAAAATAACAAATTTATTTCACAATGAGTAAAAACAAAATTGCATGCCTCCATCAAAAGCGAAGAGGCAGGGGAACCATACAAAACGTAAAAACGGAAATCGCCGTTACCGGTCGTCTAGCGCTGGACATTTAAACACGGAGATCTCCGTGGCCCGTCACCAATGTGGTAAGTACGAAGATGTCGACCATCCGCCACTATAAAAATTACGCACGCTGATCATTTTGTAGCAATGTCTCGCGGCAACCTTTTTTATATAAACAACCTCATAGTGACGCGATAAATAACATCAAAACGCCCAAAAAAAGGAAAGTACAATATAAACAGATCTGGACCTAAGCTATGATCTCCACAATATGTCGTAACTCAATGGATTCAGCGATTTCTCCACCCATATTCTCATTAAGTAAGAATTTTGCCGACTTTTATAGTGAAACTTAGAGACACTGAATATGGGCGAAAGAAGTATGAGGTAGGCATTATAATTTCTTCTTTAGCGTCATTAAATCATTTCCATGGAAACGTGACAGTACGAAATATTAGACTACAGTTTGATGTATTAGCTTATACCTCCTCTAAAACATGAAATCCTGTTAGTTTATATTCCCGTTAATTACTATTGCCTGTCCAGGCTATTAAACAGTCTTTGACATTTATCTTCCTAATATATCACTCCTCGCAGCACGTATATTGCAGCCTCCCTATGATGAGTACCATCTACATATTATGTTTCCATGCAGCTGTAATGTATAATTAAAAACAAAGATGTCGTGTACCGCTACTATTGTAAATCCGCATTTTGATCATTTAGTAGCATTGTAGCGCGGCACCCGCTATTATATGAAAGGACATCCAATATAGTAATGAGATAAACAATATGAAAACTTTTAAAAAAATAAGTCTGAATTTAAGCTATGGACTCCATAATATCAGGTAACTCACTCCGTTTCAGTGATTTGTCCAAAAAATTCCTATGAAGTAACAATAAGCCTACATGTTAAAGCGAAAAAAGGGAGAACGATAATGGGGAGAAAGAAAAAGGGAGATAGAAAAAATTACATTATTGAGGTAGTCATTATAATTTCTTCTTCAGGGTCATTTATATCATTTCCATGCAAACAAGACAATGCGAAATATTAGACTAGTGTTTTATGCATTAGCCCATACCTCCACTAAAAAACATATATTCCTGTTACTTTATTTTCCTGTTAATTACTATTGCCTGCCCAGGGTAATAAACAGTCCTTCACATTTATCTTCCTAACGTATCACTCCTCGCAGCACGTATGTTGTAGCCTCCCTATGATGGATACCATCGAATGTTTTGTTTCCATGCAGATGTAATGCATAATTAAATACAAATATATCGTCTGCCGCTACCATGGTAAATCCGCATGTTGATTATTTTGTAGCATTGTTGCGCGGCACCCGCTATTATATGAAAGGGCGTCCAATGTAGTAATGAGATGAAGAATATCAAAACTTAAAGAAGATATATAAACCGATCTGGATATAAGCTACGGTCTCCAGAATATCAGGTAACTCACTCCGTTTCAGTGATTTCTTCACCAAGATTCTCATTAAGTTACAATAGGCCTACATGTTAAAGCGAAAATAGGGAGAACGATAATGGGAAAAATAAATAAAGAGCTAGGAGGAATTACATTAATCAGGTAGGCATTATATTTTCTATTTCAGCGTCATTTAGATCATTTCCATTAATACAAGCCATTATGAAATATTAGACTATTGTTTTTATATATTAGCTTATACCTCCTCCAAAAGCATGTTATCCTGTTACTTTATTATACCTGTTAATTACAATTTATTGCCTGTCCAGACTTGAAAATATACTTTGACGTTTAAGATCAGAGTTTGATACTCCGCGTAGCACACGTGTATTGTAGCCTCAATATGACGGTTTTCCAGCTGTTCCTTTTGTATTCCCTCAGTTGTAATAGGTTATTAAGTACGAATATGTCGACTATCCGCCGCTATAAATATTCCGCATGTTGATAATTTTGTAGTAAAGCCGCGTGGCATCCTCTTTCATATAAACAACCATCATAGTGACGCGATAAGTAATCTCAAAACGCCCAAAAAAATTAGGAAAGTTCCATATAAACAGATCTTGATTTAAGCTATAATCTTCAAAATATGGGGTAACTCACTGGTTTGAACGATTTCTCCACCATAATTCTCATTAAGTAAGAATTTTTCCCACATTTTAAAGTGAAAAGTGGAGACAATGAGCATGGGGCGAAAGAAATAGGGAGACAGAAAAAATTGCATTATTTAGGCAGGCATAATGATTTCTTCTTTACCGTCAATTAGATCATTTCCATGGAAACGTGATAATATTAAATATAAGAATAGTGATTCTGTATTAGCTTATACATCCGCTAAAAAACATGTAATCCTGTCACTTCATCATTCCTGTCAATTACTGTATTCTATTGAGGTAGACATTATAATTTCTTATATTATTTTTGGTCTGGACATCTTACCTCTATATTAATGTTGATTTGTTCTTGGACATGTTTCAAAACAATTCTGTTTTATCGTCAGCTTTCCCAGACTGGGAAAGCTGACGATAAAACAGAATTGTTTTGAAACATGTCCAAGAACAAATCAACATTAATATTGAGGTAAGATGTCCAGACCAAAAATAATATAATTAAAATAACCTCAAAATATAACTTCCTAAAATTAAATATAATAATTTCTTCTTTAGCGTCAATTAGATCATTTCCATGGAGACGTGACAATACGAAATATAAGAATAGTAATTGTGTATTAGCTTATACCTCCTGTAAAAACATGTAATCCTGTTACTTGATCATTCCTGTTAATTACTATTTTCCGTCCAGGCCAATAAACTGTCTTTTTCTTTTTAACTACCGAATGTAGTACTCCGCGAAGCACGTGTATCTTAACCTCAAAATAATATTTGTCCACCGACTTGTTTTGTTTTCCCTCAGCTGTAATGTGTAATTAAGTTAGAATATATCGACTATCCGTCACTATAAATATATCGCATGTTGTACATTTTGTAGCATTGTGGCTCGGATATTAAAAAAGAACCATCGTTTTGCCGCGAATAATAACATAAAAACTCTCAAGAAATAATGTTACTGCCAAGTAAGAAGATATGGATTTAAGATATGGCCTCCAGAATATGAGGCAACTCACTCGGTTTCATCGTTTCCTCCACCAAAATTCTCATTCAGTTCGAATTTGCATACATTTTAAAGTGAAAAGTAGAGAGAATGAATATCTGGCGAAAGAAAAAGTATTCTAGAAAAAAATACGTTATTGAGATTGGCATTATAATTACATTTTCCGCATCATTTAGCTAATTTCCATGGAAACGTGACAATAAGAACTACTAGACAAATGTTGCTATCTATGAGCTTACATCTCCTACAAAAATATGTAATCCTGTTACTTTATTATTCCTGTTAATTAGTATTGTCTGTCTAGGCTAATAAACAGTGTTTAACATTTAACTACCTCTCGTATTACACCTCGCAGCACGTATATTGTAGCCTCCCTAGGATGGAAACCATCTACATGTTTTTTTTTTCCATGCAGCTGTAATGCATTCTTTAAATCAAAGATGTCGACTACCGCTAGTATGGTAAATCTGCATGTTGATCATTTTGTAGCATTGTCGCGCGGCACCCGCTTTTATGTAAACTGGCATCCAGCATAGTAACGAGATAAATAATATCAAAACGTAAATCAAAATGAGGAGTGTGTCATGTAAACAGATCTGGATTTAAGCTATGGTCTCCAGAATAAGAGGTAACTCACTCCATTTCAGCGATTTCTCCACCAAGATTCTCTTTAAGTAACAATAGGCCTACAAGTTAAATGGGAATGGAAATGGAGCGAAATAAATAAGGAGCTAGAAATAATTACATTATTGAGGTCGGCATTATATTCTCTTCTTCAGCGTCATTTAGAACATTGCCATGGAAAAAAGACAATACGAAATATTAGAATATTGTTTTTATGTATTAGCCTATACCTCGTTTAAAAACATTTAAAACTGTTACTTTAACATTCCTGTTAATTACTGTTGCCTGTCCAGGCTGAAAAACGTACTTTGACGTTTAAGATCAGAGTTTAATATCCGCGCAGCACGTGTATTGTAGCCTCAAAATGATGGTTTTCCAGCTGTTCTTTTTGTTTTCCCTCAGTTGTAATATGTTATTATGTACGAAGATGTCGACTATCCGACTCTATAAAAATTCCTCATGTTGATAATTTTGTACAAAAGTCTCATGGCATCTTCTTTTATATAAACAGCCATCATAATGACGCGATAAATAATATGAAAACGCCTAGAAAAATTAGGAATGTACCATATAAACAGATCTGGATTTAAGCTATGACCTCCAGAATATGGAGTAACTCACTGGTTTCGGCGATTTCTCCACCAAAATTCTCATTCAGTAAGAATTTGCATATATTTTAATGTGAAAAATAGAGAGAATGAATATGGGGCTAAAGAAAAAAATTCTAGAAAAAAGTGTACATTATTGAGGTTGGCATTATAATTACATTTTCCGCAGCATTTAGATAATTTCCATTGAAACGTGGCAATAAGAAAAACTAGACCAATGTTTATATCTATGAGCTTATACCTCCTATAAAAATATGCAATCCTGTTATTTTATTATTCCTGATAATTACTGTTGTTGGTCCATGCTAATAAACACTCTTTGACATTTAACTACATACCAAAATTCTCATTAAGTAAGAATTTGCCTATATTTTAAAGTCAAAAATAGAGACAATGAATGTGGGGGCGAAAGAAAAAAACTGTAGAAAAAATTGATGTAGATATTATAATTACCTTTTTGGCATCATTTAGATCATTTCCATGGAAACGTGACAATAAGAAATACTATACTAATGTTTTTATTAATTAGCGTGTACCTCTTGAAAAATTATGCAAACCTGTTACTTTATTATTCCTGTTAATTATTATTGTCTGTCCAGGCTAATAAACAATCTTTGACATTTAACTACCTAACATATTTCTGCTCCCAGCACGTTTATTGTATCCTCCCTATGATGGATACCATCGACGTGTTTTGTTACCATGCAGTTGTAATGTATAATTCATTTCAAACATGTCGACCACCGCTACTATTGTAAATACGCATGTTTATAATTTTGTAGCATTGTCGGGCGGCAACCGCTATTGTATATACGGGCACCCATCATTGTAACGAGATATATAATATCAAAAAGTAAATCAAAATAAGGATAGTGTCTTATAAACAGATTTGGAGTTTTGCTTTTGTCTCCAGAATATCAGGTAACTGACTGGATTTAAGCCATTTCTCCCCCCGATATTCTCATTAAGTAAGAATAGGAATACATGTTAAAACGAAAAAAGAGAACGAAAATGGGGCGAAATAAATAAAGAGCTAGGAAGGATCTTATTTTTGAGGTAGATTTATTTTTTTCTTTTGCGTTATTTAGATTATATCCATGGAAACAAGACAATCCGAAATATTAGACTATTATTTTCATAGATTAGCTCGTACCGCGTCTAAAAACACGTAATTCTGTTATTTTAAAATCGCTGTTAATTACTACAGCCTGTCTAGGCTGAAAAAAATATTTTGACGTTTTAGATCAGAGTTTATTACTCCGCGCAGCATGTGTATTGTAGCCTCAATATGATGGTTTTCCAACGGCTCTTTTTTCCCTGATTTGTAATATGTCATTAAGTACGAAGGTGTCGACCATCCGCCACTATAAAAAATCCGCGTGTTGATCATTTTGTAGCAATGTGTCGCGGGATCCTCTTTTGTATATATACAAAAATCATAGTGACGCGATAAATAACTTCAGAACGCCAAAATAATTAGGAAAGTTGCATATAAAGAGATCAGGATTTAAGCTATGATTTCCAGAATATGGGGTAACTGATTGGTTTCAGCGATTTCCCCACCATAATTCCAATTAAGTAAGAATTTTCCCCACATTTTAAAGTGAAAAATAGAGACAATGAATATGGGGCGAAAGAAATAGAGAGATAGAAAAAATTATATTATTGAGGTAGGCATTATAATATCTTCTTTAGCGCCATTTAGATCATTTCCATGGAAACGTGACAATACGAAATATTAGTCTAGTGTTCTAAATATTAACGTATACTTCCTCTAAAAACATGTAATCCCTTTGCTTTATCATTCCTGTTAATTACTATTTTCTGTTCAGGTCAATAGACAACTCTTTCACATTTAACTAACCGAATATATTACTCCGTTCAGCACGTGTATCTCAATATCATATTAGTCCAGCGGCTCGTTTTATCTCCCTCGACTGTAATATGCAATTAAGAACGAAGATGTCGACTAGCCGCCACTATAAAAATTCACATGTTGATCATTTTGTAGCATTGTCGCACGGATATAAACAAACTACCATCATAGTTTCGCTATAAATAACATACAAACGCACAAACAATGAGGTGAGTACCATTTAAGAAGATCTGTATTTAAGATAGACATTTCAGAATATGAGCTAACTCACTCGGTTTCTGCGTTTTCTCCAACAAAATTGTCATTAAGTTGAATTTGCCTACACTTTAAAGAGAAAAGTAGGGAGAATGAATGTGGGGCGAAAGAAAAAAATTATAAAAAAATACATTATTGAGGTAGGCATTCTAATTAATTTTTCGGCGTCATTTAGATCATTTCCATGAAAACGTGACAATTGGAAATACTAGACTAAGGTTTTTATGTATTAGCTTAAACCTCCTCTGAAAATATACAATCCTGTTACTAGATCATTCCTGTGAATAACTATAGTGTACCCAGGATAATAAACAGTCTTTGGCACTTAACTACCTAACATATTACGCTTCGCAGCACGTATATTGTAGCCTCCTTATGATGGATACCATCGACATTTTTTTTCCATGCAGCTCTAATGTTTCATTAAATACAAAGATGTCGACTACCGCTACTATGGTAAATCCGCATTTTGATCATTTTGTAGCATTGTCGTGCGGTATCCGCTATTATGTATACGTGCACCCATCAATACGACGAAATAAATAATATGAAAATATAAATCAAAGTTTGTATAGTGTCATATAAACAGATCTGTATTTAAGCTATTGTCTGCAGAATATCAGGTAACTCACTGATTTTCAGCGATTTCTCCACCAAGATTCTCATTAACTAATAATACGCCTGTATGTAAAATTGAAAGAAGTGAGATCGAAAATGGGGCGAAATAAATAAAGAGCTAGAAAGAATTATGTTATTGAAGTAGGCATTATATTTTCTTCTTCAGCGTCATTTTGATCATTTCAATGGAAAAAAGACAATACGAAGTATTAGATTATTGTTTTTATGTATTAGCTTATACCTCCTCTAAAAAAACATGTAAACCTGTTACTTTTTCATTCATATTAATTACCATTGCCTGACCAGGCTGAAAAACGTACTTTGACGTTAAAGATCAGAGTATATTACTCCGCGCAGCAGGAGTATTGTAGCCTCAATATGATGCTTTTCCAGCGGCTCCAATCTTCCCCCTCAGTTGTAGTATGTTTTTAAGTACGAAGATAACAACTATCCGCCAATATAAAATTACGCATTTTGATCATTTTGTAGCATTGTCTCGCGATATCCCCTTTATATAAACAACCATCATAGTGACGCGATAAATAACATCAAAACGTTCAAAATAATTAGAAAAGTACCACATAAACAGATCTGGATTTAAGCTATGATCTCCAGAATAAGGGGTAACTCACTGGTTTTAGCAATTTCTCCAACATAATTCTCATTAAGTAAGAATTTTGCCATATTTTAAAGTGAAAAATAGAGACAGTGAATATGCGGCGAAAGAAATACAGAGATAAAATAATACATTATTGTGGTAGGCATTATAATTTCTTATTTAGCTTATAACTCCTCTAAAAACAATTGATTAAAAATTATTATTGAGGTAAGCTTTATAAATATTTTTTCCGCGTCATTTATGTCATTTGCATTGAAACATAACAATAAGAAATACTAGTCTAATGTCTATATGTATTAGCTTATACCTCCTCAAGAAATATGCACTCCTGCTACTTTATTCATCATCATCATGAACAAATTCGTTTTAGGCCATGTGGCCTGTACGGTAAACCTAGCGAAGATGGTCTTGATCTTTCCACCGATGTTTTGGTCTTCCTGTTACTTTATTATTCGTGTTAAATACAATTGTATGTCCAGGCTAATAAACAGTCTTTGACATTTATCTACGTAACGTAATATTCCTCACAGTACGTATATTTTAGCCTGCCTATGATCCTTACCATCGACATTTTTTTTCTATGCAGCTGTAATGTATATTTCAAAAACAAAGATGGCGACTACTGCTACTATGGTAAATCTGCATGTTGATCATTTTGTAGCATTGTCGCGCGGCACTCGCTATTATATAAACGGCATCGATCATAGTAACGAGATAAATAATATCAAAACGTAAAAAAATTAGGATAGTGTCATATGAACATATGTGGATTTAAGCTATGGTCTCCAGTATATGAAGTAACTTACTCGGTTTCAGGGATTTCTCCAGCAATATTCTGATTAAGTAAAAATATGACTATATATTTAAGCGAGGAAACTGAGAACGATAATTGGCCGAAATTAATAAAGAGCTAGGATGAATTACATTATTGAGGTAGGCATTATAGTTTCTTCTTCAGCGACAAGCAATAGTAATTAACAAGTATGATAAAGTAACAGCATTACATGTTTTTAGAGGAGGTATAAGCTAATACATACAATGTTTATATGTATTAGCTTATACCTCCTCTAAAAACATGTAATGCTGTTACTTTATCATACTTGTTAATTACTATTGCTTGTCCAGGCTGAAAAAGATACTTTGACGTTTAAGATCAGAGCTTATTACTCCGCGTAGCATGTGTATTGAAGCATCAATATGACGGTTTTCCAAAGGTTCCTTTTGTTTTCTCTCAGTTGTAATATGATATTAGGTACGTAGATGTCGACTGACCTCCAGGATAAAAATTTCGTTTGTTGGTCATATGTAACAATGTCTTGCGGCATCGTCTTTTATATGAACAACTATCACAATGACGCGATTATTAGTATTAAAACGCACCAAAAAATTAGGAAAGAACCATATAAAAAGATGTGGATTGCAGTTATAGTCTCCAGAATAAGCGTTTGCTCACTCGGTTTCAGCGATTTCTCCACCAGAATTCTCTTCATGTTAGAATTTTGACCTCATTTTAAAGTGAAAAGTAGAGACAATGTATATGGGGCGAAACAAATAGAGATAGAAAAAATTATATTATTGTGGTAGGCATTATAATTTCTTCTTTACCATCATTTAGATCATTTCCATGGAAACGTTATAATAAGAAATATTAGAATAGTATTTTATGTATTAGCTTATACCTCCTCTAAAAACATGTAATCCTGTAACTTTATCATTCGTGTTAATTACTACTTTCAGTACAGGCCAATAAACTGTCTTTGACATTTAACTACCGAATATATTAATTACTCCGCGCAGCAAGTGTATCTTTGCCTCAATATCATATTTGTCCAGCCGCTTGTGTTGTTCTCCCTCAGCTGTAATACGTAGTTAAGTACGAAGATGTTGACTATCCGCCACTAGAAAAATTTCGCATGTTGATCATTTTGTAGCGTTGTCTCTCGGATATAAACATCCAACCATCATAGTGCTTGCGATAAATGACATAAAAGCGCTTAAAAAATGAGGTTAGTGCCATATCAGAAATCTGGACTTAAGCTATGCCTTCCAGAATATGAGGTAAGTCACTCGGTTTCTCATTAAGTAAGAATTTGCCTACATTTTAAAGTGAAAAATGGAGAGAAATAATATGGGGCGAAATTAAAAATTCTAGAAAAATTACATTAATGTGGTAGGCATTATAATTACATTTTCCGCGTCATTTAGATCATTTCCATCGAAACCTGACAATAAGAAATACTAGACTCATGTTTTTATATATTTGCTTATACCTCCTACAAAAATATGCAATCCTGTTACTTTATCATTCCTGTTAATTTCTATTGTCTGTCCAGGCTAATAAACAGTTTTTGACTTTTAACTACCTAACGTATTACTCCTCGCTGCACATACATTTTGGCCTCCCTATGATGGATAACATCGACATGTTTTGTTTCCATGCAGCTGTAATCTATATTTTAAATATAAAGATGTCGACTACCGCTACTATGGTAAATCCGCATGTTGATCATTTACTAGCATTGTCGTGCGGTTACTGCTATTAAATAAAGGGACATCCATCATAGTAACGAGATAAATAATATCAAAACGTAAAACTAAATGAGAATAGTGTCATATAAACACATCTGGATTTAAGCTATGTTCTCCAGAATATGAGCTAACTCACTCGGTTTCAGGGATTTCTCCAACAATATTCTCATTAAATAAAAATAGACTTACATGTTAAAGCGAAGAAAGAGAACGGTAATGGGGCGAAATAAATAAAGATCTAGGAAGAATTACATTATTGAGATAGGCATTAAATTTTCTTCTTCAGCATCATTTAGATCATTTCCAAGGAAACGAGACGATACGAATTATTAGACTATTGTTTTTAGTATTAGCTTATACCTCTTCTAAAATCATGTAATCCTGTTACTTTATTATTCCTGTTAATTACTACTGCCTGCCCAGGCTGAAAAACTTACTTTGTCGTTTAAGATCATAGTTTATTACTCCGCGAAGCACGTGCATTTTAGCGTCAATATGATGATTTTCCAGCGGCTCTTTTGTTTTCTGTCAGTTGTATAATATGTTTTTAAGTATGAAGATGTCGACCATCCACCACTATAAGAATTCGGTATGTTGATCATTTTGTAGCAATGTCTCGGGACATCGTCTTTTGTATAAACAACCATCATACTGACGCGATAAATAACATAAAAACGCCCAATAATTAGGAAAGTTCCATATAAATGGATTTAAGCTATGGTCTCCAGAATATCGGGTTACTCACTAGACTTCAGCGATTTATCCACCATAATTCTCTTTAAGTAAGAATTTTTCCCACATTTTAGAGTGAAAAATAGAGACAATGATTATGGGGCTAAAGAAATAGAGAGATAGAAAAAATATATTAATGAGGTACGCATTATAATTTCATCCTTACCGTCATTTAAATAATTTCCATGGAAACGTTACAATACGAAATATTAGACTAGTGTTTAGATATTATGTTATACCTCCTCTAAAAAAATTAACCCTGTTATTTTGTCATTCACGTTAATTACCATTTTCTGTTCAGGCTAATAAACTGTCTTTGAATTTTACTACCGAATGTATTACTGCGCGCAACACATGTATCTTAGCCTCAATATCGTATTTGTCCAGCGGCTCCTTTTGTTTTCCCTCAATTGTAATATGTGATTAAGTACGAAAATGTAGACTCTCCGCCACTATAAAAAGTTCGTTTATCGATAATTATGTAGCATTGTCGCGTTTATATAAAGAAACAACCATCACAGTGTCAAGATAACATATAAACGCCCAAATAATGAGGTTAGTGCCAAATAAGAAGATCTGGAATTAAGCTATGGCCACCAGAATATGAGACAACACACTCGGCCTTTAGCGTTTTCTGCACCAACATTCTTACTAATAGGATTTGCCACATTTGTAACTGAAAAATAAAGAGAAAGTTTATGGGGTGAAAGAAAAAAATTCTAGAAAAAAAAATATTGTTGAGGTAAGCTTTATAAATATTTTTTCCGCGTCATTTATATCATTTGCATTGAAACATAACAATAAGAAATACTAGTCCAATGTCTATATGTATTAGCTTATACCTCCTCTAGAAATATGCACTCCTGTTAGTTTATTATTCGTGTTAAATACAATTGTATGTCCAGGCTAATAAACAATCTTTGACATTTATCTACCCAACGTAATATTCCTCACAGCACGCATATTTTAGCCTGAATATGATCCTTACCATCGACATTTTTTTTTCTATGCAGCTGTAATGTATATTTCAAAAACAAAGATGGCGACTACTGCTACTATGGTAAATCTGCATGTTGATCATTTTGTAGCATTGTCGCGCGGCACTCGCTATTATATAAACGGCATCGATCATAGTAACCAGATAAATAATATCAAAACGTAAAAAAATTGGGATAGTGTCACATGAATATTTGTGGATTTAAGCTATGGTCTCCAGTATATGAAGTAACTTACTCGGTTTCAGGGATTTCTCCAGCAATATTCTAATTAAGTAAAAATAGGACTATATATTTAAGCGAGGAAACTGAGAACGATAATTGGGCGAATTTAATAAAGAGCTAGGAAGAATTACATTATTGAGGTAGGCATTATATTTTCTTCTTCAGCGTCATTTAGATCATTTCCATGGAAACAAGGCAATATGAAATACTGGAGTATTGTTTATATGTATTAGCTTATACCTCCTCTAAGAACATGTAATGCTGTTACTTTATCATACTTGTTAATTACTATTGCTTGTCCAGGCTGAAAAAGATACTTTGACGTTTAAGATCAGAGCTTATTACTCCGCGCAGCATGTATATTGAAGCATCAATATGACGGTTTTCCAACGGTTCCTTTTGTTTTCTCTCAGTTGTAATATGTTATTAAGTACGTAGATGTCGACTAACCGCCAGTATAAAAATTTCTTTTGTTGATCATATGTAGCAATGTCTTGCGGCATCGTCTTTTATATGAACAACCATCATAATGACGCGATTATTAGTATTAAAACGCACAAAAAAATCAGGGAAGATCGATATAAAATGATGTGGATTGAAGTTATAGTCTCAAGAATAAGGGGTTGCTCAACTCGGTTTCAGCGATTTCTCCACCAGAATTCTCTTTATGTAAGAATTTTGACCTCATTTTAAAGTGAAAAGTAGAGACAATGAATATGGGGTGAAGAAATAGAGATAGAAAAAATTATATTATTGAGGTAGGCATTATAATTTCTTCTTTAGCATCATTTAGATCATTTCCATGGAAACGTTATAATAAGAAATATTAGAATAGTGTTTATGTATTAGCTTATACCTCCTCTAAAAACATGTAATCCTGTTACTTTATCATTCGTGTTAATTACTACTTTCAGTACAGGCCAATAAACTGTCTTTGACATTTAACTACCGAATATATTAATTACTCCGCGCAGCAAGTGTATCTTAGCCTCAATATCATATTTGTCCTACCGCTCGGGTTGTTCTCCCTCATCTGTAATATGTAGTTAAGTACGAAGATGTTGACTATCCGCCACTATAAAATTTTCGCATGTTGATCATTTTGTAGCGTTGTCGCTCGGATATAAACAACCAACCATCATAGTGCTTGCGATAAATGACATAAAACCGCTTAAAAAATGAGGTTAGTGCCATATCAGAAATCTGGACTTAAGCTATGCCTTCCAGAATATGAGGTAAGTCGCTCGGTTTCTCATTAAGTAAGAATTTGCATACATTTTAAAGTGAAAAATGGATAGAATTAATATGGGCCAAATTAAAAATTCTAGAAAAATTACATTAATGTGGTAGGCATTATAATTACATTTTCCGCGTCATTTAGATCATTTCCATCGAAACCTGGCAATAAGAAATACTAGACTCATGTTTTTATATATTAGTTTATACCTCCTACAAAAATATGCAATCCTGTTACTTTATCATTCCTGTTAATTACTATTGTCTGTCCAGGCTAATAAACAGTTTTTGACTTTTAACTACCTAACGTATTACTCCTCGCTGCATATACATTTTGGCCTCCCTATGAAGGATAACATCGACATGTTTTGTTTCCATGCAGCTGTAACGTATAATTAAATACAAACATATCGACTACCGCTACTATGATAAATCCGCATATTGATCATTTAGTAGCATTGTCGTGCGGTACCTGCTATTAAATAAAGGGACATCCATCATAGTAACGAGATAAATAATATCAAAACATGAAACTAAATGAGAATAGTGTCATATAAACACATTTGGATTTAAGCTGTGTTCTCCAGAATATGAGGTAACTCACTCGGTTTCAGGGATTTCTCCAACAATATTCTCATTAAATAAAAATAGACCTACATGTTAAAGCGAAGAAAGAGAACGGTAATGGGGCGAAATAAATAAAGATCTAGGAAGAATTACATTATTGAGATAGGCATTAAATTTTCTTCTTTATCATCATTTAGATCATTTCCAAGGAAACGAGACAATACGATTATTAGACTACTGATTTTTAGTATTAGCTTATACCTCTTCTAAAATCATGTAATCCTGTTACTTTATTATTCCTGTTAATTACTACTGCCTGTCCAGGCTGAAAAACATACTTTGTCTTTTAAGATCGTAGTTTATTACTCCGCGAAGCACGCGCATTTTAGCGTCAATACGATGGTTTTCCAGCGGCTCTTTTGTTTTCTATCCGTTGTAATATGTTTTTAAGTACGAAGATGTCAACTATCCACCACTATAAGAATTCGGCATGTTGATCATTTTGTAGCAATGTCTCGGGGCATCGTATTTTATATAAACAACCATCATAGTGACGCGATAAATAACATAAAAACGCCCAAAATATTAGGAAAGTTCCATATAAACAGAACTAAATTTAAGCTATGGTCCCCAGAAAATCGGGTTACTCACTAGATTTCAGCGATTTCTCCACCATCATTCTCATTAAGTAAGAGTTGTCCCCACATTTAAATGTGAAAAATAGAGACAATGAATATGGGGTTAAAGAAATAGAGAGATAAAAAAATGCATTATTGAGGTACGCATTATAATTTCATCCTTACCGTCATTTAAATAATTTCCATGGAAACGTTACAATACGAAATATTAGACTAATGTTTTAGATATTATGTTATACCTCCTCTAAAAACATGTAATCCTGTTACTTTATCATTCACGTTAATTACCATTTTCTGTTCAGGCTAATAAACAGCCTTTGAATTTTACTACCGAATGTATTACTGCCCGCAGCACATGTATCTTAACCTCAATATCGTATTTGTCCAGCGGCTCCTTTTGTTTTCCCTCAATTGTAATATGTGATTAAGTACGAAAATGTCGACTCTCCGCCACTATAAATATTTGGTGTGTTTAAATTATGTAGCATTGTCGCCGTTTATATAAACAAACAACCATCATAGTGCCAAGATAAATAACATAAAAACGCCCAAATAATGAGGTTGTTGCCATATAAGAAGGTCTGGATTTAAGCTATGGCCAACAGAATATGGGATAACTCACGCGGATTCAGCGTTTTCTGCACCAAAATTCTCACTAACAGGATTTGCCACATTTGTAACTGAATAATAAAGAGAAAGGTTATGGGGTGAAAGAAAAAAATTCTAGAAAAAATTATTATTGAGGTAAGCTTTATAAATATTTTTTCCGCGTCATTTACATCATTTGCATTGAAACTTAACAATAAGAAATACTAGTCTAATGTCTATATCTATTAGCTTATACCTCCTCTGGAAATATGCATTCCTGTTACTTTATTATTCGTGTTAAATACAACTGTATGTCCAGGCTAATAAACAGTCTTTGACATTTATCTACCTAACGTTATATTCCTCGCAGCACGTATATTTTAGCCTGCCTATGATGGATACCATCGACATTTTTTTGTTTCTATGCAGCTGTAATGTATATTTTAAATACAAAAATGTCGACTACCGCTACTATGGTAAATCCGCATGTTGATCATTTAGTATCATTGTTGTGCGGTACCTGCTATTAAATAAAGGTGCATCCATCATAGTAACGAGATAAATAATATCAAAACGTAAAACTAAATGAGAGTAGTGTCATATAAACACATCTGGATTTAAGCTATGTTCTCCAGAATATGAGGTAACTCACTCGGTTTCAGGGATTTCTCCAACAATATTCTCATTGAATAAAAATAGACCTACATGTTAAAGCGAAAAAAGAGAGCGGTAATTGGGCGAAATAAATAAAGACCTAGGTAGAATTACATTATTGGGGTAGGCATTATATTTTCTTCTTCAGCGTCATTTAGGTCATTTCCAAGGAATATATACATTACGAATTATTAGACTATTGTTTTAAGTATTTGCTTATACCTCTTCTAAAATCATGTAATGCTGTTACTTTATCATTCCTGTTATTTACTACCGCCTGTCCAGGCTGAAAAACATACTTTGTCGTTTAAGATCAGAGTTTATTACTCCGCGAAGCACATGCATTATAGCATCAATATGACGGTTTTCCAGCAGCTTCTTTTGTTTTCCCTCAGTTATAATATCTTATTAAGTACGAAGTTGTCGACTATCCGCCGCCACTATAAGAATTCCGCATGTTGATCATTTTGTAGCAATGTCTCGGGGCATCGTCTTTTATATAAACAACCATCATAGTGACGCGATAATTAACATCAAAACGCCCAAAATATTAGGAAAGTTCCATATAAACAGAACTGGATTTAAGCTATGTTCTCCAAAATGTCGGGTTACTCACTAGATTTCAGCGATTTCTCCACCGTAATTCTCATTAAGTAAGAATTGTTCCCACATTTTAAAGTGAAAAATAGAGACAATGAATATGGGGCTAAAGAAATAGAGAGATAGAAAAAGTACATTATTGAGGTAGGCATTATAATTTCATCCTTAGCATGATTTTAATTATTTCCATGGATACGTTACAATACGCAATATTAGGGTAGTGTTTTAGATATTATATTATACTTCCTCTACAAAACATGTAATCTTGTTATTTTATCATCACGTTAAGTACCATTTTCTATTCAGGCTAAGAAACAGTCTTTGAATTTAACTACCGAATGTATTACTGCGCGCAGCACATGTTTCTTAGCCTCAATATCGTATTTGCCCAGCGGCTCGTTTTGTTTTCCCTCAGTTGTAATATGTAATTAAGTACGAAAATGTCGACTATCCGCCACTATAAAATTTTTCGTATGTTGATAATTATGTAGCATTGTCGCGTTTATATAAACAAACAACCTTCATAGAGCCACGATAAATAACATAAAAACGCCCAAATAATGAGGTTAGTGTCATATAAGTAGACCTAGATTTAAGCTATGGCCACCCGAAAATGAGATAACTCACTCGGTTCCAGCGTTTTCTCCACCAAAATCCTCAGTAAATAGAATTTGCCTCATTTTAAACTGAAAAATAGAGAGAATGAATATGGGGTGAAAGAAAAAAATTCTAGTTAAAATTTATTATCGATGTAAGCTTTATAATTATTTTTTCCGCGTCATTTATATCATTTCAATTCAAACGTGACAATAAGAAATACTAGACTAATATTTTTATGTATTAGCATATACCTCCTCTAAAAATATGCAATCCTGTTACTTTATTATTCATGTTAATTACTATTATCTGTCCAAGCTAATAAACAGTCTTTGACATTTAACTACCTTACGTAATACACCTCACCGCACGTATATTTTAGCCTGCATACCATCAAAATATTTTGTTTCTATGCATCTGTAATGTATATTTTAAATACAAAGCTGTCGACTACCGCTACCATGGTAAATCCGCATGTTGATCATTTTGTAGCATTGTCGCGTGGCACTCGCTATTATATAAACGGCATCGATCATAATAACGAGATAAATAATATCAAAACGTAAAAAAATTAGGATAGTGTCATATGAACATATGTGGATTTAAATTATGGTCTCCAGAATATGAGGTAACTTACTCGGTTTCTGGGATTTCTCCAGCAATATTCTCATTAAGTAAATATAGGACTACATATTTAAGAAAAATCTGAGAACGATAATGGGGCGAGATAAATAAAGAGATAGGAAGAATTACATTATTGAGGTAGGCATTGTATTTTCTTCTTCAGCGTCATTCAGATCATTTCCATGGAAACAAGAAAATACTAAATATTAGACTATTGTTTTTATGTATTATCTTATACCTCCTCCAAAAATATGCAATCCTGTTACTTTATCATTCATGTTAATTACTATTGCTGTCCACGCTGAAAAACATTCTTTGACGTTTAAGATGAGAGTTTATTACTGCGCGGAGCACGTTTAGTGTGGCCTCAACATGATGGTTTTCCAGCGGCACTTTTGTTTTTCCTCAGTTGTAATATGTTATTAAATACGAACATGTCGACAATCTGCCACTATAAAAATTCCGCATGTTCATCACGTTGTAGCTTTGTCGCGCAGCATCTTTTGTTATATAAACCAACAACCATCATAATAACCCGATAAATAACATAAAAACGCAGTGAGATAACTCACGCCCAAAAAATTGGTATACATACATATAAAGAGATCTGGATTTAAGCTATGGTCTCCATTGTCCTCATGTGAGAATGTACGCTTATAGACTAGATTAGAGTTTCTTCGGAAGGGAAGTAAAGCAAAGCTTTCTATAAATTCTATAAATCTATGATATGGGACAAAAATTTTGGTGGAGAAAAACATAAAGTATATGGCAAAAACCAATGGCTATAATGAAGAATTCATAGATAAGCTCGTAAAAAAACAAAAAAGGAAGAACAACATAACCAACATAACTAAACTAGAAAAAGAATCTGACAACAACAAGAATACATGGATAACACTTACATACACAGGAAAAGAAACGACAAAATTAGCCAATGCACTAAATAAAGCCGATAAAAACGTAAAAATAGCATACAGAACCAATAACAAATTAAACAACATAATAAACAATAACATTGAAGAAAATAACATTTTCAACAGCAAAGGAGTTTATAAACTGACATGTAAGGACTGCAACAAATTTTATATAGGAAGGACAAACAGGAGTTTTAACATCAGATTCAAGGAACATTTTCGAGACTTCATTCACGCAGAAGTGAAATCAAGTTATGCTAAACACGTTATCCATGAAGGACATCGCATGTTAAATATTGAAAACACCCTAACAGTAATGCACAGAGAAAATAATCCAGCGAAGATAAACGTACTCGAAGAGATGGAAATCATGAAAGCAGCTCACAACAACGACAGACTGATAAACGAAAACGAACCCAATACATGCAACCCCCTTTACCAGATCTTCAGTGAAACACCAGTTTTGAATCCTGCCGATGATGGGACAAGTCCCGAAAGCGCTACAGTTAAATGATAATTAAGTTGAGGGGGCGGACCTTTCAGGTGAATATTCCATAATTATATATTAATTTTAAAGTTATATTAATCTGCTATAACATCGAGACTTACATATGGTTGTTTATGGAGAACTGTATATAAGAAGAACTCTTTAGTTGGCTTTCCGGGCTATATGGCCGTGGTTCAGTTTTATTGAAACTTGACGTTTCGTCTGCTACTCCGGTAAACATTCTCGGAAGATTCTGCGTGCTCGTTGTGATCTCCTCAACTGCAGCCGACAGTTAAGGAGTTCACGGAGAGCATGCAGAATGTCCTGAAGATGTCTATCGCAGGAGTATACGAAAGTCGAGTTTCAAAACAACTGGACCACGGCTATTTAACCCAGAAGACCAACTGAACAAGAATCAAGAAACCGGCCGTGAAAGCCTACAATTTTACGTAATAGGAACTGGTAAGTCTCGTAGACTTCATTTTGCAGGACATAAGCCACAAATGAGAAGTCAGAGAGGGGGATGGAATTTTTTGTAGGAATGCCAGAGGGAAAACAGTCAGTATATATGTGAAACCGGATGTAAAAGGAACAGTTAAGTCTCGTAGTCTGCTTTGGCAGGAAATTTGACACGAAAAGTAAAGTTCTTTTAGGAAGAAAAAAAGAATGAGGTGGGATTATATCTAATACTAACCGTGATTTTAAAGAGAAAATTATAAAGCGAATTATTGCAGAATACAAGCAGAGGATATGGATGTTGAATAGCTCATGTCCGCGAAGCAATGAAGCTCCAGGTTCTATAGTCACAGTACGTATTTTGTTAGATAGTACCATATAAACAGGCTTGGATAAGCGATAAGGAATGCCGTGTACAAGACGAGTCACAAATGTTCAACGATGTTTCTTACACGATTCTCTGTTAATTAAGAAATAAGTAGGCCTAAACCGATGCGAAAAATTGAAAAGGAAAACAGGATGAAAGACACAAGAAGTGAGAAGAAATTTCATTGTGCAAGAAATTCATTCTATATTATTTTTTCCGAGAGACAAACATGTTGTCTTTTTCAGTACCTTATGAATCAGTACGTACCACAGTAAGTGGACAATGTTAAATATTAGGCTAGAGTTCGTATGTGTGGGCATATACCTCCTCTAAAAATATGTAATCCTGCCATTTAATCATTCAAGTTAGCCTAACTAAATAACTATTATCTGTCCAGCCTAAGAAACACACTTCGAAATTTAACTTCCGAATGTATTACTCCGCGCAACACGTGTAAAAGTACATACGTACTCTGTCAGCTGTTTATTACAAGCCGAGAAATGAATGCACAACAATAGTTCAAGTTTTTAGTGTTGCAGGTTGTATTGACACATAAAATGGTACGTCGAAATCTAATTAAATTATAATCAAATTATAATCCTTAATATTATATTAATTTTTTTTTAAAAAGTCACTAATTTTCATAATACCTACACATTACCGAGTTCATCATCATTATAATCATCACCAACATTAACGGATTAAGCCCATGTGGCTTGTTCCGGTCTCATAGATTCCCATTCAAAAATTGAATCCATCTCTTTTTCTCCCAACATTCCTGTCTCCTTTTGGTTTGTAATTAAGTATAATTTGTGTTATGCGTTCATCTTTCATTCTTTGAACATGTTCTTTCCAGTTCTTTCCTTGATTATTATATTATATCTAAAAGTTTAAAAATGTTTAGCTCATTTCTAGTATCTTCACTTCTTTTTTTATCGAGTTTCATTATATAAATACATTTGTATATATAGGGGGAAAATAATAAGATTGTTTATTTCCACTACTAATGCAAAACGCGTCTGATTAATTTAAATTAAGTCAAGTTAATATCCAATTTCAATATACAAGTAAGTCTCCTGGAGTATTGAATGGCTTCATACAGACACCCTTTAGCAGGGACGGTTGTGGCAGAGTGTTGGGAGCTTCTGTATCCCCTGCATGAGGTCGCGTGTTCGATCCCGCTGTCATGCTTTTTTTTCTTCCTCTCGTCCTCTCTTTCGTTTAATTTTCTTTGTTTTATTTTCTTTGTTTTGCTTTGTTTTATTTACAGCACTTACCGCACTACTTATTTTCGCGAAATTGTTTTCCATTGCACGAAATAGAACAGATTTTAGTTTCTCAAATAGTTGTATACTTGTGAAAAAAACTAGCTGATCTCTTGTCATTGGCAGTGGTTTCGTTCAGGGACTTGAATATTATCTGTGTGAGTATTGGTAAGAGTGTAGAAGAAGAAAAACTCCGAAAATAAATTGGGAAGAGGACTCTCGTCAGCTAGGAGAAGGCAACCATCTAAGGGGAAGAGACCCAAACAGAAAACATCTGGTCCTCCAGGTTGGGGGTTGTACGTCAGGCTGGAAGCCCACCAAGTAAAAAGATCTGTCTCAACAATCTCACATGAATAAACCGGACGGAATTACAAGACGACGAATTGGATTAAGTAAAATGGACAAACGATTAGGCAGAAAAGACAAATTAAAAATCACTTAACTATAGTTATACTATTATACTTAGATTTATATTGAAATAGTAATGATGAATTCTGGTTTTAAGATCAAAAGACGGCAACATTATTTTGGGTTCATTGAATTACCTATATTTACTTTATGGAATGAATTAGAATTAATCTACTCTACGGTTATATGTAGTCTGTTATGAAGTTCCATGTTCGACACACTACAAGCATTCACACATATGTGACTCATATCGCTATTTATTTGGGCTAGGCCCAAAGTCTCGATGAGGAGCTACAACCATCTCTTTGGTTCTATTCTGCCCTAAATTGACATACAGGTTCAGAGTTATGAGGAAGTAGATGAGCGTGCTCCATTAGATCAGCTCAACTACATATTTTTAAAACCTGTTGTTTGCTAAACCAGAATTTCTTTACCTAATATAAGATGAGGTGAAATATGAAATGAATGGAATGGAGATGAAAATTCATTTTTATGATGTAGGAAGAGGGGAGAGCGAGGGAGAGAGAAAAAAGGCGTGGAGGAGGTGGGATGAAATTCCGGTAACGAGATAACCGCGCGAAAAACCGAAAATACGCGATTGTCGCGCCTAATCCAATACCTCTACGAATCGTAATACTCGAAACACATTTAGAATCTCCCTAGGTTGTTACTTCACGTGTATACTAGCTGTATTAGAATCTAAATTATTACTTTGGCGTCAGTCTTTCTCATCATCTTCTTCTTCTCCTTATTACAATTGCGCTACAGTCCATAGCGGGTTTAGTCTTTCTTGATGCGAGACCTCCAATCTACTCTATCCAATGCTCCCTGTTGCCAGTTCCTACAGTTCAGGATTTGATGACAATCTTCCTTCACTGAGTCCATCCATCTTTTCTCAGGTTTTTCCCACTGGCCGCTTCCCAAACATTTCCTCTGTCATCACTTTCTTCTGTATGCATTCTTTGTCCATACATTGAACGTGTCCGGCCCAGGTTCCTTAAAAGGGTCATAGATTTCCTTATTTTACCTCCTTCTCCTTCTTCCATTCTTTTTTGTCTGGTCCATATATCCTTCTCAAAATCTTTCTTTCAAAAGTGTTAAATTCAATCTCAGGACTCTTTGTCATAGCCCAGCCCAGGTTTCACATCCATATGATACCACCATTGGATGTATGCAGGTTTTATATAGTGTTATTTTAACTTTTCTAAAGATAATTTTGGATTTTAGAATATGTCATATTTGCTCTATATATTCTATTTCGTATTTCTTGTAATTGGGGCACGCCGTAGCGTAGTGGTTAAGGCACTGAGCTACAAGCCAGAGGGTCGAGGGTTCAAGTCCCGTTGGGGTCAGGATTTTTAAACTGACCCAAACCCTCTGGCGGCACTATGGCCCTGGGGTTGACTCAGCCTCTAACGTAAATGAGTACCAGACGCTTGTTCTGGGGGTAAAGGCGGCCGTCACGCAGGGCTGACAACCCGGCTGACATAAAGTGCCGATTGTCTAGAAAAAGTGGGAGCCCTAACCTCCTACTACCCCAAGGGCCTCCGGGTCTGTTGTGGGATCACTTTACTTTTTTATTTCTTGTAATTCATCATCGTCATTGGTAATCATTTTGCCTAAATATAAAAAACTCTTTACTACTTCAAAAGTTTTTGTGCCTCAACTATTAACTGTATAATTTTTAAAGAGACCTTTCGAAAGCAACGTTTCATCTTCTGAAAAAAAGTTCTACTCTAGATATGACAAAAAGTATGTCAAAGTTCGCTTCTTTCATTTCGTGGACGGTAATAAATAATAATTGATTTATGTCAGGGTATTTCCTTTAATAGCTAATTGCTTCAATTTCCTAATTATTCAATCCGAAGCGAATAGTTTGATTGTATTCCTCTAATTACAAATCTACTTTTTATGTGTAACAATTCCATATTGTCATTAAGGAAACATAATACATTGTGGGTTTCCGATTCTAAATTAATCTTGATTTATTACACATTTGTTGTTTAATTAATAGATGTTGATTGTAATATTCTTGATAATCTGGTATTAATGTTACGATCTGCAAACTAAAATGCTCGTAATCATAATTAAAGAGGTCGGGATAAAGATTTCACAAGAACAAAAGAGCTATTATTAAAACAATAGCCCACGTCATTAGGCCTACCAGTCTCAAATTATGAGATTACTATTTCCATTGTACTTATAAAGTTTAATTTCAAGGGGGATAGAATTTGAATTGGATTATATATTTAATTTGCAACTATCAATAATTGTAAACTTAAGGCTGATGAAGTTGGAGGGAAAATTATAAATAAAATAAAAATATATATTTAATTTATTTAGAGGTAGCAGCGCCCGCCGAGTATCCCTGGCCTCAATTGTATTACAAACAAAATAATTGAAGATCGAGAAAAGTCTTGGGGTCAAACCCCACTAGAAAGGGGAAGACTTTTCTCGATCTTCAATTATTTGTTTTGATAAAACTGAGGCCAGCGAATACTCAGCGGACGCTGCTTCCCTAAAGAAATTTGATATGTGCTTTTATTTTTAGTTCAATAAGTTGAATGAAAATGACGGTATAATTAAATGTAAGAAGATGGGGCAAGCAGTTAGACGCTTGCTTCTAACCACTGGGGTCTTGCGTTCGCATCTCGGTCACTCCACGCCTCATACAAGACACAAATATAAACATACTGAACCGAAAGTGCATTTTTCGGCTCAGTATGGTATCTTCGTTCTCCTCCCTACACTGGAACATTTGTGAAATATGCCAATATCCTGTTCTCCTTGTAGCTACCCCTTCCCTCTTCATCCTTCCTGCCTCGCATGTCTACAGCGCATCTCCCCTCTACCTCGGAACCTTTATATACATGGTGCACTTGCAGAACAGTATTCATTCGATCATCCTAGCAATCGGCGTTTTGTTGTTTGAATGGATTCAAGAGTGGAATCCGATTCCAGGTCACGATGCGACTAGAAGGTTAAAATGGAACTCTACATAGACAAGTTGTCCTGAGGCCAAGAAGAGGCCTGTTTGAGTTAGTCCGGCAGTCTAGGGAAGAGGTGATCCCCGAAACTCGGACGTATGTATGAATGTTGCGTGATGTATGGTATGTTATTTATTTATTTATCTGTATGGCTACTTTGATCGTTTAATCAAATACTATCATTTTTGTTGTTAATTTATTTTTACTCAGCCAACTTGTTTATATTAAAAGTTATCTTTTAAACAACGCCTCTCTTTCATTGTTCAAGTATAAGTAGTTGTTTACTATCCTGTAATGAAAATCACTCAAGTAAGAAACTATTCCGAGCTCCTCAACTATCATGCTGATTAGCATTCTTGAAACACAGTTATTGTCTTGTTCACTCATTGTATGTATCTAACAATCAGTATTCTTATATATATATATATATATATATATATATATATATATATCAGAGAAAGAAAGAAGAATCAACGGCTACCTTCTATGGGCCCAAGGTAAGCCATTTCTTGATAGATATCCTCTTTGGAAATCAGATCCACATTAATAGAAACAGCAATTACAAAACCCGATCCCGGATTAAAGGTAGCAGTCTGCGTGGTTTTCAAAAAGAGCCACAAATGATAGCAGTAGTGTGGTTTACTTACCCACAAATGGTAAGAGAGCGTGGTTTGGGTTTCGTAACCCCCACAAATGGTAGGCAGACCGTGGTTTTGTTTTTTAAACGCCACAATACCTTCATCCTACACTACTTTCTTTGCATAATACAAGACTGCATCATCTACGTAAAGTGGTCTGCTGAAGTGGCGCGTAAATTGAAAATTACACATTAATGACATCTATCAGTCCAGCGCGGAACTCGAGGCACATAAAATGAAGTGGGTACCATTACAGCACACACACAATTTTAATTGTGGAAGGCATCCAAAATGATTGGAAAATAAGATTTACTGTTATTTTTCTATTAGGAAAATTCCAAAATACAGTGTTTCTCCTTGAACCCAAAGTGATTTCTAGCCAAGAGGTTTCTGTCTAATATATCTCCATCCTTTAAATCTCTATCTTCCATACTTCTCCTCACACCATCTATCCAATGTTCTGTAAGTCTGCCTCTTCCACTTCTTTCATTATCTTTCCAATGAAGGATCTTCTTTGGTATTTTGACTTCTTCCATTCTTATGAGATGTACATACCATTTCGAACGTTTTTCTTCTATGTTTTTTTAATTTTTTTTTCACCTTGCATAACTTTCTTTATTGTGCTTTTTCGTTTTCACTTCTTGAAATTCTTGTCGATCACCTCTAAAAATCAATTTATATTGCTAACAGCTTGTTGGCTTGTTTTCTACTTACTGTCCAGGTTTCGGACTCATATAATAAAATGCTTTGTAACAGAACTTGAAATGTAGTTTTCTTCCTTATGTTTGTTATATATTAAAAAACAATGAGTTCAACATACCAATGGTTTCTTCTTCTATCAGTTGTTCTTCTTTCAATTTCTGTAGTTGTATTCACATTTTTATCAAAAATAGATCCTAAATATTTAATATTTTTAACATTACGTATTCTTCCTGAATTTCATTTTAAATTCACTGTTGTATGCAATGAAATATATTATGTTTTATTATAATTTGTCACTAATTCCCATTTTTTGTATTCTATCTCTAATTTACTTAACTTAGATCCGTCATCCGTCATCCGGTTCACCACATGATAATCTGCGGATAGGAAATGGTGGAGATAATAATTATCTGTTATTTGAATTCCCATATATTTTCAATGTATTATTATTATTATTATTATTATTATTATTATTATTGTTATGGTTATTATTATTATTATTGTTATGGTTATTATTATTATTATTATTATTATTATTATTATTATTATTATTATGGTTATTCAATAGTAGCTTATATACGGTATAAGCAAATAAATTGGTATGGGCACGTACGACGAATTCAAGAAGAAAGATTACCCAGTAAAACATTGGAATGGTGTCCATCTGGAAGAAGGAGGAGAGGAAGACCTCGAAACTGGTGGATGCAGGAAATAAGGACTGGAATGAGAGCAAGGGGACTGTAGGACATGGATTGGATGGAGAGAGACGAGTGGAGATGAAAAATAAAACGTTAGGCACAGAAAGATTTGTAAACATTAAAATTCTGTATATCAATAAATAGAATTATTATTATTATTATTATTATTATTATTATTATTATTATTATTATTATTATACCATGCATGTGCTGTTATAAAATTCGAGAAACCCGATGATGAACCGATTGTAAAGTCAGAAATTGCAAAACCTCTTAATTTATGAATATCACGTCATATATATAAAATTGACATACTAGTATGAGAGTGTGTTAGAACAATATTAGTTCAATTCTAATAAATCACGAGCATTTTTCGTGCCCAAGTGTGTGAAAGTGTAATTTGTGCTCACATTATTGATACAAGTACTTCTTTCTAGCTCCAATTACCGTGCTCCTGTCAAATTCACATTTGTATTGATTGTACATTGTAAAAAACAAAAAAAGAGAATTCTGACCAGTAGAATTGTTTTATGATATATTTATTCCGTTCTGATATAAATATAGCCTACATCAATGTAAAGATTGTCTTAATAAAATATTAATACTATTTTTTTAGAAAATATAAGAAATACTGTCATACGAGAAAAATTCAATAGCCTATTAGATAATAATTAATAGTAGATTATATATTATAAGATATTAGCAATTGAATTGGTATAGGCACGTGCGACGAATGCAAGAAGAAATGTTACCCAGGAAAACATTGGAATGGTATCCAATTGGGAGAAGAAGGAAAGGAAGACCTCGAAACTTGTGGACACAAGAAATAAGAACTGGAATGAGAACAAGAGGACTGCGACATGAAGTGGATCGATAGAGACGAGTGGAGAAGAAAAATAAAACTTTGGGCACAGAAAGATGTGCAAACATTAAAAATCTGTATATAAAAATATAAATTTGAATGTTCGGATGTTTAGATGATTTCATATTTGTTAATCGCGTTTTAATGGTTCAGCGGATTTCGATATATATATATATATATATATATATATATATGTGTGTGTGTGTGTGTGTGTGTGTGTGTGTGTGTGTGTGGAGTTCGTTTGTGTATGTGTATGTGGTGTTCGTGTGTGTATGTGCATGTGTGTGTGTGTGTGTGTGTGTGTGTGTGTGTGTGTGTGTGTGTTATATATATATATATATATATATATATATATATATATAAGGTAAAGTGATCCCACTTCAGGCCATATTATACTCTTTGGGTAGTAAGAGGTTAGGGTACCCAATTTTTCTATAGAATCGACACTTGATGGCAGCCGCGTTGTCAGCCCTGTTTTTCGGCCGCCTTTACCCCCAGAATAAGCGACTAGTACTAATTTACTGAGTCGACTCTAGGGTCATGGTGCAACCAGAAGGTTTGGGTCAGCTTAAAAACCCTGACTCCACCGGGACTCTTAGTCTCCACCTTCCAGTTTGTAACTGATTGCCTCAAACAGCTATGGCATATCCCCATATATAGACTATAGGCCTATATAGCCTAAGTGTGGTCTATTTTCTATATTTCGTACTTTATTTGGTATACTCTCTATCTTTTCTGCGGTTGTAAGAAGTAACTTAATGTCCATTTTGTTGAAATTTAAGAAGAGGAACCCGTGAAGCGTTGAACTACAACAGGCGCGAAAATAGCGATAAAATAGTAATGATTTATTAAGTTAACAGTTAATTTAATTAAAAGGCTGTATTTGAAGATATTTACTGATTTATTTATCTTGTTTAAGACAACAAAAAATTTAAAAAATGCTCTTGCTGTAAGTTTTTTTTTTAAATATCGGTAAACCTAGGTCCAGTGCGTAAAGGATTAATATGAATTTATTGTATTTAAATTTGATACACTAATGGATGAGCCAAAATGGGAAAAAATAGAGGGTGTGTGTTTAAATCAGACGATATTTTAATTCAACTCCTCTAAGTAAGGCTAACCTAATTATGTTCATATATATATATATATATATATATATATATATATATAATCATCTTCATCAACTTCACGGATTAGGTCATTGCCTGTTCCGATCTCACATATGTTCAGCCCAGCGCTAGAGGTAGCACCTTTGTTAGGAGTGGACCCAAGACTTGCCCTCGCCAACCTAGGATTAAGTGGAGGAAATATGCAAGACCTTTATCTTTGATGAAGCTATAACCAAAACCGTCCATACTTGGTGAAGAACCACATCTTGCAAGAGGTGGCCGTGCTTTAACTGAATACGGCGGATCTAGACATGACGTGTCGATAAAAAGCCCCAACACACTTCACCCCAAGTGTGAGTATTGGTAATGGTGTATGAGAAGGAAAAACTCCGAAAATAAATCCGGGAAGAGGACTCTCGTCAGCCGAGAAGAAGGCAACCTTCTAAGGGAAAAGACCCAACAGAAAACCACCGGTCCTCCAGTTTGGAAGTTTGGGTCGGGCTGGAAACTCACCACGTAAAATGATCTTTCTCGAAAGTCTCACACGATATATATATATATATATATATATATATATATATATATATATATATTTTATTTATTCTACAGCTTACATTAGTTGGACGGGATACATGGATTCAATTTAAAAGAGAAGAAAAGAATACGAGTATTTGAGAATAAAGTTCTTAGGAAAATATTTGGATCAAAGAGAGATGAACAACAGAAAACTGAGAAGATCACATAACTGTGAGCTACATGATCTTTATGGGAAACCAGATATGATAAGACGAGTAAAGCCTTATAGACTGCGTTGGACAGAATATGTGGCACGAATGGGTGAAAGAGTTCATAGAAACTCGTTGTAGGAAAACCAGAGAGAAATCGCTAACTAGAAGAGCAAATTGAGGTAGGAGAATTATATTAACCATTATTTGAGAGAAGTTCAGGGTACGATTGGAAAAAAATTAGTCCATGATAGGTAGGCCTAAGTATTGACTTCTTATGTCCGCGCGGCCATTAACCAACAGTTTCGATGGTGCCAGTGAGTTAATTAGTTAGATAAACGTTGATACTGCTCCGAAACGCCTGGATTAATAATAATAAAACTCGATATATAGGTCTATATATGAACTATTAAAAAAAATATTGGTCTTACGAAATCGATAAGCGTGACATTTGAACACGAACGACAGATATTGGTGTTGAATCCATATTATTCGTGTTCACTAAACTGTTTTGAGACAGCCTCTCTGATATTTAAACTGTGTTTACCCCTATAATTCTTAGGAGGTGAGGGAATGAAAAGGACTGATATCATTCATTAAATGTCCAAATTAACGAGATTGTTATCTAACGTATCTGCATTGCAGAGACTCTTGATGTCCCAACTCCTTTCAAAAAACGTTAAGCTGAAAATATATAAAACTATTATTCTACCAGTTATATTGTATGGGTGCGAAACATTGACTCTTACTTTAAGGGAGGAAAGGAGATTACGAGTATTTGAGAATAAAGTTCTTAGGAAAATTTTTGGACCAAAGAGAGATGAACAGGCAGGTGAATGGAGAAGACTACAAAACAATGAACTACATGGTCTTTATAGGAAGCCAGATATAATAAGAACAGTTAAGTCTCGTAGACTGCGATGGGCAGGACATGTTGCACGAATGGGGAATGAAAGAAGTGCATGGAAGCTTCTTGTAGGAAAGCCAGAGGGAAAACGCCCAGTTGGTAGACCAAGAATGAAATGGGAGAACAACATTAACTATGATTTGAGGGAAGTAGATTATACAGGGAATGATTGGAAAGCATTAGCTCAGGATAGGGATGTATGGAGAGCTTATGTCCGCGCGACCATGAGCCTACGGGTTCGATAGTGCCAGTGAGTAAGTAAGTAAGTAAGTTATGTAACGTATCATTTTCGCAGAACTGAAATATAACAGAGAAAATTGGATACTTAATCCTAAAATCAAATCAGAATTGCAAGCGATACACTACTAGGTTTGACAAAAATGGACAAGCAAAGAAATACAGATATACGCGATAAATTTAAAGTTCAAAATATAGTTGAAGAAATTCATAATTATCTTTAGTAATGTCACGAGTGACTTCCTTATCATTGATAAATTCGTCAATTCGTGACTCGTTAATTTACGTAGAGAATTGGAAATGAAGAGTGGCATTTGTTAGAACTATGTAACGAATAAAATTAAGCTGTTTACACAAAAATCATTATTTAAATATAGATACCGGTAATAAAAAATAGGCCTATGTATATATATATATATATATATATATATATTTATTGTATAAGGCGATGTTTGAAAACGAATCATAAAATGTGAGATTATGTATATTCACTGCAACTTGATCATATTATTTATTGCCAAATAGAATCGCAATACAGTAGGAATGCACCCTAGTGGAGAAATGATAAAACACATCAAACTGTATATTATAATCAACATTAGTGGTTATTAATTTACTTTTTAGTAAACAACTCAGGAAGATCATGGAATCTGTTCATTATTTGCTATTTTCAATGTATTTGTTAGAGAGAAATAATGCTGTGACCTATTTAGAATATTAAAAAAGAGGAGCTTTCTCTATTACAAAAGCAGGAGCTGATAAAGATAAATCGATAAAGAACGAGGTGAATCACGGCTATCATTGGTCGTAAAACAAAATTCATTAAAATGTGATTGGTCATTGACTATCATTTAGGGCATGAGTTACATAGTCAAAGTAATTGGTTACAACATGTCCAAAGAATGAACCCATTTCTCTTTCTTAAATTAACATTGTAGTATCAACCTAAATGACTTCCAGATTGAGGAAGATCAAAATGAAGATTGACTGACCAACCGCGTCTTGATTTTCATAAGAACAGCTCAAACATCCTAAACCCAAATAAGTTCATGATGTTGATATAATTTTCGGGGCCGCCAAGCTGATACACTATAGTCCCGGTAGAGTTTAGTCAAATTGAATGAATATAATTCTGTAGAAACGTTCTAGAAATTTTATAAGTGAACCGTTTTCATTTTTTCGATCATTTCCTTCTTGATTCCAATATTGGCTGCTTGTCTGTTCTTCAATAATAAGTCGCCTCTAGTTTATCTCGTCCTTCCATCTTTTTTTTTTAGGTTTTCCGTGTCTCCTTCACTCCGAAGCTAATGCATCCCTAGCAATCTTGACTACTCTTGTGTCTTGCATACGACGTACATGATTATTCCGATGATAACACTCGTATATTGTGATTAGATGGGTGACCACAGTAGATCCTTCTAATGCTAAGCCTAAAATGATTTTCCATAGACGACTAGTTCAAGAATAAGTTCATTCAAGAATTTATTCTTGCTTCTGGAAGTGAAACTAAAAGAGTTCGTTGTAATGAAGCTTTTAGTTATTTTTTTGTTAATTTCGGAATTTAACTACAATACTGTGATTTTCAGTCACCCTCAAGAAATGCGTCTTCTCCAGTTGTACCGATTCTGAACACCCTCACCTGTAAGTCCCAGTTCACTCATGCTTCTCACACCGTCCATCCAACCTTCTTTAGGTCTTTCCTTTCTACTTTTCCTATCTATTTTTCACTTTAAGATCTTCTTAGGGATGCTATCAATTGTCATCCTCTTGAGATGTCTATACCATCTTAATCTTCTCTCTTCAATTGTCTGTAATACATTTCTTAGTAAAATTAATAATAATAATAATAATAATAATAATAATAATAATAATAATAATAATAATAATAATAATAATAATAATAATACTTTACTGACATAGTCAAAGCCATAAGACCTTTTCTTCCACTCAACAATTGAAACATATTATATATAAAACATGAAACAGAAAAATTATTGTAAATAACTATTTATATAAATTAAAATAAAATTAGTCCTTTGCTTTCTCGGGAAGGGGGGGGCTCGTTCTCAGGGGGGCCAGATTCGATCCCCGGTCGGGCCAGGTTTTGTAGGTGATTGTTTTTCAGGGGTTTTTCCTCGCCTTTAAAACACGTGTTACGAAACTTTAAGGCCATTATAAGGATCATTATCATATTCGCCATGTTTGGTATGAATGTGAGAATGAATTATGCGTATCGTCGTGAAGTTGTGTTATCTGAGGAGGCCTTTGATTGAGCTTGTCACTTATTCGGGGATGCCTTTCATACGCTTGTGAAATCAGAAAATTGTGTGTGATCGAAAGTTTAAAATCCCTCTCCCGACATGTCTTGGCATTATAAGGCCTAATAGTGTGGAATATGTAAATTATCTGTAAGGTGAGAGATTAAACTATGACGGAAATGAAGAAGGATAAAATAAAGGTAAAATTAATCAAGTCAATACATTTGAGAATCGAAAAATCAGTCACCTCCAATTAATTTGCTGAAAGACCCATTACAAAATGAAGATATTTTAAAGGAAGCTAATATCCGGCAATCCGTAATCTCTTGTATTAAGGAGTTCCGACCTTTGTACTGTATTTATAAACTCTTTTAGTTCATAATCTGTATAGTTTACTTATACTTTTAAGTACAGTAGGCCTACCTGTAATTGTTTCGATTTTTATACTGTAAATAAAAATAAATTAAATAAGTAAAGTAATCCCACTACAGGCCTCAGGAGGCCATTGGGGTAACAGGAGGTTAAGGCTCCCACTTTTTCTGGACAATCGGCACTTTTTCTGGACAATCGACACTTGATGTCAATCGGGTTGTGAGCCCTGCGTGACGGCCGCCTTTACCCCCAGAACAAGCGTCTGGTACTCATTTCCGTTAGAGACTGAGTCGACCCCAGGGCCATAGTGCCGCCAGAAAGTTTGAGTCAGTTTAAAAATCCTGACACCACCGGGGCTTGAACCCTCGACCTTCCGGCTTGTTGAGCAGTGCCTTAACCATTACGCTATGGCGTGCCCCAAGTAAAAATAAACTTCATGTTAAAATTTCGTTTAAATGTTAAGAGTATATGAAACATAATAACATAAAATTGCAATTTTTTTACGTTGTATACAGACTCCTCAGTTGCTAAAATAATCAGCCTCGTCCTCAGCAAAATATTGTTACTCTCCAGCTACCATCCACAACTGGCTATTAAGTGGAGAGTAAGGAACAACCTTCTGCTGAGGATGGGACGGATTCCGAAAGGCCTACAATGTTGTAATTATTTCAATAGTTGAGGAGACTACATACAGAGTTCATAATATTATAATTTTATATTATAATTTGTTATATGTAAAATTCATTATTCTTTCTGTCTAATAGAATATTGGGATAAATACTAGGGCAATGCCAGGAAATATTCTCGTAGCATAAATATGACAATTAAAATATTGAGAATACACGTATAGGCTAATAATTGAATGTTCTCTCCTTTTCAGGTATGTTAAACTTCAAAATAGTTCACCGAAGAAACTATTTAAAATCAGAAAAAAAATGTGCTGACATAATCTTACTCGTAAGTAATTTCTCTCTGATTTATCGCTTTTTCATGCACCTTGCATGTTATCCTGCGCTCAAATTACGCTTTGTGCAGAATAGAAAATAATCATTAAACTGATTCTGATCATCTAAATACAGGACACGACTCACTTTTGATTAATTTTGAATCCATCCACAATGTATCGTGTCCTTAGATTTAAAGCAGATCACACTGGTCAACATGATTTTTGTCTCATGAGTACCAATAGTTGTACTTAATGCAGTTCTTTATAGTGTTTTCAAATATGTATTCGGAATTTCTCCATCACCTACAATTTTTTTTATTTCAATTTAAATTAATGAATTTAAATAATTATTTTTTAACATACGTTTTTTCGTCCATTTTCCCATTGTTAAATAAAACGGGGAACACATTCATCAGGATATTTCAGCTATAGGAGAAAGACAGCAAGGCAAATGGAATCCAAATATGCTGACCGATTATTGTTGGACCATCAAGAGGGATGACCCACAGGCGACATATAGCAGAAAATCGTCATTTCTTACTTTCCAGGTGAGTCCGAATGTTCTAATATTGTGTAGTTACGAATGTAGAAAATATTAAAGTGTTTGGAATTGTAATAAATGCCTGTCTCTCGGAAACCTTGCGTGATGGAGAAAAAATTGATATCATATTTGAATTCAGGAAAAAAATAATATTAGAATTACATATTTTCTTTCTGAGACAAAAAAAAAAGTTTATTTTTTGTTGCTCAGTGTTACGTTTTGCATCTCGGTGTTCTAGATGTTCTTAACAGATATTTGTTAACAATTTGAAGATACATTAAACATTTGAAGACACATCCTCCATTAATCATTAAACTTTTTCCGACGTTTGTGAGTTTTAACATGGCTTCAGTCGATTTATATATTTTTTAGAGTGCGTTTCCTTCAGAAGGAAACTAAAACTATACGTCCTATAACTGAGGCTGAATTGAAATACTTAGAAACAATAATTTCAATTGTATGAGATGCACAAATAAATTAAACATGGGATTAAATTTGGAAATGCATATTATTATGTATTACAGGGACTCTTGTCCCAACTTCTCTCAAAAAAGTTAAACTGAAAATATAGAAAATTATTATACTCCCAGTCATATTATATGGATGCAAATCATGGACTCTTACTTTAAAAACAAGAGAGAAGATCACAAGTATTTGAGAATAAAGTTTTTACTCAAATTTTTGGACCAAAGAGAGACGAACAGGTGAATAGAGAAGTCTTCGTAACAATAAGCTACAAGACCTTCATAGGTAATCAGATCTAATAAGAATATTTAAGATTCGTAGACTGCAATGGGCAGGGCATGTGGCACGATTGGGTATTGAAAAAGGGGCATGGAAACTCTTAGGAAAACCAGACAGAAAACACCCTGTCGGTATGCCAAGAATGCTATGGGAGAATAACATTAAGACTTATTTGAAAGAATTAGATTTTACAGTTGGTCACTGGAAAACATTAGCTCGGGATAGGGATGTATGGAGAGTGTATGTCAACGCGATCATTAATCTATGGGTTCTATTGTGCCAGTAAGCTATCTATTTTTTTTTTACTTACGAATATTCCACAATACAGTGTTTCTCCTTCAACCCAAAGTGAATTCTCGCCAGAGGTTCCTGTCTAAAGCATCTTCTTCCCTCAAATCTCTAGCTTCCATACTTCTCTTCACTCCATCCTTCCATCGTTATGTATCATAGTTATGTATCATAAAAATAAAAAATCAATTAATTTTTGGAAATAAAGAAATATATGTAAATAAGTCTGCAAATGTTCGTTTGTACAAAATTTAAAATATCCGAACTTCTCTACCGATCTTCATGGAAATTTGTACATACAGGTATGTAGATACGGCGAGTGTTTAACTTCTATCTGCTATTCTCTAAAATCATTAAGTACAAGAATTCACCGGAAACGAAAATTTAAAAATCGCTCTAGCGGTCGCAATTTTCTACGTTTCACAAAGAAACTCAGTATATTCTATTGAAATGCTGATATATATTTTATAAAAAACAGTAAAATCCGACCATTAGAAGTAGAAGTTTACCTGAAATCGGAAATTAACAATTTACTCTAGCAACCGCCATGTTTGGTCTATTTCGTTTTCAGACGCATGGTGTTATCTAAAAACAAATACGATATAAATGTATAATTAAATTCTTATCACTTATTAAACTAAACTAAAAATTACCTAATTAATTTAGGCGTAGCAGCGCACGCCGGGTATCAGCTAGTTTGAAAATATAGAAGCTAAAGTAAAAATTCAGAATAAATTAACAGAGGAATTCATAGTGAATAAAGACCTTAAGCAGGGACGCAGTTTATCACCAATTCTATTTAACATTTATTTACATCAGGATCTTAATTTATGGTACAAAAATATTCTGAAATGGGTATTCCTATAGGAGAAAAATACTACGTTCATTATTGTTTGCAGATTTCCAAATAATTTTTACAGGGGATGAAGATGATATGAAATATATGATAAATACTAATGGAAGAATATAAAAAATGGGGACTGAATATAAATTTACAGAAAACAGAATATATGTGTTTGGGATTGGATGTGGGTGACCTCATACTCGAAACAGGGAAAACAAAAACATGTGAAATTTTTAAATACCTTGGGTCAATAATTACAAGTTGAGATACCGTTGAAAGATATGCACAAACTAAAAGTGCATGGCAAAAAATGCAACTAAGCAATTACATGGAATAATTTGGAACAAAAATATTACAAAGGAAACTAAAATCAAAATGTATAAGAGCATAATACAGAATATGTTTTTTCATATAGAAGTTAATCTTGGTCTTTGACGGATATATATAAATATATATATATATATATATATATACAAAAGAATAAAATTATAACAGTTGAATTTGATTATCTTAGAAGAAGCCTCCAAAAAAACAAGACAAGATAAAATAAGAAATTAATTCCTTTGGAGAGAAATGAATATCAGCATATCTCTTGTTAAGAGGATTGAAAATCAAATGCGTAAATGGGAACAATAATAATAATAATAATAATAATAATAATAATCCGATTGAGGGTCTTTCCACTTTTCAGCGGTTGCCCTTTTACCAGCCGGCTGCTGACCCTTCACATCCACATGTGTCAATCACAGAGGTAGATGATCAACAGCCAGCCGTTATAGCTGGTTCCTCAACCTGGAGCCGCTACTCATTGTAGCTACCCAATTGCCTCACGATGCTGGGTGGGCACCGGTCCCATACTGGCCGAAATACCATGAGAAAATTTCTTCCCCCATGGAGACTCGAACCAGCGCAAGTCCCGTAGCTCTGCGCCAAGGCTTCCTACCTTAACCGCTCGGCTACGGCGCGGGACTAATAATAATAATAATAATAATAATAATAATAATAATAATAATAATAATAATAATAATGCTTCATTTATTCAGGCAGAGTTAAGGCCATAAGGCCTTCTCTTCCACTCAACCAGCACGAATACAAATAATTATTTGACAAATATAGATATACACTATACTAATTATAAACAGTTATAGATACATTAAATGTAGCAATGTAAATTTCATGTACAAACAACATTTTATAGGATAATAACAATAATAATACTTACGATAATAATAATAACAATAATAATAATAATAATAATAATAATAAAAATAATAATAATAATAATAATAATAATAATAATAATAATAATAATAACAAATGGTATGCTATGTACAAAGAATGGAAAATGAAAGATGACAAAAAATATATACCAATGGTCACGCCCTGGAAGAAATAAACGTGGCAGACCAAGATGGAAATGGAAAACCTACGACAGAACTATAGTGGATGATATGTATTTGGAAGAAGGAGATTAGAATGATAGAAATGAATGGAAACTGAAGACGGCAAACCTATAATTTGGAGAAAGAAGAAGAAAGAAGAAGAAAATACATTAAATCAAACACATAATTTAATTGGTATGGCATTATTTTGTTCAAGAGACTAAAGCAAGTTTAATATGTACAAGAAGTTCGAATGTGTTAAATTTGAGTGTTGTTACAGTCTTTCAGTCTTGAATGTTCGTTCACTTATGTGCAAAAATTAATATTCACGCTTTAATCCCATGCAAATTGAAATGTATTTTCGTCAATCGCAGAATGACATTTCTCTTTGGATTCCTGGGAACACTTTCCCTATTATTACAATATCTTTTTATACCCTTGTTTTTTTATCGATTATTTAGGTCGATGCTGAGAGATTGTTGTCATTTACATGTTTTACTTTTATGAGTCAAAGAAGAAAGTTCCGTTTTACATAGAATAAAAAGTAGTGACAAGGCTAGCGCTATTCTATTACGTTTGAAGCGCTCAACTGAAACGTGACATAATTCTTACAAATATTTACTGTTATCCCATTTATCACGTCATATTGATATTTTGATTCAAGCGTATATTTTCACACCAATTTAAACAATAGGCCTATTTACCGATCTATTTTTCCATTACTTTATTAAAAATATTACAAAATGTATCTTATCAATGCCAAATGAAAAGTTAATTAAATTGCATGGTATACATTGCAACGAACCTATTATGGCGATGGCTTAGAGTGAATTTTTAATTTCAGGTTTCAGGTAAACCACCATCTCATAATTGTCGGATTTCGCTGGTTTATTAAATATACATTATGCGGTTTATTTAAATAGCATATACTGAGTTTCGTTGTTAAACATAGAAAATTACGACCACTCGAACGATTTTTAAATTTTAATGCAGCTGAACTCCTGCGCTTAATGGTCAATTTTGCTGTTTAACAAACTCAATTCTATTATTTTTAATTAATTGCAACAAGATATTAAATATAAAATTGGTACTTGGTAAGTCAATCGTCCTCAACTAAATTGTTAAGCTTCATCAAGTAGTTTCAATGTGGAGGCATTTTAGAAACAATGTTTCACTTTCTGCATTTTGATTGGTATTGTATTGTATGCCCACAGAGATTTAGGCGCTCTCCCCCTACAGGGAAGAATTTGAACCATACTAATTTAGTTACACTTGTTTTCGTATAGATGACATATTGAGTGGTCTGTGGTCAGCGTTCCGTCTCATACCGACATCTAGGAAACCAAGGTAGTACTAGGACGGGAAAATTCGGTAAATTTTGCTTAGAGGCCTTTTCATTCAGGCTTAAGGATTTTTTACGAGCCTGAAAGTCTTCAGACTCGGGACCCACGGCTTAAAGTCCCTCCCGGAGGACTTGCTCCTTGGATTTTTCCATCCTAAAAAATCCATCGACCCCGGCCGGGTTTGAACCCGCTACCCTCGGGACCAGAGGCAAGGAGCATAACCACTAGTCCACCGCGGCCGACTATTTTGATTGGTACCAATTAAAATGCAGAATATGAAATATTGTTTTTGAAAGACCTCCGTATAGGAACTACTTGATGAAATTTAATAATTTACTTGAGGACGACTGATTGTCAAGTACCAATTTCATATTTAACATCTTATTACATAACCTCAACGGTGCTTTAATATGAATTTTAAAAGTGTTGATTAATTACAATGGGTCAAGTTTTGTTTGGATGAAATAAAAATTGCGTTAATAGAGCGTTAACAGATCATCATCCTGAACGTATTTAGGTTCACGTAATTTGAGCCTGTTCCTATGAGATATCACGATGTGGTTGGTCAATCCATCTTAATTTTAGTCTTCCTCTTTCTCGAAGCCCTTTAAGTTGATACTGCAATGCTAATTTAGGAAAGGGAGATGGATTCGTTCTTTTGACATGCTGTAACCAATTGCTTTGGTAATTCTGAATTTCTTCAACTAAATTTTTAACTTTTAATTTATCGCGTATTTCTGTGTTTCTTTGCTTAATCATTTCTACTAAACACATGAGTGGACGTAAAAATGTCATCTGTGCCGCTTGCAATTTTGATTTGATTTTAGAATCTAGTATCATAGTTTCACTGTTATATTTCAGTCCTGATTCTTCAGGCACATTACGTAATCTCAATTTGGTTGCGGTTAATATTTGTTTGTCAAAATGCATTTTTTGACCCCATTTATTGAATTTTATTTCTGTAACACAGATGTATATATATATACATCTGTGTTACAGAAATACAATTATATACATATATATATATATGTATATATATATATATATATATATATATATATACGGGCCTATCATATACATTTTGAACATTTTTATTTTCGGTGTTTACTAGATAGGATCGGTAAAGATCTGTAAAAGATGTTACGAGTATAGAACTATTTTGGCGAGAAGAACCTCAGAAGTTTGTTTCCTTCCGAATTCGCTAAAAAATGAAAAACTGTTGGTTGTAATTATCTAGTACTTAAAGTGACAGTTTTGCGGACGAGTGAGACGTTTATTGCCGAGGCGTAGCCCAGGCAGGAATTTCGAAACGAGGGCGCGAAGCATTTCCACTACTTGTTATATACATAACTTTTTAGTTGACCTGTATGGACAATTAATTGTAAAAATAGCTTTTAATACCAAGATAAATAGTAGTTTGAGTTATTTTGTATTATTCATGGCCCACTATGCTAAAATAGTTGGTAATGTAATCGGCCGCGGTGGACTAGTGGTTATGCTCCTTGCCTCTGGTCCGGAGGATCGCCGGTTCAAACCCGGCTGGGGTCGATGGATTTTTTTAGGATGGAAAAATCCAAGTAACAAGTCCTCCGGGAGGGACTTTGAGCCGTGGGTCCCGAGTCTGAAGATTTTCAGGCTCGTAAAAGATCCTTAAGCCTGAACGTAAAGGCCTCTAAGCAAAATTTACCGAATTTTCCCGTCCTAGTACTACCTTGGTTTCCTATATGTCAGTATGAGGCGGAACGCTGACCACGGACCAGTGAAATGACATCTATACGAAAACAAGTGTAACTAATTTAGTATGGTTCAAATTCTTCCCTGTAGGGGGAGAGCGCCTAAATCTCTGTTAAGGGAAACATGGGCTTACATGATACAACAAGAAATTAGTAATATAGTCTCACTATAATGGTTGTCCAACGGCTCGTTTCCGACTACCGCCACTATAATAATTCCGCATGTTAATCATTGCCTTTATACAAACGGAAAATCATAATAGTGACGCGATACAACTAGTAGAGTTGGCTATTGTATTGGTACTTGGTGACGTCATGATTTCGTCATGAGTTCTGTATCTAAGGTGATATTGTTGTTTAATAAAATAATAACAATTGTTGTGATTCACAGTAAGTTTAAAAATGTTATAATGATATTGTGAAAAGAAAAATTAATGTGTGAATCAGGAATCGAATCGTGGACCTCTAGTTCTCCAGACTAGTGTACAGTCCACTACACCATTCCACAAACACTAACAATTCTTTCCACACATATAAATCTACAATTCTCGTTTCGTCTGCTGTCAGGTAGATGACACTGCCATCGCCAACGGCCGGCTTCGTTTAGAAGTATCTATATCTGAGAATTTTACACCACCACTTTTTTATAAGTAGTAAACGATGTTATTTAACATTTTCCAATACTGTTATTTTAACACAGTTCCAATAATGGATCATATTATAATATTATAATGATATTATGAAAAGAAAAATTAATGTGTGAACCAGGAATCGCATACAGAAAGTCCAATTTTCTAGACAATAATTAAAATATCATGGCTTCGTCAAGAGATCATAGGACTGTTCATTCCTATACCTTCTCTATAAATTACTGCACACATTATCGCCTAATTATTTATCACGCCGCTTCATCAGACTATCCGACACACATAATCTTGACACTCGATCCCATCAGCACATTGTCCTTTATATCCCTCCTCATCACACTGTATATTATTCATTATCTTTTATGGTCTCACTTACTAAACATGGAATTCCCTTCCGCCCTATGTCAGATACTGTCAAACTATAACATCCTTCAAAAACAAACTAAATAATTATTTAATAACAAACGAACTTATACACCTCACTGATAGTATTCATTTAACAATTAATAAATTCAATTATTTATGAAAATAATATTAAGATTAACAAATATTTTAATTTGTTTAAATGTTGTATAACCGTAAAATTAGTTGTCTATATCTCATTATTTTTCTTTGTTTTTTATGTACGTTAGACAGGGATAATCTACCGACAATTTAATTTATCTTGCTTGAATATATTTTAATACTAGTTTTAGTCTTAATCTTAACTATCAATAACTGGTTGCATTATAGATCGTAATATAATAAATATTATCTAATTGATCAAACCTTCATTTAGTATTTAATATTAGGGTAATTGTTATTGTTATATTCTGATGTAATATATGTTTGTCCTGGTGAGTGGAAGAGAAGGGCACATGGCCTTAACTCCACCAGGCTAAATAAATAAATAAAATATAAAAATAATAAAATAAAACAAATAACAGCCGTTTCCATGCAGATCAACTACAAAATTATTTCGTAACTCTTGTGTCCTCTTAAAGGACAATAATAGTTACTGTGCAGAACGATTTCTAGTACAAAACTTGCGACATAATATATACATTGTAAAAAACAGTACAGTGTTAGACCTTGTCCATTCAGTGGAACGACAGAGGTTAAGGATTCTATCCATCCATTAGAAAAACCACCGTAACTGACAGGGTCGTGATACAATGTTTTCTTCATACCACGATAAAAATATGTTACACTGAAACTGAATTTTAACAGCAAAGTAGCTCAAGGCTATAAGCTTTCAATAATGTTTCCAATGGATTCGTACGATTTCTTAACTAACCCACTAGCCCTATCGAACCCGTGGGTTAATGGTCGCACGGACATAAGCTCTCCATACATCCCTACTCTGAGCGAATATTTTCCAATTATCTTTTGTATAATCTACTTCCATCAAATCAGGGTTAATGCTATTTTTATTCACTTTATTCCTGGCATGCCTATTGGGCGTTTTCCATCTGGATCTCTATAACAAGGAGTTTCCATTCTCCCTCTTTCATTCCCTATTCGTGCCACATGTCCTGCTTATCGCGGAATAGACACTTAACTGTTTTTTATTACATATGATTTCCCATAAAGATCATGTATTTCACTATTATGTAGTATTCTCCATTGACCTGTCTGTTCGTCCCTCTTTGGTCCAACAATTTTCCTAGAGTTTTAATTATTCCCAAAAATGGCAATATTTTTAATTCCTCCTGTGTAATTTTTTTTAGGTAACAAACACTATTTTATAGATCACTTTGTAGCGTGGATGTATTTATGACTCACTTGACTCATGATATCTATATCACTTTTAGGTTATTTTTATATCCAATTATGAAAATTTCTTTAAAACAAATAATAGAGAAGCGAAGAGAATTCAACTTGGAGACGCACATCCTCTTTATAGATTATAAGAAGGCCTTTGATAAAGTGTCTAGACCAAAATTGTGGAACATATTAAGAGAAAAAGGAATTCCACTACAGTTGATAGCAGTAATTAAGAAAATTATGAGAACACAAAAATAAAAATAAATCAAAGGGAACCAATACATATAACAAGGTTGTCCACTATCAACCACCCTTCTTAACATTTATTTCGACGACATGATAAGATCATGGAAGTAAATGACGACTGGGGGAATTAACTTAGGAAATATAGTAATAAAAAACAGTAGCCTTTGCAGATGACCAGATTTTAATAGCAAACAGAGGACGTACTACAAAGAATACTATATAAACTAAATAAAATATCAAAAAAATACAACAAATATCCTCACAAAAAATAAAAAACAATAGCCTTCAAGGGCGCTCATCCAGTTCGGACAAAGATAATATTAGAAAATAAACCAATAGAACAGTAGTAAGATGTAACTTCCTGGGTTGCGAAATATCATACACAGCGGTAACAGATATAAATAACAAACTAAATAAGTTTAATTATATAACAGGAACACTAAAAAGAACTTTGAAAAATAAAGCCAGGAGAGACTCTATAATGAAATTATACAAGACAATGGCAGTGCCTATTATTACTTATGGATCCGAAACATGGACAGTGACAACACAACAATCTGCCAGAATTCAAGCTGCTGAAATGAGATTCCTTTGACCAATAGCAGGATATCAAAGAACAGACAAAGAACACAACACAGAAATAAGACATCAACTAAAAGTAGAGGAATTAAACACAACAATAGAGAAATACAGAACAAACTGGAAAGAACAGTTGGCAAGGATGACTGAGAATAGAATACCCAAAGCATCTTACAACTATTCACCACGAGGAAAGGAGAAGTTTGGGAAGACTAAGGAAAATATGGAAAGAGCAGCAATTTGGAGCCGGAACAGGCTAATAAATAAGCCTAAAGCGTGAAGAAGAAGAAGAAGAAGAAGAAGAAAATTTATTTTGTGTCTTCTTTCCAGTGAAACTATGTAAACCAACTCGTTGCCTACATTGAACTCTGAGATTCAATACCACGCGGACATAAGATATCCATACATCTAATGCTTTTTTTTTTTCAATTATCCAGTGAATAATTTACCTCCCTGATATCATGATTAATGTTATACTGTAACATCACTATTACTTTACTAACTGGGCGTTTTCCTCTGGATGTTTTGCAAGGTGGTTCCGTGGCAACACACACAGACATATTGTTCAGTTTGCCAATAATATTAACACAAGTTTAGTTCGTTATTTTCTTTTTAACGAATTCCGAAAAAATGAAGCTATTGAGTTTGTTTTCGTGAAAATATCTTCGAAATATTTTACAGATCTTCACCGTTACTTTCTAGTAGACACCGAAAATGACCATGACCAATATATATATATATATATATATATATATATATATATATATATTGAGATATGTTGATCATTTTTAATAAGGTACCAATTGGATTTAATTTTAATTGTAATTAGTTTCATTCTATTATTAGACATTAATTTCATTATTATTCAATATGACAGATAATTAATTGTTCAATGACTATTATTGTAACTTTTTTTTGTATTCATATGTAACATATGTTTGTCCTGTTTAATATGACTATTATTGTAATTTTTTTGTATTCATGTGTAACATATGTTTGTCCTGTTTAATATGACTATTATTGTATTTTTTTTGTATTCATATGTAACATATGCTTGTTCTGGTGAGTGGAAGAGAAGGCCACATGGCCTTAACTCCACCAGGCTAAATAAATCTATTCTATTCTATTCTAAAATTCTAAATGTCATAAAATAGAAGCTCTTTGAAAATATGTTAGTTGAAGGAATAAGTAAGTACTTATTTTTAAGTGTGAATTTTATTATTGACATTTAACTTTAATTGCATTTTTCTCAATTCTTAGTGACTTAGTTCCTTTTAGCAGACTGCGGTCCAATTATGTAAATCAGGTCATTTGCGCTATAATCCACAGAAATTCTGAATTGCTCTTTATGAATTTACATATAAAACCTTATTTTGATGCGATATAATCTGCCAGAGTCCCTCAACACTTAATGCACTTACCAATACATAATTCCGTCAAGAGTGATTCAAACGAGAGAGCTCTCCACAGCTCGAGTTAATTTCTGAAGTCCTTCAGAATTTGAATTCATTCACAGGACTCTTCAGACACAAATACCGAGCCCAAAGATATAAATTTCGTATCTCGAGATAATAAATGAGATATTAACTACGGTACAATATATAGTAATTGTTTGTAGCTCTCGAAACTATGCAATAACACTTCTTCCTAACTAAGTTCCAAGTGTAATGCAAACAAACCAGATTTATGACTGCATTTTCATTAGTCGATTAATGGTTTTTACTTCAAGCGTAAAAAAATGTAGTCCGCTCTCTAACACTCGAAATAAAAACAATAACATTATATACTATCTAGCATATGACAATATAAGTTATATGGGAGATTCTTAAAATATATAATTGCAATTTAAATAGATTAAATAAGCTTTGTTTTATTATTATTATACATACACAATGCAGAATACGTTGGGATTTAAGTTGTTTCAAAATAACCGCTTTCTGTAGAATTTCTTAAACATTGGAAAGAAAACAATTCGAAAAGCGGAGAGAAATAAATAACTTTTATTTCAAATAGTATATTGAAAAACAATCTACATTACCCTTTGATGATTTGGTGAAAATAACAGCAGAATGTATAGGTGAGTCAGCATGGAGCATATATTCTACTCGTAATGAAATTGCAAAATAGAGATATCTATTACATAAAGAAAAAAGGGTTAACGTCTGATTAGACAGACCCATATAGGCCTATACACTTTTGTCATTAATAAATAAGAACTGAAGGAAGTTCCTACTTATTGATACCAACTTATCTTATCTTCAGTATTATTCACCGCAAAAACCAATGTTGCCTACAAATAATAATTCTACAGATGACAGTTCCGTACTCAATTCCATTATATGGCGGGTAAAGTACGAGTAGTATCACAATTCTCCCAATAGATGGAGTCGGCGGAATAATATCTTATGCAAGTTTGTTTACAACTGGAACTTAGCTTGGAATTAGTACAGTATATTTCGTTATCCTGATGTTGTCAGAATCGTTAAATATAAGATACCAAGGCCCAACACGCACACTATATAAATAAACTAAAAATTGAATCATAGACACAAGAAAAGAAACAAAAATTAAATTTTATAAAGTAATGGCTGTTCCTGTATTGATGTATGGATCAGAATGTTGAACGATCACTAAAAGACAAGCGCAAAGATTGGAAGCAGATGAGATGCGATTTTTAAGAAATATAGCAGGATATAGGGCCTACTCTGCTGGATAAGAAAAGAAAAGAAGATATAAGAAAGGAATTAAATATTTTCAAACTTAAAGACCGAATAATTATATATAGGAACGACTGCAAAGAACATATTGATATAATTCCAGAAGAAATATTTCCAAAATTATTGCTAAATTATAAACCGCACGGAAGGAGAAATGTTGGTCGCCCACACAGAAGATACTCTGGACAATTTTAACAATTCTAGCTTTCATGAAACCGGAACGAGCCAACAGGCTTAATCCCTGGATGATGATGATGATGATGATTAACCATAGACTCAATTCTGTAAATGCACGCTATTATGCATTACAGGGAATTTTTGTCATCCCAACTTTTCTCAAAAAAACATTACACTGAAAATGTATAAAACTGTTGTTCTCTCAGTTATATGGTTGCGATATATGGACTATAATTTTAAGGTAGAAGAAAACATTACGAATATTTGAGAATAAAGTTCTTAGGAACATTTTTATACCACAGAGAGATTACCAGAAAGATGAGTGGAGAAGATTACGTAACAGCGAGCTACTTGATAGTTATGGGAAGGCAGATATAATAAGAATAGTTAAGTCTAGTAGACTGAGATAGGTAGGACATGTCACATGAATGGGGAAAGGAAGAGGGAAACTGCTCAGTAAGTAGACCAATAATGAGGTGAGAGAATAACATTCCCCATTTGTGCCACATGTCCTCTTATCGCAGTATACAACACTTAACTGTTCGTAATGCATCTGGTTTCCTATAAAGGTCAATTAACTCGCTGTTATGTAGTCTCCTCCACTTTTCTATCTTTTCGTCTCTCTTTGGCCCAAAAATGTCCTAAAAACGTTTTCTTTTTCTTTAATAATCGTAATATTTTCTCCTCCGTGAAAGTTAGAATCCATGTTTTGCATCTGTATAATGCAATTGGAAGTAGGCTATATCTTTTAGTGAACGTTTTTTGTGAGAAGTTAGGTTAACAAAATCCCCTATAATACGTAACACTATAGATATCCAGAATTGAGCCTAGGTTTAATTTCTTTCTGCATCTCATTCCGTTTGTAATTATTGTTCATAGGTCATTGAACTCAGCCACTTCTTCAAACTTTCCCTCATTAGTCATTAACTATCCATTTCCATTAGCCATGCATGGCCACAAGTAATTAGTTTTACTTACAGTCCCAATTTCTTAGTGTTCCTCAATAGAATGTACGTGTTGGGCAATATTACCAACTCCCTATTCCCTAATATTACTACCTGATCAGCATATACTAACAGTTTATTATTATTATCGACTTGTAGTCTTCTTTATCCTCTAAAGATTTGATGTCGTGCTCTATTATGTTTAATTGTGGACATGTATTTCTTTAAAAAAAAATAGCTCTTGAAATGTAAAGAAGAAATGAAAGTAGTGAAAAGAAGGAATAAATAAATAAAAGTAGACGTAGGCCATCCAACAGGTAATTAATCTCAAAGTTTGGTAACCCTGAACTCGGTGATCACGTAAATAAGTAAAAACTCTCAATGACGTCAAAGGATTAGAAGGATCTTGGCCTTGCCGTAGGTTACTGGATTTAGGTCCACAAAATATAATTCTGCCTAAATTTGATTGATTGAATATGGCTGAATAAATTCTACAAAAATATTAATCAAAATTCCAGAGAGTGACCCATAGAGCTCGCATTTTAAAAATATAATTTATTTGTATTCCTTCTTTCCGCTGTTTTTTCTTATTTTATATTTGTATACCTATTTATTTTGAATGAAATATTCCACCCTTTTAATAAGCAGTTTTCAATATATCCATTTAAACATTTGATGGGTGGAAGTCGTAGTTCATTGATAGATACTCCTTCTTCACCTACATTTTGCTGATAGATCTAGTTTTGTTTTTGTTTTATTGTTTTTTTTTCCTTCTTTTGTTTTATATTGTTTATCTTGTCCATTTTTATACAAGCGGAGTACACATACACACAGACCACGGCGATACTCTGAACCTTGTACTCTTACGGGAATCGAACCCGGATCGTCGGATTATAAGGTAGGAAATTTAACGACCGTGCCATGAAGATGAGTAATTTTTGACACAATAAACACAAGGACAACAAAAACGAAAGTAGAGATTTCAAATCGGTAATCGAGCCCGGTTTGCTAGAGTTGAAGATGGGGAATTCATTGATTACGTCACGGTGTCTGTGAAACATTTAGTTCAGCTGTGAACGAGAACTGGCCGGATAGAAAATATAATAGTGCCATCAGCTTAATTCTCGTCCACTCTGTAAACAAAATAAACAATTTACTGTTTGTTTTTCTCCGTGTCTCCATCTGCATTAAGGTTGTATGTAGGTTTGTGTTTGCGAATGGAAATGGGAAGTAAGTGAAGGAATGATAAATAAACGGAGTTCATGCGCTGAATAAATACTTATGGATTAACTCGTAGGGTAAGTCTTTATTGATCGAACTCTCCTATCCATATTCAGAAACGAGGTTCATGATAACAAAACATTTCAACAAAGAACAAAAAAAACATAGTACTAAGTAACAAAAACAAACTTTATAACATTATACTCGGATATAAAACTGGTAGAGGTTTTTTATAACCGCTGGAAAACAAAATTAACAATACTTTGTATGTATGATACAAGAGGCATAACATTGAATGATAACAAGTGCCCAACTTAAAAATACAGCTTTTTAACTCTAGTAATTATTTTCATTTTTGTAATGTTCCGCGAAATTTTAATACATTTAATTTTTGATCAAGTTAATTGTATTACAATTCTGTGTTTGCTGTGTAAAACGAGGTAAGTCCATAATTGACTGAAATGAGGTTATTATGCAGAACATCTTTGAAAAATAAAATCACAAATTTCAGAAAACTATTTTTTTTAATTAAAGGTCTTAACTCCAAAATGGGCTAAATTTATTTATTTTCTGAGCATCTTTGGCATAAAATCCCATTTTCATAAAAGCACAATTTTGGATTTAAAGCATTTTACACAACAAGGAAGAATTTACGAATCATGGATAAATAAACAGGCGATAGAGACCTATGTCATGAAAATCAAGCGAGTTTTTTTTTGTAGGCCTATGTTACATTCATTACTATACTTCATAAATTAAATAGAGGATTGGAATGTTAAAAAAAATAAAATTAGCTCATAATCTAAAAAAAAAATTTTTTGGGGGGATACTAGGTGACATCTGTGATCAATTATATAAATTATATATATGATGAAATTGGTCACGATCCCGATTTCAATAAGGACGATACTCATGAGCTCAATAAATAACAACATTGTATAAAAGTGCAAGCCGATAGTCAGATTAACCGTGTCCACCATGGCCGCTGCTAAATCCCCATTCCTTATGGTCATCATGTCCGCCTTTCTTTCCATAATCTTCATGGTGCCCATGGTGAGACTCGTGTCCTCCGGCACCTTTGTAACCCTTGTGATCATGAAAGTGGTGTCCCTTCTCATGATGTCCTTTCTTTCCATGATGGTCATCATGATATCCTGATTTGTGATGTCCGCCCTTGTGATGACCTCCCTTCTTATGACCGTGTTCGTGGTGATATCCTCCATGTTTCTCGTGATGTCCTTCATCGTGGTGTTCATCGTAGAATTCCTGTTTTTCTTGTATTCGTCAAGTTTGTGAACTTCGTGATGTCCTTTAGTGGAATGTCCTTTATTGAAACCGCCCTTTTCTCCGTATTTGTGTCCTTTCTCGCCCTTTTCGCCCTTGTGGTGTTCGCCATAGTATCCACCTTCATCATGATGAGATTTTTTATGGCCACCATGTTCATCGTAATGACCACTGTGCCCTGCCTTATCGTGGTGACCCTTCTCTCCCTTCTCGTGTCCATGGTGACCTTTGTAACCTTTATCTCCTTTGTGCCCGTGACTAGAATGATGGTCGGAGTGATGCTTCTCTCCACCGCCTTTCTCCCAGTGTTTCCATGGTGGGAGGCTGCTGCTACGAGATCTGAACCAGAAGCTTCCAGATCGGAAACATCGCGACGGCTTATTTCGCGAGCACTAGAGAGGTGGATGAAGTATACAACTCCCACGGCAAATAACAACAGAGGCACCCTGCAGGGCACTGCTGCAGCCATCTTGCTACACTTTACAACAGAAATACACACAAGAGAATGATTCTGTTCAGTAAATAACTTCTGTATTTATATGGTAATACACTTTCTGTTCAATGAAATGACTATTTTCCTCTTAGGAGGAGGGCATCCTGAGAGCTGTCACTTATTTTTTGCTCAACAGTTAGGTGCGGAGACGGAGGAGGTCATGATTACCGATTCATTTAGTTTTTTTCTCCCCCTTCCCTTCTTAACTCCCCACTACATGCTGTTAAGAATTATAGCTTTCACTTTTTCCCTCATCGTTACAAGCTAGCCAACGCTCGTTGAAGTTTTAGACGTATAAACATAAAACAGGGTAAACAAAAAACAGTCTAATTGCGAATTCAATTTCCCGTAGTCGCCTGTTTGCCTAGTTAGTGGTACCGCTCAAGTGTGTCTGCAATTGAACAAATAGTTGAAGAGCGCAGCGCGCTCTCCCCACCCCTTTGTTATGGCTTGTATAAGGTACGCTAATAGAGTTCTCACCAGGTTGAAAACAGGTGAATGCAGATTTTACACAAAACACGCCGTTTCGTGTCTACACCAACTTACACAATCGAATCTAATGAACCGAAACAGTAATTATTTAACGTTTAAGTAGGTTTCTTGCATTGTCGGCCACAAGAATTAAACTAGGTCACGATATTTGAATTGTTATGATTTGGAACTCGTTAGAGAATATTTCTCTTATATTTCGAATTAAGACCAGAATAATGGAATAGAATAGATTTATTTAGCTAGCCTGGTGGAGTTAAGGCCATGTGTCTCACCAGGACAAACATATGTTACATTAAAAATACAATAAATTACAATGACAGTACGTACCAAACAATTAATTAAACTGAACAATAATGAAAATAATGTCTAATAATGCAATAAAATTAAATACAATTAAAATTAAACTAATGGAATAATGTATACTTAAAGGAATAGCAGCTTGAATCCACTACACAAAGAACGAAAAAATTATATATACACAAAGAAAGTAATAAACTATAATGAATTAATCTATTGCTTATATGTAAGACATTAGGTAAATATATTGACAAATCTTAATACTATTTTTATTAAATAACGAAAAAAACAAATTAAATTTATTAATATTTAACAAAGTAACATTAGTGAGGTGTTTCTGTTAATAATGTTATTTTTCAATTTGTCTCTGAAAGATGGTAAAGTTTATATCTAACTCACCGGCAATATGGAACTCGTAGTTTCATTTTCCTGCGGACCTAAGCTCTCCATACATTCTATCCTGAGCTAACGTTTTACAGCCATCCCCTGTATAATATATTTCCCTCAAATCATGGTTAATGTTATTCTCTCACCTCATTCTTGGTCTACCAACAGCCGTTATCTCTCTGGTATTCATACAAGAATCTTCCATGCTCCTCTTTCATTTCCCATGTGTGCCAAATGCCCTGCCCATCGAAGTTTACAAGACTTAACTGTTATTATTATATCTGGTTTCCTATAAATATTATGTACCTCACTGTTACGAAGACTTCTCCGTTCACCTATCTGTTCATCTCTATTTGGTCCAAACATTTTCCTAAGAACTTTATTCTCAAATACTCGTAATATTTTTCCTGCCTTAAAGTAAGAGTCCATGTTTCGCATCCATATAATATAATTGGGAGAATAACAATTTTACATATATTCAGTTTAGCGTTTTTATAGAGAAGTAGGAACGACAAGAGTCCCTGCAATGCATGTGTTTCCAGAATTGAGCCTAAGTTTAATTTATTGTGCATCTCATTCCAAAATTGTAATTAGTTTTCATATATATATATATATATATATAGGGCTATATATAATCACTTTAAAAATATAACTCCATGGCGCAAGCGGATAGACGCTCGCCTCTCATCGCTGACGTCTCGAATTCGCGGCTCGGCCACTCCAAGTGGGTTTCGTGGTGGACAAAACGAACTTTATACAGGTTCTTCTCGAGGTTTCTCCCGTTTTCCCCTGTCTCAATTTTCATTCCACCATTTTTCCATTTTCTTCTCATCCATTTAGTTTATTTTAATTTCACATTCCCCTGTGATTTATGTCAGACATGGCCAGAACGCTTGTTAATCACAGACCACTAATATAAATGGCTTCATAGTATCTCATCCCTCGGCTCAGTCGAGAAAACAGTTGAGCAGATGTTTAAAAATAGTTAAATATTTTGGACAAATGATTAAGGCCTCACGGGCTAGTGATTAGAGCTTCGGACTAAATTTTATGGGATCCCAGGTTCGATTTCCGGGAAGATGACAGAATTTTTTTTTCTTGAAGGGAATTATTACTGAGGTAATATTAATTTTAGGCTTCATTATTATTCATCATAATCACATATCATCGGAATAATGTAACTTCGCCTTCCAGGCGCCCCAATTTAAGAATTGATTTACGCTTCCGCCATGCCAGGATAGAATACCAGAAATGTCATAAAGACAGGTTTGCCGGACATTAGCAACTATTCAAGTATAATAAATAATCATATTTCTCATGCAAGCCCCTCCATGGTATCTTTACCTTGTCGTGGTGGAGTGGCTTGTGTGCTTAAATGATCCTGAGAGCTATGCCGGCGGTAGCATTGCTGCCGATAGGGTTACCCATGCCGGACTGGTCGAAGGTGATAAGCCAGACGAAATAAGTACCTTGGTCGAAAGAGTGACGATCTTTCACCGTAAAAATACAACCGTCAAGAAATGCGGACATGGGTTCTACTGGGGTAAAATTTTCCGGAGGTCAAATAGTCCCCCATTCGGTTCTCCGGGCGGGGACTACTTCAGGGAACTCATGCCAAAGGCTCAAACACAGGGACATGTTCCTAGGAACATGGAATGTTAGGACTTTATACAATAGCGGGGCACTAGAGATATTAACGCGGGAATTGGATAAATCGCCCTTGGATATAGTCGCTTTACAGGAAGTTAGGTGGCCAGGAGAAGGTAGTCAGGAATCAGGAAGCTTTGCATTATACTATGGGGGTGCAGAAAGACCTGCATTTGGAACGGGTTTTTTAGTCAGAAGGAGGATCCTATCCGCTATCCGAGATATTAAGTTTGTTAGTGATAGGATATCATACATAATTCTAAAGGGTAAACGACATGATTTTATAATTGTAAATGTACATGCCCCCACAGAAGATAAAGATGACAAGATCAAGGATGAGTTCTATGAAGAATTAGAATGCTTATTTGATAGCCTTTCACGATATCATATGAAAATTGTCTTAGGAGATTTTAATGCAAAAGTGGGGCGGGAAGATATATTCAAACCAACAATAGGCAAATTCAGTCTTCATGAAGATAGTAACGACAACGGGGTTAGATTAGTCACATTTGCCACATCAAAGAATCTCATTGTTAAGAGCACAACATTTCAGCATAAGGATATTCATAAATACACCTGGACGTCCCCAGATGGAGAAACTCGGAACCAGATAGATCATGTATTAGTGGATAAACGCTGGCACAGTAGCATCATTGATGTTAGATCAGTTAGAGGGACAGACTGCAATTCAGATCATCATCTGGTCAGGGTGAAAATCAGACAACGGCTATCGCTTATGAGAGGAACAAACGCTAAAGATGATTCTGTAAAATATGAATTAAAAAACTTGAAAAATGATGAAATGCGGCAAGAATACCAAATCAAAATTGCTAATAGATTTGAAGTACTGGAATCTTCAGATGACAATGTGGCAAACGAAGAAGAAACTGATATAAATAAGAATGGGAGGCTATAAGAGATACTATTAATTGTCAGCATCAGAAAGCATTGGTTGTTTAAAAAAGAGGCAAAACAAGAAATGGTTTGATGAGGAATGTGCCGACATTGTAAAGAAAAGAAAGCTAGCAAAAATGAAATGGTTACACGAGCCAAATGAGGTAAATTTAGAGCAATTGGGTAGTGTTAGACGGGAAACCACCAAGTTACTAAAGAGTAAAAAGAGGGAATATTTGAGAGAGAAGATTAATGATCTTGAAATGAATGCAAAAAATAGGAACATTAGAGAATTATATCAGGGAATTAGTATAGAGAAGAAAGGGTTTCAGGCTAGAACAAACATAATTCGGAATGAAAATGGGGATATGATTGCAGATTCCAAGAGTATATTAAATAGATGGAAAAGTTATTTTAATCAGCTATTAAATGTACATACAGAACAGGACATTGAGGAGGATAAGTTACAGACAGCAGAAATGCTAGTCGCAGAGCCAAGTGCATTAGAGGTTGAAATGGCAATTGAAAAATTGAAGATGTATAAAGCATCAGGTTCAGATGAGATCCCAGCAGAACTGATAAAATCAGGGGGAGAAAAATTGATGGACAAGATACGCTGGTTGCTTAGTATGATTTGGGAAAAAGAAGCTCTTCCAGATGAATGGAAGGAATCAATTATCGTACCAATTTATAAGAAAGGAGATAAAACTGATTGCAACAACTATAGGGGCATCTCATTACTTTCAACTTCGTACAAAATTCTAACAAATATATTAGTAAGCAGACTTACTCCCTATATTGATGACATTCTAGGAGATCATCAATGTGCATTTAGAAGAAACAGGTCTACAACAGATCAGATTTTTAGTATAAGACAGATTTTAGAAAAGAAATGGGAATATAATGGTACTGTACATCAACTATATGTAGACTTCAAAAAAGCATATGATTCAATTAAGAGGGAGAAGTTATATAGTATCCTGCTGGAGTTCGGAATTCCTAAAAAGTTAGTTAGACTTATACGAATGTGTCTAAATGGCTCAACGAGTAGGGTGCGTGTAGGCAAACAGTTTTCAGACACTTTTGAAATCCAGAATGGGTTGAAGCAAGGAGATGCACTATCTCCTCTACTATTTAATTTTGTACTAGAGCATGCCATTAAATCTTTAGAGAATGAGGAAGGCTTACAACTCAATGGTATTAATAAGCTGTTAGTTTATGCTGATGATGTAGTACTACTGGCCGATAGCGAGGAGATACTAAAGGCCAACACGCACACACTATTGAGTAACACTAAGAAATTAGGACTGGAAGTAAATATCAGTAAAACTAAATATATGGTCACACGTAGAAATACATTATATAATGGAAATGGACAGCTAATGACAAATGAGGGAAATTTTGAGGAATTGGCTGAATTCAAATACCTAGGAACAATAATCACAAATAGGAATGAGATGCACAAAGAAATTAAACATAGGCTCAATTCTGGAAATGCATGCTATTATGCATTGCAGAGACTTTTGATGTCCCAACTCCTTTCAAAAAACGTTAAGCTGAAAATATATAAAACTATTATTCTACCAGTTATATTATATGGGTGCGAAACATGGACTCTTACTTTAAGGGAGGAAAGGAGATTACGAGTATTTGAGAATAAAGTTCTTAGGAAAATTTTTGGACCAAAGAGAGATGAACAGACAGGTGAATGGAGAAGACTACATAACAATGAACTACATGGTCTTTATAGGAAGCCAGATATAATAAGAACAGTTAAGTCCCGTAGACTGCGATGGGCAGGACATGTTGCGCGTATGGGGAATGAAAGACGTGCATGGAAACTTCTTGTAGGAAAGCCAGAAGGAAAACGCCCAGTTGGTAGACCAAGAATGAGGTGGGAGAACAACATTAACTATGATTTGAGGGAAGTAGATTATACAGGGAATGATTGGAAAGCATTAGCTCAGGATAGGGATGTATGGAGAGCTTATGTCCGTGCGGCCATGAACCTACGGGTTCGATAGTGCCAGTGAGTAAGTAAGTAAGTAAGTATGGTAAGGATGATGATGATGATGATGATAATGATAAGGATGATGTTGATGGCTATATGATTTCGGGGACCGTTTTGGCCTTGAAGTTTTCCTGACATTTGTCTTTCAGGTGAGGAAAAACCCCGATAAAAATCTCATCCAGAAAAACTGCCCCTACCGGTGATCGAACCTGGGCCCGCTGCGTGACAAGGCAGCACGCTACCTCGAGAACGCAGCGGTGGTCTTATATATATATATATAGTCTGTCCAAAGGATTTGTGCCCCCGTAAGATATTCGAATTAAAGCCTACTTCCTTTTCTGCATCGGTAAATCATTTCCCTCCCTGCATTCCTATCTCTCTCTTGCACTTGCACTACAGTGTTGTCAACACAACTCCAACCTTGCATTATTCAATATTCAAGAGTCATGACACTGGGGGAAGTTTGGCAACATCCCTACTCGGTAAGTTACCTTTGGCTGCCGTTTGACGTGGAGGGAGGGAATACGGAGAAAGGGTGTGAGAATAGACGTATACTTTTCTAAGAACGATATCAGCGCTATAGTGGCATAGATCCGTTGGTCCGACTACATATATATCCCATACCATAGCCGCGTGGTTAAGGCAAGACGTCTTGACGCATAGCTACAGGACTTGCGCTGGTTCGGGTCACCAAGGGGGAATAAACTTTCTCATGAAATTTCGACTAGTAAGGGACCGGTGCCCATCCAGCATACTGATCATTTGGGTAGCTACAATAAATAGCGGGTCTAGGTTGAGAAAACCAACTATAACGACAGGGTGGCCCGACATGATGACCACATGTCACCCTACACTGTCTTGATGATTGTCTAACTCTGTGATTAATACATGTGGATGTGAGGCCAGCTGCCGGCTGGTAGGTCAAGAGCCTTCTAGGCCTGTATACGGTCATTTTTCAGTGTCTGCCAGGTAGGAACATCTGCACATCACTCATCATAATCATCGTTATACCATTCGCCATGTTTAGTACGAATGTGTGTGAATGGTGTGTTTCGTCTTAATGTTGTGTTGTCTCTGAGGAGGCTCTGATATTTAGCTGATCACTCATTCGGGGAGAACTCCCATGTCCTTTGTGGTTAAAAGAGTATGTGTAATCCACAGTTTAAAATCCCTCTCCCGACAGTTCGTGCCAATGTAAGCCCGGTGGCGTGTGGAATGTAAAAGGTACCTTCTTCTTCTTCTTCAACACGGTTTAGGCTTATTTACTAGCCTTTTCCGGCTCCAAATTGCTGTTGTTTCCATATTTTCTTTGGTCTTCCCAAACTTCTTCTTCCTCGTGGTGAATAGCTGTATGCTGCTTCTGGTATTCTATTCTCAGTCATCCTTGCCACAAGTGTTCTTTCCAGTTTGTTATGTATTTCACTATTGTTGTGTTTAATTCCTCTACTTTTAGTTGTTGTCTTATTTCTGTGTTATGTTTTTGGTCTGTTCTTTGATATCCTGCTATTGGTCTGAGGAATCTCATTTCAGCAGCTTGTATTCTGGCAGATTGTTGCGTTGTCACTGTCCATGTTTCGGGTCCATATGTAATAATAGGCACTGCCATTGTCTTGTATAATTTAAATATATAGTCTTTCCTGGCTTTATTTTTCAAAGTTCTTTTTAGTGTTTCTGTTGTATAATTAAACTTTAGTTTGTTATTTATATCTGTTTCCGCCGTGTATGATATTTCGCAACCTAGGAAGTTATACCTTACCACTTGTTCTATTGGTTTATTTTCTAATATTATCTTTGTCCGAGGAGATTGGAATGATAGAGATAAATGGAAACTGAAGACGGCAAACCTATAAGTGGAGCAAAGCCGAAAAAGAAGAAGATCTTTGTCCGAACTGGATGAGCGCTCTTGAAGGCCATTGTTTTTTATTTTTCTGATATTTCCATGTTGGATTTTTTTGATATTTCATTTAGTTTATACAGTATAGCATTCTTTGTAGTTCGTCCTCTTAAAAGGTACCTATAAGGAAAAAATATTAGATCAAGGTAAATAAAATTAAGATAAAATTGTTTTAAAAGTTGAAATTTGTTTTTGTGTCTCTCTAAATAATGTATAAACCCTGTGAAAAGAGCTTGTTTCTCTATATGCTAGACCAGGGCTGGCCGATTCATTAAAACTCAGCTAATGGTCTAGCTTCAGGTAGTAAGTTAGTAACGTAAAACACGAGGTTTAATTAGAAAATAATGATTTTTGCTTTAATCACCGACATTACTAACCGATTGATAATCACGTTACATACGTTGGTACATGTTGCTTTCATAATGCTTACGTAAAAAAACAAGAAAACAGCATAACGAAGAATTTAACTTAGTCCTTACGTAATTTCACTAGTACATGCAATATGATTTACTATGGTATTTTACGACCCTAACAAACAAACTATATCATTCACTAAGTGAATCCAGGAGGTTCGTGGTCGCTCTCCATATGTCCCTACCTGAGTTAACATTCGCCAGTCACTCTTGTATAAACGTAATATTGAAATTAAGGGGATTATATACCGCCATACTATCTACATATATATTCAAATAAAAGAATACAGAGTGATTCAGAAATATGGCTATACGTTTGATTGCATTTTGTGACGAAAATATTATTATTAAAGGAAATATGATTTTATCCTTGGAAAGGGAATGCTTCAAATTACAACAATAGAACAAAAACAAAACAAATCACTGCTCACGTGCAGCTTGGCGGGTTGATTTTTGTGGGCTAGCGTCGAACATCTCCATAATTTTCTAAGTTGTTTCTGCATCCGTACTAATGCGAGGCCTTGCAGGAGGTTAGATTTTCTGCATCCTTTCCCTTTCCAGCAGTCGTTTTCTCCACTTCCCCACAGTCGACCGCTGCAATGCTATGTTGCCAGTCTTGAGGCCTCACGATCGTTAGCATACGTTATTGCCCATGCAGCAATTGCAATTTGCTGTTGCATATTCAACGCCATTTTGACTAATGACTTAAGTTCTACACTGTTTTGTTTATTTCATTTTTCTAATTTGAATAATTGCCTTTCCAACGGTAATTTTATATTTCCTGTAATGGTAAATATTTTCATCATACAACGCGATCAAACGTATAGCCATATTTATGATTCACCTCGTAGAAAAATACACAATTTATCGTTACAGTATATGAATAATTACGTGAGACAAATATATCCATCCATAGTAATTCTGCCCGAAGGCAGGTCTTTCACTGCAATCATAGCATTTTCAGCTTTACTAGGAAATTGTAGGTGTGGTAGCTTCCCATTGCTTTCTACACCGGTGAAGGATGATGATGGTAATGATAAGGATTATGATGATGATGGCCATATGATTTCGGGAACCGTTTGGGCCTTAACGTTTTTCTGACATTTGTCTTACAGGTGAGAAAAAACCCCGATAAAAACCTCACCCAGAAAAACTGGCCCGACCGGGGATCGAACCCGGGCCCGCTGAGTGTCAAGGCAGCACGCTACCTCGAGACTACATCGATGTACTTACAAATATATGCGGCCTATACATCCACCGCTGTAGTCTCTAGATAGCGTGCTGCCTTATAATAATAATAATAATAATAATAATAATAATAATAATAATAATACTTTATTTATTCTGGCAGAGTTAAGGCCATAAGGCCCTCTCTTCCACTCAACCAGTACAAATACAAATAAATATTCGACAAATGTAGATATACACTATACTAATTATAAACACTTAAAGATACAATAAATGTAACAATGTAAATGTCATGTACAAACAACATTTTATAGGGTAATAACAATAATGATACGATAATAATAATAATAATATATAATAATAATAATAATATAATAATAATAATAATAATAATAATAATATAATAATAATAATATACATATGATACATTATACGGGAAACACCAATTATATATATATCTTACACTGGATAATAATGAAGTCGAGTTTAGAGCAAATATAAATTTAGATTTTTTTAAAAGATGCCAATGTCCGGCAGCCCCTTATTTCTTGTGGTAGGGAATTCCAGTTGCGAGAAGTGGAGATGGTATATGACATGGAGTGATGTGATGTCCTAGTTGCGGTATATTAAGTAAGAGACTATGTTGTGATCTTGTGTTTAAGTTATGGTTTGAGGATAGATACTGGAAACGGGATGATAAATAATTGGGAATCGAGGTATGTAGGATCTTAAATAGGAGAATTAGACAGTACGATTTTCTTCTCTCTTTTAGATGTAGCCATGACAATTCGTGGAATAATGGAGAAATATGATCGTATTTTCGAACATTAAATATGAATCTGATACACATATTATGGACACGCTGCAGTTTGTCCGACAATCCGTCACTTATGTCAGTTAGTAGAACGTCACAGTAGTCAAAATGCGGCCTTGTCACGCAGCGGACCCGGATTCGATTCCCGGTCGGGACAGGCTCCTAGGTAAGGTTTTCTTCGGGGTTTTGCCTCACCTGTAAGACAAATGTCAGACAGCGTAAGGCCCAAAGGTCCCCGAAAATCATCCGGCTATCATTATATTCCTTATAATTATCATAATCTTCTTTCACCGGTGTGGAAAGCAACTGGAAGCTACCACTCCAATAAATCCCTAGTAAAGCTGCAAAGCATAGCATGAAAATGCTATGATTGCAGTGAAAGACCTGCCCTTGGGCAGAATTACTATGGATGGTTGGATATATATATATTTTTTTCAAAATTACTCAATATTTAATCTTGAAAATGACAGCTTCGCTGTTGAAACATGTTGACTCCTTTAATTTTTAAGTGATGAAATGGGTATATTGACTACATATTTTACGATTTTATCACCAAGAAGATAATTAGTTTATTAAACACCTTAACTTGACAAAACAAACACAAATCGTCTAACGCTAACTTGCCCAGTTTCTCACCCTAACTTGCCCACTAACGTAAGTGGACTCCTGAGATAGAATCCTCTTATATGTGAATAAACATGTTGGCAATTGGCTCTAAAGGAAACATGTGTTGTCACATTGGCCAACATGACGCTAGCAGTCACTTGTTGTCCGATCGAATATTCGAAAGTGGCTCGGTGGTATAGAAAAAACAACATTAATACACTTATGCTTGCTGTCCTAATGCAATAGTAATAACATTATTATGGAGAAAAATTCTGCGCAAAGAGGGATTTGAACCCAAGATCTCCAGCTTTATGCTCTGGCGCACTAACCAATTGTGCTACTTTGGTAATCCAGGAGTGCACACAAATCAATATTTATTTGAAATCTCCATGTTTCCCTTATAAGTGAATTTCTATTCACATTACAACAGGTTCGATTGTACTAACATGAGAACTGCCAACCATTGCATGCCGAAATCTATCTCAAATGTTCTCTAAATAAAAATGGTGATATGAATATTACAAATGGCGAATCTGTAGTTCCATCCATAGTAATTCTGCCCGAAGGCAGGTCCTTCACTGCAATCATAACATTTTCATGCTATGCTTGCAGCTTTACCAGGGAATTGTGTAGGTGTGGTAGCTTCCCGTTGCTTTCCACACCGGTGAAGGATGATGATGATGATGATGATGATGATGATGATGATGATGATAATGATAAGGATGATGATGGTGATGATTGCCATATGATTTCGGGGACCGTTTGGGCTTTAAGTTTTCCTGACATTATAGGTGAGGAAAAACCCCGATAAAAACCTCACCCAGAAAAACTGCCCCGAACGGGGATCGAACCCGGGCCCGCTGCGTGACAAGGCGGCACGCTACCTCGAGACCACAGCGGTGGACAATCTGTAGTTAGTGCCCATAATGTGAATTTCACCGGAAAATATAACAACTTAAATATATATATATATATATTAGTTCCTCTAAATAAATTGAAAATATTTATGAAGGGAGATTTGTATTTAGTGCCCATAATATTAGTTTCGCGGGAAAATTAAACAAATTTAATTTTTAATTCATTTCCTATACAGACTAAAAGTGTTAAAAAGTTAATTTTGTTAATTGGAAATGTTTGATTTCCAATTTTATTCAATATTAGATTTAATATGTATTTAATGTTCAATATTACTACATTTAATATTTTTATATGCATGGTAAACGCAATGCCTGCGCGGGCATTGTAAAAAATGCAATATCCGCGGAGATATTATGGAATCAATTACATGTACCATATCTTAGCAATACACAACAATTATAAAGTACTAAGACATAAATAAAATAACACACAACACTTTATAAGGAACAAATAATAGCAAGATCGAAAAAAGTGTGGCTCAAAAGTATTAACGCCTTACTATGATGGTTGTCCGTTCATATAAAAACGGGTGCCGCGCGACAATGCTTGACAATGATTAACATACGGAATTATTATAGTGGCGGTAGTCGGAATCTTTGTATTTAATTATATAGTAGTAGTAGTAGGACTTTATTAGACAAAAAGTAAGATATTTACAATATTATTTACAAATATGGGTCGCACGGGCAGTAAGCCGTACGTGCTGTTGACAGTCCGTTACAATAAAGTAATAATTGGCACTAGTGTAAAGAAAAATAAACAACAAAAAAGCAATAACATTACAATTACATAAAGAAAACACAATAATATTACAATTAAATAATACAATAGCATTATACACTAAAAAAACATTAACATTACAATTACATAAAGAAAACACAATAATATTACAATTAAATAATAACACAATATCATTATACACTAATTAATTTATATATAATTGTTAATAATTAATGGTATTGCATTTTGATAACATATGTTTATTCATGAATGAGTGTTGTACTTAGTTTACGCGTTTTGTTCAGAAATTTACCGAGGTTTATCCAATTTTCTGGATTTATCAATAACTCGTAGCATGCCAATCTTTCCCGATTTGAATTTAGAAATCTTTCCGATAATAACTGACGTCTCCAATATTCTAAATCATTACATTTTCCTAATATATGTATCTCATCTTCAAAGTTATCGCACATTGGACATATTCGCATATCGTGATCGTCGCTAATTTTTAGAAATTTCCATGCCCCTAGCCTAAACCAAGCAAGCCCTGATCTCTCCTTAAATCCTAGGTTGAGTATATACGATTCTTTTCACCAGACGTGTTTTAGGTCTCTTTGTAAACACAGTGAGCGTTTTCCTGTACATTTGGCGAAAGTATCTTGTTGGTTTATATCTAAGTACCTCCTCCTTATTTTTCTCCACACGTTCTTGCGATTTTCAGTCCCTTTTTCCCATATCCAGCCCATCCCAATCTTTTGGAGTTCTCTACTAACCTCGTCTGCCCAAAATTTAACATCTATGTTTTTAATTTGGTGGTCGAAACAAATTACTCTAAGCATTGTTTGTTCACCTTGGATTACTCGCAACCAGTATTTGAGTACACGAATTTTACAGTTTATGTCGTCCTGGAATGACCCGAATTCATATAAAATTCCACAGTTAGAAACGGCCTTGCTAAGTCCTGTAATGTATTTTAGAAAATGCGTATATACCTTATTTAGTACTTCCGTTCTTTGGAAACCCCAAATCTCACTACCATAGTGCATTACTGGCCTGACCATCGCTCCAACAGCTGCGGGAAAACAAATCCAGCCTCTGGACAACCATCATAATGAGGCTGTTAGTACTGTAGGTACGTTAGCATGTCAGCCGTTCTTTTCGAGTATTTATGATATAATCAAATACAAATACATTGTTCCAGATTTCATTAACATAAATCCTCACTGGGCATGGAAAATTTGGCCAAACCTCCAGAGACTCAAATTCATAGAGAACGCTAGTTGCAATTGTGGTATTAGCAGCCAATGTGTTGACCATATTATATTTTATTGCCCTTTGTTTCTGGAATGAAAGGTTCCAAATCATGTCTTCTAAATAATACCGCCTGTTTAAGTGAACCATTTATTACGTATGTGCTTTTGACAGAAAAGAACAACAAACTTTTCAATGTTGATATAAATAAGTTCATAAAAATACTTTAGTTTTAGATAAAATTATATAGTTCATGACAACTTTGGTACAAACTATAACCTTAATATATCTTAGGTAAAATACGGTTTATAAATTTCGGATGATAATAATGATGATGATGATAATAATAATAATAATAATAATAATAATAATAATAATAATAATAATAATGAGAGTGACAACACAACAGTCTGCCAGAATCCAAGCTGCTGAAATGAAATTTCTCAGACCAATAGCAGGATAACAAAGAACAGACAAAAAACACAACACAGAAATAAGTCAGCAACTAAAAGTAGAGGAATTAAACACAACAATATTGAAATACAGAACAAACTGGAAACAACACTTAGCAAGGATGACTGAGATCGAAATACCAAAATCAGCATACAACTATTCACCAAGAGGAAGAAGAAGTTTGGGAAGACCAAAGAAAAGATGGAAATTGCAGCAATTTGGCGTCGGAACAGGCTAGCGGAACCTAAACCGTGACGAATAATAATAATAATAATAATAATAATAATAATAATAAATAATAACAATAATAATAAAACTCTTTATAGGTTAACAAAGCTCCTACACTTTCGAATCACTCTGTATCGAATTAAATTTCTCAACACTGTGGAATGAGTTAAAGAAAGTTATTTAAGTGTAGGTAATTGGAAGGTCTGATTTCGAATAAATAAAGCTACAGGAGTCATGTACACTCCAGCAAACTCCATCAATGCAAAGAGAAACTTTAGGAACTGCCTACTTTTTTTTATATTTTTCTGTTTTAAATCAAAGTTTCTAATGTTTTATGAAATAGCTTCTCACATTTTTTAAATATTTGATGTACAAGTATTTTATAAAATATTCGATTCACTACACATCGAATGGGGTAATTAGTTGTCAGCCAATCTGTTGAAAAGTACGTCTGCTTCGTACACTACATTTAATTTCATGTTTGAAATTTCATTGGAACTCGGTGTAAATAAAAGTGATTTAAAGTACGGAGATACTCAACTTATATTTTAATATCCAATTTTATAATATAACAGGACAGTTCTAAATGACTGGAACAAAAACTGAAACATGGTATATATACTGCAATGAATTTATTTCACAAATACAAACAAGGAAAAATCGTAACTCCATTAACATTCAAATGTGCACTAAGTTATAATAATAATAATAATAATAATAATAATAATAATAATAATAATAATAATAATGGTGATGGTGATGATAATAATAATAATGTTTTATTTTATCTGGCAGAGTTAAGGCTATATGGCCTTCTTTTCTACTCAACCAGCGAATAGTAGAATTATACAAAAATTACATAGCCTACTTATTGCAATTTTTAGATATTATTAAATTACAGACTAAACAAAACACAATAATGATGTGATCTAATACTAACTAATACTAACAAAAACATGGAATATAATAAGATTAAAATGATATAAAATAAAGTAAGTAGGTTCCTACATGATTATTTATAGTATGTTGTATATAGTTGTTACGCAGTTAATGTTTTCACTGTGTCGAACTTAAGATATCAATTAATTTGTCTTTTTTTTGCGTTTATCATATTTATTTTTTCGATTATACTGATTTTCCTTGTTGTTTTACCTTTTTTATTTACCTGTTTGTTAATCTTCTTTTAATTCTCACATAGACACAAGGACAGGACACACACACCCAGACCCGAGGTGGAGATTTAAAATCCCCTATCCCGCCAGGAATCGAATCCGGGTCACCGGAGTGGACAGTAGGAACTCTACCGACTACGCCATAGCGAAGGACAGTTTTTAAATAATGATAGCGATTGACAATCCCTGACATGACTGGGAAGTGAGTTTCATGCTCTAGTCATTGATATTGTGTAAGATTCAGAATATAGACATGTCCTGTGCTGTGGTATCAAAAGTAAAGAAGATTCTTGTGATCTTGTTCCTAAATTGTGATGAGTCGATACATTTTGGAAACTTGTTAAATAACTTGGTATATATGTGTGCAGAATTTGGAATAGAAAGGTAGAATGTATTCAGTATAAAACAAATTGTTCGCATCCGACATGTCTATGTCCGTACATCCCCACATGGAATATGGGCAATACCTTGCGGGAATTACTTAACCAATACTAATTCAGTTAGCCTATGCTTATATGGTCATAAGTATAAATGCATTATATAATGGAAGTGAACAGTTAATGGCAAATTAAGGAACTTTTATAGCAGAATTTTAATATCATAATAAATATGAAAGTTAAAGTTAATAATTTTGTATTTTAAAATTATTTTAATATTTAAATACAACTTAAATAAATAAAAACATCTAAATAATTCATTGTTAGTTATTGTTGAATAAAAATATCTCAGTAACAATTAAAGAAATCGTACTATATAACAGTTTCTAAATAATGCTTTTAAAATTGTTTTAAGCCATTGTTGTCAGAATTATAAAGCTTTCCTATAATAACTGTAATAAAGAACACCTGCTTAACTTCATATTTTTAAATGAAAGTAACTTAAACTCTGATTGGATGTTAAAACAATTAACTTTTTGATTTAACAAATCAAATTTAAACCTTATATTTAATGGGCTATTAACCAATAGAATTTAAAATTACCATCATGTGATGTAATAATGTTCTTTTAAAATTATAAAAGAATTATACCAGTCATTCTGCATTCAATCTTCAACAAAGATAGAAGCAAATAGAGCTCTCCTGATAAAATGTGATATTTAATACAAGAAAAATAGTTGATTCAAGAAAAGAAAATAATTTTATTTTAATTGACGGTGAAGAATAATACCACCTATATTTACTTAATCTACTGGGAGCCTACAAAGTGAATAAATGTGAAATTATTTCTACAAGAAACAGTTTTTTTAGTGATTTTGAAGTGTTTTTTCTATCCAGTGTACCTATTTACCGACCCTAAGAAGAGAATCCGGCTCTACCGAAAATTAAACCCAACCTGAACCAGTAATTATTTTTGGGACACAAATCCTTCTCCAAAATGTTACTACAACATCGGGCATGAAGAGAATTACTTCTTGAAAACGTCACTACAACGTGGGACAAAAACAATTTACTTCTTCAATTTTGAAGAAGTGGCTGAATTTAAATCTCTTGGAACAATAATTTATAAACAGAAATGACTTGAAGAAATAAATTAAACATAGGCTTACTACTGGAAATGCTCGCTATTATTCATAACATGGTCTATTGCTACCTCAACATATCTGAAAATGCATTCAAACTAAAAATACGTAAAAAAATATTCTTCCAGTTATACGGAAGCGAAGCATGGCACCTTATTTTAAGAAAGGAGAAAATATTACGAATAGTTGAGAGTAAAGCTGTTAGGAAAAAAATTGTATCAAAGAGATAAGAGCAGAGAAGTGACTGGAGAAGACTGCAAACAGTGAGCTATACAATGCTTATGAGAAACCAGAAAGAACAGGTAAATCTCATGGATAGCGATTGGCAAGACATATGCAACGAATGGGAAATGAAACAAGTACATCGAGACTTCTTGTAGGAAAGCCAGAAGGAAAACGCCAAGTAGGTAGGCGAAAAATGTGTTAGGATAATAACATTAACCATGATTTGAGAGTGATGAATTATACAAGGTAATATTTGAAAAGAAGTACTCAGAATAAGGATTTATGCAGAGCTTATGTCCCCGCGGCCCGACAGTGAACCGCCGGGTTCAATACTGCCAGTGAGTTAGTATAGTTTTATTTCATTATAGATATTAGTGAGTGACAAGTGGTTAAGCTCATCGCCTCAACTAAGGTTTTGTTTGGATGGGAAAGGACGATTATTTTTTTTTTGGATTAGCTACAATGATAATATATGCATATGTTATTCAAATGTTATTTTCTCAAAATATACCTTCTTGTTCAACAAATTATACCCAACATTACCATTTTTGGTCAAGACATGATTGAGAAAACTAAGAAAATTACCCTAGCATAACTCTTGACCCTAATACACTATTCAAAAACCATATCCGAAATGCACTTCATAAAGCACATTCGGTATTAAACCAACTTTACTCAATCCTAACTTTTAGATCCAAAATTAACATTCACCTAGACGTCATAGGATACATTGCAAATCGCTTTTGAGGACTTTACTAGCTCGTGTTTCTCCCATATGGATGGAGAAATGTGAGTAACAAATTCGTGGAGAGGATTTTTTTACGTGTCAATGTTTAATTTATTTTATATGATTTTATTTTTGTATACAGATTTTCAATTATATAATGTAAATGGACAGCTAATGACAAATGAGGGAAATTTTGAGGAAGTGGCTGAATTCAAATTCCTAGGGACAATAATTACAAACAGGAATGAGATGCACAAACAAATTAAACATAGGATCAATTCTGGAAACGCGTGTTCTTATGCATTACAGAGACTCTTGACTTCCCAACTCCTTTCAAAAAACGTTAAACTGAAAATATATAAAACTATTATTCTACCAGTTATATTATATGGATGCGAAACATGAACTCTTACTTTAATGGAGGAAAGGAGATTACGAGTATTTGAGAATGAAGTTCTTAGGAAAATTTTTGGACCAAAGAGAAATGAACAGACAGGTGAATGGAGAAGACTTGCATAACAGTGAATTATATGGTCTTCATAGGAAGCCAGATATAATGAGAAATGTAAGTACGAGTTAAGTCTCGTAGACTGCGATGGGCAGGACATGTGGCACGAATGGGGAATGAAAGAGGTGCATGGAAGCTTCTTGTAGGAAAACCAGAGGGAAAACGCCCAGTTGGTAGACCATGAATGAGGTGGGAGGATAACATTAACTATGATTTGAGGGAGTAGATTATACAGGGGATGACTGGAAAACATTGGCTCGGGATAGGGATGTATGGAGAGCTTATGTCAGCGCGGCCATGAACCTACGGGTTCGATAGTGCCAGTGAGGTAGGTAGGTAGTTAGAGTTATTTATACAAATTTTCAATCTTTACATCTTTCTTTGCCTAAAGTTTTATTTTTCCTTTTCCACTCGTGTTATCCATCCACTCCATATTGTCCAGTCCTCTTGTTCTCATTCCAGTTATTATTTCTTGCATCCACGAGTTTAAAAATATGCAAATAAGTACATGAGATCTCAGTCATCCTCAACTAAATTACAATTTTAGTTAAAACACACAGCAGGCCTTTTGGAACATGTTTCATCAATAGCTTTTCAAAAGGTACGAACTGATATCTATTAAGTTTTGTATGAAGTGTTCGGGTCGTAGTGTGTGAATACTTTTTGAAAAACCGATGATTAAACATGTTCCGAAAGGCCTACAAAACTTTTAACTGAAACTGGAATTATTTGAGGACGACCGAGATCTCGATTTATTCATTTTTTTTTTAACTTTTGACATAATAATACGAACAATGTAATACAGTGTCTTTTTAAAAGTATTCGTTGAATCTATGGGTCCTGAGTCCGAAGATGTTAGAACTTCTCGTAAAATTTTAAGCGGGATTTCCCATCCAATAAATATCTTAATTGTCTCCCAACTGTCTTTTTGAGTAGTAATACAGCCACTGTCACTTGATCACATCTGTTGAAAAATAAACGTAACTAAAAATACCTGGTTAAGTAACTCACGCAGACAGAATAAGAATTGTTAAATCTCGTAGACCGCAATGGGCAGGACATGTGTCACGAATGGGGAATTAAGAGGGGCTTGAAAATTTTGTACGGAAACCATAAAGAAAGCGCCCAATAAATAGGTAAAGAATGAGATGGAAGGATAAACATGAGTTGAGGGAAGTAGATTATCGTACAGAAGATCCTATTCTATAGTGTTCTGCCTAGGGTAGGTCTTTTACTGCAACCATAGCATTTTCATGCTATGATATGCTTTCCTACGGGCTGTGAAAGGTTGTACAGGAGGATAACATATAAGATATGAGAATATTAGAGAGGAACTAAAAGTACAATCACTTCTTCAACAAACAGAAGAACACAAGAGCAATTGGATATAAAACATCTGAAAAGAATGACATAGGATGGGATATCAAAGATAACACTGATGTATGATCATGGAGGATGAAGCTCGATAGGAAGACCAAGAAGTGCTGGGCTGAACAGATGTGAGATCGGAAAAGGCAAAGACCTAATCCGTGAAGTTTGATGATGAGGGTAGTGATGATGATGATGCTATGCTTTACAGTTTTACTAGGGAATTATAGCGTGGTAGCTTCCCGTTGCTTTCCACACAGGGGAATGATGATGGCCAGATGATTATCCGGGATCTTTTGGGCCTCAAAGCTACCTGACATTTGTCTTATAGATGAGGAAAAACTCCGGAAAAAACCTCACGCAAGAAGCTAGTCCCGACCGTCAATCGAACCCTGGCCCACTGCATGAAAAGGCAGCGCGCTATCTCGAGATCACAGCGGTGGATATATAGGAGAAAATTTAAAAAATCTCAGAATAGGGATGTATTGAGAGTTTATAATATCAACACCGTCGTGAATCTACCGAATCGATAGTTACAGTGAGTGAGTGAATTAGTAATTCAACTCTATATATATATATTATATATATATATATATATATATATATATATATGATATGAAAAGAAAAAAGAATGCTTGAGTCGGGATTTGAACTCGAGTCTATATATATATATATATATATATATATATATATATATATGAATAAGAAAGTTTTCTTGGGTTTTCCGCGTCTTGGATTCAAGTTCGGCCCCTGGCCACTGACTCCGACGTTTCGGCATGATCCCACATGCCATTATCAAGGAATAATAAGTTCGAGTCACAGGTTTAGGTCTTATATAATTAAACAATTATACGATCTAAAGATTTCTGTAAGGAAAACGAAGACCATGGCTTTTAGAGGAAGATATCCAGTGAGATCCAAAATTATTTTAGAAAATCAAAGTAGGTGTCTAGTTTCAAATATTTGAGCTGTGATGTTGGCTACAATGTGCAAAGAGATATTGACTCCAAAATAAATAAATTTCAGACGGTGTGTGGAACAATACAGAGAACATTCAAAAATAAATTAGAAAAGAAACCAAGATAAAAATGTATAATGTTATGGCGGTTCCCACAATATTGTATGGATGTGAAACTTGGGCTCCAGTGAAAAGACAGAAGGATAGAATACAGACGGCAGAGATGCGGTTCCTAAGACAAGTTAAAGGATGTAGGCCTACAAGACTTGATAGAATAAGAAATGAGGATATAAGAGAAGAATTGAAAGTACAGCCTTTATTGGATAAAGTCACGAATTACAGACAGAAATGGATTGATCACATGGATGGAATGAGTAAGGAGAGATATCCATTGTTAGCAAGAAATTATCAAGCAAGAGGAAGGCGTGATGTTGGAAGACCTAGAAGACGTTGGGCTGATGCATTATGAAGTCGGAACGGGCAATTGCCTAATCCCTGGAGTGATGATGATGATGATAATTAAACAAATTATGATTTCACATGCCATTATCAAGGAATGATAAGTTCGAGTCACAGGTTTAGGTCTTATATAATTAAACAAATCATTAAACCTGTGACTCGAACTTATCATTCCTTGATAATGGCATGTGGTATCATGTCGAAACGTCGGAGTCAGTGGCTAGGGGCCGAACTTGAATCCCAGACGCGGAAAACCGAAGAAAACTTTCTTATTCATACTTATATCCGCGAAAATCTGCAATATAACACACACACACACATATATATATATATATATATGGCATTCTTTATTATCATACTTTTTTATTTATAAACTGTTATAATTTCATCCCACAACCATTTTCTGAAGAAGAAAAAAAAAAGGTTCAGTTCTAAGCAATAAACCAAAAATGGTAATAAATACGTATACTCTCCGCAAAGTAGAAAACCTTTAACCCACTTCAGGATTTATAAGTTTAGATAGACTCAATGTGACATTAACTAACTCACTGGCTCTATCGAACTCGTAGGTTCATGCCCGCGCGGATATAAGCTCTCCATACATCCCTATCGTTAGCTAATGTTTTCCAATCATATCTTGTATAATTTACTTCCCTCAAATCATGGATAATGTTATTTTCCCACCTGATTCTTGGTCTACCAACTGGGCGTTTTCCCTCTGGTTTTCCTACAAGAAGCTTCCATGCACGTATTTCATTCCTCATTCGTTCCACATGTCCCAGCCATCGAAGTCTACGACACTTAACTGTTCTTATTATATCTGGCTTCCTATACCTTTCATATAGCTCATTATTAATGTAGTTTTCTCCATTCACCTGTCTGTTCATCTCTTTTTAGTCCAAAAATTTTCCTAAGAACTTTATTCTCAAATACTAGCAATCTTCTTTCCTCCCTTAAAGTAAGAGTCCATGTTTCGCATCCATATAATATAATTGGGAGAAATACTGTTTTCAGTTTAAACGTTTTATGAAAGGAGTTGGGACGACAAGAGTCCCTATAATGCAGTAGCATGCATTTCCAGAATTGAGCCTATGTTTAATATCTTTGTGTATCCCATTCCTATTTGTAATTATTGTTCCTAGTTACTTGAAATCAGCCACTTCTTCAAAATTTCCTTCATTTGACATGTAACATTAGTTGTTAAAGTGTCTATATCTAAGAATGAATTAAAAAGAAAACAAACAAGTATGCCTGAATTATCCGTGTCACTGGTCATGCATTAAAGGCCGTTTATTAATCCGGGAGAAACTGAATGAACTTGCTAGTATAAATACGAGAGTTCAACTGCGGCTATTCTCAGTTATTTCAAACTCAAAGTTTACTCGGGCTCTGAACTAATGTACTAATATAACAAGTAACTCTACCGGGAAATATAAGCCTCATTTCCTAAGCCAGCTTAAAAGTTGACGTAATCATCATTTTGAAGGCTTCATCTCTGTCCCAAAGAGAGCGGAAAGTTTTGGAGTATTCACTGAAAAATGACCATAACAGTATATGCCTATAATTAATTACTTATTCAAAACTGTTCATTCTATGGGCTTCCATTCTCATTTACGCTTAAAAAATATATCAAAGGAATTTTTTATTATATAACTTTGAAGTTTTTATATACACTTTATAATTTATAATTTTTTCCTCAACTTCAATATAATTTTCATTATGATATCAGTACCATTATGAGAGAATGTTTTTTATGAGTTTTTATGTGGGATTCTGTATGTGTGACTGTTTAATTCATGTCCCAAATGACAGTCAATGACCAATCACATTTCAATGAATTTTGATTTACAACCAATCACAGTAGTTTTTCACTACGACTTTATCACTTTCATTCCAGCAAGTGGCTCCCAGATTGTGTATATAATGCACGAATGTAACCAGATTCTGCTTGCGAGATATAATAGAAAAAACATTCGTAGCAATTGATTATACCACAAAAAAAAATAAAAAACTGATGAACGGCCTACAGCCCGAAAATCTTCTTCAAGATCATCATAGCAACTCCGGCCGTGAAAGTCTACGTGAATACAAAGAAAAAACTGTTTGCACATTCATAAACGTATTATTTCCCAGGTATTAACGTTCCATAAAAATATAATTGACATATTTACGTCATAGGACATCAGAAATTAATTAATGACCTATAATGTTGGTTATAAACAGTTTGGCGTGTTTTGTTTTTTCTCCACTCGGATGCATTCTTACAATATTGCGATTCTATTTGGCGATAATTATGATGTGGTTGCAGTGATGAACAAATGAAACATAAGAAACGTTTCTCATTTGTTTTCAAACATCGCCGTTTACATTAAATATTTTAAAATAACTATATTTAAATAATGATTTGTGAGTAAACAGCGTAATTTTATTCGTTAAATAGTCCTAACAAATGTCACTCTTGATTTCCAAATTCTCTAGATAAATGGGAAATCACTCGTGGCATTACTTATGACAGATGGGTGACTGTAGAAAGATAAACAGCGCGGGAGCAGTATGCCAGTCTCGTCCGTCATACTGCTTTAACCACTAGAGCCCCGTATATTGAATCCCATATTTAGTTAACATATAGGTAATAGTGTATTACAATGCAAGGTTGGTATGTGGTTTTTACAGAGGCGAGAAAATGATTAAAAACCAAGCGAAAGCGAGGTTTTTATTTTCCGACATTCTGTAAAACACTTCACAAACTTGCGTTGTACATTATTTTTTGAGCGATGATGTTTTCAAAGTAATAAATAATAGTAAAATAATAACATATTTGTTGGAAATATTTGCGTAGATTATAAACAACTGAATAACGTTAATAATTTGACCAATGTCTATTACTTGAGAGTACAGCAGGCCGTGACACTAATCAGGCATAAAATGGTGGCAAGTAGGAATTTATTGTTTTATATTCTTGCAAATAAATTTCAGTTCATTTAAAATAACAGTGATTTGTTTCATACAATGTATAATAATGGTGAAAGTTAAAAATTAAATTGGACCTACTAGTGTTGAATGTATAATAACACTACATTTTAGATATATTAGTATACATATACTGTACGTAGTATACATAAAGGGCAGTGGTTATACTTCCCGCACGAGGTCGGTAATATGTAATATTACAGTATAGTTACGTTGGCCACCCCGAAATCAAGGAAATTGAACTTTCAATCGTGATCGCCATTGCTGTAAGTACCTCAGAACGCACTATCGCGCAAATACAAATGTTACAACTTGCTGTATTTCCTTAAATTATCTTTATATGTATAAGTATCTAACTTACTGGCACTATCGAACCCGTAGGTTCATAGCCGCGCGGACATAAGCTATCCATACTTCACTATCCCCAGCTAATGTTTTCCAATCTACCTATGTATAATCTACTTCCGTGAAATCATGGTTAATATTGTTCTTCCACCTCATTCTTGGTCTATCTACTGGGCGTTTTCCCTCTGGTTTTCTTACAATAAGTTGCCAATCCTCTCTTTCATTCCCCATTTGTGCCTCATGCCCTGCCCATCGCAGTCTACGAGACTTAACTGTACTTATTTTAACTGGATTCCTATAATCACAACACGATTATCTCCATATATGAGAAATCTATCCAGAAACAACTGTAATGGAAGTTGTTTTCTAGTGCAAATTTCAGCTAGCAGAATTTAATTATGTTACACGTACGGATTATTGTGGTAGAATACCTACTTCCTCAACAGATTCTAGATTTTCCAGCTAATCTTCTTAAAACATCCATTTTTGTAGTTAAAATTATTTTCATTTCCCTTGTAGGAATTTTCCAGACTTCAGCACCGTTAAATTAATTACATTGAAAAATGTTCTATCTCAGGACCAGGAGGGGGGTTCAAATTTTAATGGTTAGAAGATTGTGCGCTAGATTCCTGCATTAAACTGCAAATTCATCCCGCAGTACAGAAGGCATGATGAATTGTTGATAGCGGTTCGTCCGTCCGATGGGGATGTTAAGTCTTGCGGGGCTACAAGTGCCGTCACCGGGTTTCACCTTATCCTTTCTCTTCATCATCCCTCACACAACACACTTAACACTTCACAAGCACATACACATTCTCTCATCTCACTATTATCTCTACACATTCTCTCATCTCACTATTATCTCTGTAAACAATACAAGATGAATTCTATGCTACCATGCCATCTGCACCTACATAAGTTAAAATAAAAAAGAAACGGAAAAACATGCAATTTATTTCTACAGTATGTGAATAATTACCTGAAAGAAATACGTATGTTGATTTTTTCCCCTAAAAAATATGCGAGAATGCCTTAAAATGTAGTGAGAATTTGAGCTCAGTGTAACCTAAAATCAGCATATTTGCAATGCAGAATGTATTAGTCATTGCTCAGACAATGCAGAAAACTTATTACAAAATTCCGCTAAGAAACAAGTGAACTCTAAACTAATCCAGTATACTAACTCAGCCATTAACGCACTCTAATTTGCCCAACATAACTCTACTTACCCATAAACACTATTTTTTCCTCTCCCTAACTTACCCACTAATATAGATAGACTCCTCGGATAAAAAACCCTTATAATTGTCTATAGCGGGAATTTGTCTTATCACACTTGGCAGTATGGCATTAGCAGCCACTTTCCTCCCATCGAATATTCACAATAGGCCAATACAGAATAAATCACCTACGTAAAGTCTTTCGAAATGGTACGTGAATTGAAAATAGACTGTATTTACACCATCTGTTCGCTCAGTGCGGAATCCGAAATACATGAGAGAGAGAGAGAGAGAGAGAGAGAGAGAGAGAGAGAGAGAGAGAGAGAGAGAGAGAGAGAGAGAGAGTTAGTTATTCTCTGCAAAATTATACAGTAATTCACTTCTAAATTGGCATGCTTATATTTTCCAATACGTACCTGAAATTCAATAGCTTTAATTAAATTTATCAAAAGCGATGTAATATAATTTTTAGCGACACTTTCGCCTCTAATTAAGTATATAAAATAGATGTGATATCTGCCAATTAAATGCGGATGATTTGGTGTAGAGAATATTTAGGTCTCGAACCCTCGGTAATCTCCTATCAATAGCAAATTAATTATATGCTTCAATGCTAACAGCATTAAATTCAACTCATTTATTTCTAAAATGATTAAATTATTATTCGGTTACCAACATGATGGATAATACTTGTATTATATCAGGTTTATGGATTTAATATCAACAACTTTATGTATTGCACAAATTGAAATTTTTTTTAGTGGTTATTATAGAATCAATTTCATGTTACTAATTTCAGTTGGCCACATTATCGATTTCGGTTTGTTTTTGTGCCGCAAAATTAAATTTTGTACCAAGACTAATGACGTTAAGATATTTAGTCCTGGGTAGTGTTGATACAGGAGAGAAAAATATATTTCACATAACGTACGTCTACAGAGTTTAAAAAAATACATGGACATATTCAGAGATTTTATAAACCTTGAATGGCAATATATATCTCATAAAATGTATTGTAAATTCCATGGTGATTGACGTAACAAATGCAACAATATAGAATAATATTTAATGTTATTTTAGTCTTCAGTCGGCCGCGGTGGAGTAGTGGTTATGCTCCTTGACTCTGGTCCCGAGGGTCGCGGGTTCAAACCCGACCGGGGTCGATGGATTTTTAGGACGGAAAAATCCAAGGAGCAAGTCCTGCGGGAGGTACTTTAAGCCGTGGGTCGCGAGTCTGAAGATTTTCAGGCTCGTAAAAAATCCTTATGCCTGAATGAAAAGGCCTCTAAGCAAATATACCGAATTTTCCCGTCCTAGTACTACCTTGGTTTCCTAGATGTCAGTATGAGGCGGAACGCTGACCACGGACCACTCGAAATTACATCTATACGAAAACAAGTGTAACTAAATTAGTATGGTTCAAATTCTTCCCTGTAAGGGGAGAGCGCCTAAATCTCTGTAAAGGGAAAACATGGGCTTACTATACAATTACAATACAAAATACTTTAGTCTTCATAGTAGCACACTACTTTTTCTTGACTTAGGCTTTCACGGCCGGAGTTATTATGAAGATCTTGTTGGCCGTGGTCTATAGGTTCGATGTTCAAGCCTCTAGACCACGGCCAACAGCCCGAAAATCTTCTTCAAGAACTACTTTTTCTATTCATAACATTTGTGCAGGGCTATTCAGAAAGAAGGAACAGACTTCAAACAATTATTTCTTCCAAACTACAAAAAAATAAAAAAACACAATTCCAATATTCCTGGAATGAAAAAAGTTCAAATGTTACTATTTCATGCACTCAATATGAGCACCATGTGTTACACGACAAATATGAAAACGGTGGCTCATTTCTTGCCACACACGATTCAGCTGGTCCCAGGTTACCGAATTCACAGCTTCAACAATTCGATGTCGCAGATTTTTCAAAAGTGTCAGGCATAGGGGGAAAAAAACACGGTCTTGTACATAAAATCCACAGATAAAAATCACACGGAGTTAGGTCAGGTGACCTGGGAGTCCACCGGCCTAGAAATTGATCTGTTCCTTCTCTTCCAATCCAACATCCTGGAATGGTGTTGTTCAGGTATCGTCGGACATGGTTAGAAAAATGCGGCCGTGATCGAAACTTCAAACTTTTCTCTTTCCAGCAATGTTGAAATTATGTACATATTTTTTGTAGTTTGGAATAAATAAATGTTTCAAATCTGTTCCTTCTCTTTGAATAGCCCTGTATATAGGTTTTAATCTCATGTGGAATTTCATTCTTTAATAATATTGCACTGTACGTTTGCTGGACAAGTCACTCAACCGGAAACTCAAAATGGAAACACTACAAACCTGTGTTCTTCCAACACTGTTATATGGCTGCCAAACTTGGAATCTTACTGCCAAACTGAAGTACACACTCCAAGTATGCCAAAGGAAAATGGAGAGGAAAATCTTAGGCATAACTCTGAAGGTCAGAATCTCGAATACAACACTTCAAGCGATATCCTCAACAACTGATCCCGCACAACAAGCCATCAGGAAAAAATGGAAGTGGGGAGGCCACGTCGCAAGAATACAGGACGACAGGTGGACAATAAAAACAACCATGTGGGACCCGTACACAGGCAAGAGACAGCGCGGAAGACCAAGACGACGATGGGCTGACATCTTCAAAGAACGAGCAGGGGCGCAATGGTCCAGAGTCGCCAGATGCAGGAAAAGCTGGAGAACGATGGAGAGCCAACTGTATATTAACTAATCACAGAACAGACAGTGTAACAAACCAAGTGCTACATCCAAGTCAACTTCTCACCACGGAGTAGCTCACCGGGTGACGCTCTCAAATAGAGTTTAACCCCTGTACAGGGAGGCCTTTGCCCTAAAGGGACATATCAGGCTTTATTTATTTATTTATTTATTTATACGTTCAATTCTCAAAATGTATGCTAGCATGCATTGCAGGGATTCTTGTCGTCCCAACTCCTTTTCAAAAATCGTTAAACTGGAAAATATATACATCGTTATTCTCCGTGTATTATACAGATGCTGAACGTGGACTCTATTTAAATGAGGAGAAAATATTACGATTATTTGAGAATAAAATTCTTAGGAACATTTCTGGACCGAAGAGAGATGAACAAACAGGCGATTAGAGACTACATAACAGTGAGATACATGATCTTTACAAGAATATAAATATAATAAAAAGAGCTAAGTCTCTTAGACTGCGATGGGCAGGACATGTGTCACGAATGGGGAATGAAAGAGGGACATGGAACTCCTTATAGAAAGCCAGAGGGAAAACACCCAGTTAATGAACCAAGAATGAGGTGGGGGAATAATATTAACCATGGTTTGAGGAAAGTAGATTATACAGATAATGATAGGAAAACATTAGTTTAGGATAGGAATGTATGGAGAGCTTATTCCCGCGCGGTTATGAACCTACGACTTCGATAATTCCAGTGAGTTAGTTAGTTAGTAAGTTAATAATTCAATAGAAAATGAACGAATAGAAATTATATAAATTTGTGTTAAATTTCGCATTGGACAGTCATAAATAAGACTAGGATTTGTATGTAATAAAAGAACGAATTGAAAATTAAAACTGTTGTACAAAAATTATAACATTTTTACTGACATCGAACTTCCATCCATAGTAATTCTGCCCGAGGGCAGGTATTACGCTGCAATCATAACATTTTCATGCTATTCTTTGCAACTTTACAGGGACTTATAGGTGTGGTAGCTTCCCGTTGCTTTCCACACCGGTGAAGGATGATGAAGATAATGATAAGGATGATGATGGCCAGATGATTTTCGGGGACCGTTGGGCCCTACGCTTCCTGACATTTGTCTTACAGTTGAGAAAAAACCCTGAAAACACCTCATCCAGGAGCCTGTCCCGACCGGGGATCGAACCCGGGCTCGCTGCCTGAGAAGGCAGCACGCTACCTCGAGACCACAGCGGTGGACACATCGAACTTAGAAGATTGGAATGGCTGGGTCTTGTTCTATGAATGGATAAGATCGCAATTCCACGAAAACTCTTACAAGGGAACTGTCAACCATTACATACCGAAACTTAACTTGAAATTTCTCACAGAAATGTGTTGTGATGTACCTCGGCCGCCGTGTCCAAGAAATATCTGCCGTTTTTAACGACAAGGCACAGAAATCCAAGACAGAATCCAGCAATGTCAACAAACTGTTCGGAACACATGGTATCCCTGCATGAATAAGAGCGGAGTGAAGTGAGGCAGGACACGGCGCGGACTACAGCTAGTGAGGGTTATCCAATCTACCAATTCAGGTAATGGATTACTTCCTTATATTTTAAATGAAAGATTTGGTGCTGGATTTTAGTGCCTTGCAGTTAAAAACGAGAGATTTTTTTTTTGGACACGGCCTTTGTACTTCACAACGTTTTTCTGGAAGAAATTTCAAGGTAGGTTTCGGCATGCAATGATTGACAGTTCCCTTGTTAGATGATAAACGTGATGGTAGAAGCAAGGTCGGCAGACCCAGACTAAGATTGCTTGTTGATGCCCAGGTTGGTCTTAGAAAGACAATCATAAAAATATGGAGATTGAAGGTTTTGGATCGGAGTGATTGGACGGGTGTCATGAGGGAGGATAAGGCTAGACTTAAAAGCTTATAATGCCGTTGATAATGATTGGGAAAAGTTAAGTTTGCAACAGAGTATAAAGAAAGACATCTGATTGCCTTTTGTCATGTTCCACAGACTAACAGTTGAATAGTACACTTTATCTGTCTCGCAATCTTAACCTATATAATATGTAAAGATCAATGTTTGTTTGTTTGTTTGTTCGTATTCTAGGCGCGGTCATACAGTTGATCCGATTTTGATGGGGCTTTTTGCAAAATATTCAGGAGATTCTCGGGATGAACAAAAGCTATAAGAGAGTTGTGATACTCTATCCCTTCACCCCTAAAAATCACCCTTTGCAGTGAAAAACGTGAAATAAAGTCCCTGTTTTGACGCGTAACTGGCTTACGCTGCCTAAACCATAACAAATACACCAAATTAATGTACACAGAATTGAATATCTCAACAATATCTACAAAAAAGTCCGCGACACATATGTGTATCTCTTGCGGATAACTCGCAATAACTATTTTTGTCTTTCATTGATTCCAAGAAGATCGGGATAACTAGATTCCCGGACAAGCATGCTCTCCATACTGTTCATCCGATTGAGGTGGGGCTTTTTGAAAAATATTCAGGAGATTCCGGGGATGAACATAGGCTATAAGAGAGTTGTAATACTCAACCCCTTTACCCCTAAAATCACCCTTTGGAGTGAAAAACGTAAAATAAAGTCCTTATTTTGACGATTAAATGGCTTACGCTTCCTAAACCATAACAAATATACCAAACTAATGTACACAAAATTGAATATCACAAAAAAAAACTCTACAAAAAAGTCCGCGACAGCATATGTTTATCTTCTATGGATAGCTCACAATAACGATAAGAAGATTGGGATAAGCAGATTCCCGGGAAAGTATAACAGCGCACGGCTGGTAGTAAAAACACATTAACATTTATTTAGGAGTAGCAGCGCACGCCGGATATTAGCTAGTAGTATACAAAAATCCTAGACCTATAAACTTTAGAGATTTGTATTTGACTTTGTTTTCATAGCGGTCCGGTACGTTTAAATAACTGGCACGAGAAATTAATGTATCGCGAATTTAATGCTTAATTGTGACTCTATCAGACGAATATCCTTGTGTATTTTATTGAGACATAGTCGGGCGCGATGGACTAGTGATTATGCTCCTTGTCACTGGTCCTGAAGATCGTGGGTTCAAACCCGGTCGCGTTCGATGGATTTTTTAGGATGAAAAAATACAATGAGAAAGTCCTCCGGAAGGAACTTTTAGCTGTGTCTGAAGATTTTCAGGCTCGTATAAGATCCTTAAGCCTGAACAAAGAGGCCTGTAAGCAAAATTTACCGATCTGAAACATCCTAGTAATACCTTAGTTGCCTGCTAGATGTCTCATTGAGTCGGTGTGTTGACCGCATGCAACGCATGACATCTTCCAGTAAATAAGGTAACTAAAAATGAACTTGGTCTATAAACTCCTGATAAAGGAGAGAATGTGGCTCAACAATGAACTATGCCGTTAAATCACTCACTCTTATTGAGAGATGGGCGTCCTCTCCATATAGCGGAGAAATGAGTTTCCTGAGACATGTAGCAAATAATAACTAAATTAAAAAAATGGCAAATATATTAGGAATGAACTTAACATATTCAGACCGAATTAAAGAACACAAACAAAATTGAGGGGTCTAGTGAGAAAGGGAGCTATGCCACTTTGATAAGAAATGGAAATAAGGAAATAATCAGTACTATTCATATTAAAATTTATATTTTTTCCGTTTGCTAAGTTTGCATAACAGTACGACAAAGAAGAAAAAAGTGACCCCTTTATTGTACACATAATTTCGTAATATAATGCTTTAAAAACCCAATTTGTTTTCATTTCTTCTCAAAGTTGCGTAGCTCTCTCTCTCTCTCTCACTAGACCCCACAATTTGTTCCACCGCATTCAAAGAATGGATCAAGGACATATAACAATACAGTTATAAGTAGAGTCCGGATGTTAGGCACTTAAAAAATTCAAAACAGGCAGGCAAAAGGAACTAAAAATCATTAATATAGGCACAAAAATGTTCAAAATAGGCTCTTACAAAAAATTGAATACAACATACATTTTTACAGCCTTACGAAAGGAATATAACATCTACTGTCAATAGCATACGAAGATATCAGAGATGATTTTGGAACTTGTTTTGCCTTTTACAAAGAGCATACTTATGTTTTGCAGTGTGTACGTGCTGCGAAACATGGCACTTCTTCGCACAATTCACTGACATTTTACACACTTTGCAAAACAATATTGAACCGTCACTTGAGAATATTTCTGCACCAAATTCTTGCACGAAATTGGACAGTTTGTCTTTTACTGTTGTCCGTTCTTTAGGCATCGCAAAACAACTGTTCTAAAGGTAAAAAAAACAGCCATACACACTTGTCGCACCATATTGTCTTTGAAGCACCTGTCTGTGAACGAGGACTACAGACTGAATTAATTGTTACCAACATCAAAAATAATATTGCCACTAACTTAAAGGTTTCAGCACCAGGTGTGAGACAGAGAAACAAAGCTTGTGCCATCTACCCTGTTTGTCACTCAGCAATGTTTGTATTGAAAAGAAACAAAGCTTTACTATAGAACTTTGTCCTAACCTTAGAGCCGGAGTATAATACAATGGGACATGCTTAAGTCTATTTCGCTTAACGGGAGTGCATGAGATGGAAAAACATAATAGCCGGTATTTGTTATTTCGCCTAAGAGTGCATTGAGGGGCAAGTTTATCCATTTCAATTAATTTAATTGAAATACTAAGTTAATTTCGAGAAAAGATGGCAAATAGGCATTTCTAGGCATTGTAAGCTGAAATAGGCATTTATAGGCAAAATGAACTTAATGAAAAACAACTCTAGGGTAGTCGGTATGAACTTATATGGTGTCACTTTTACAATATGTATAATAAATAATTATAGGCATTTTCCCTAACATCCGGTCTCTAGTTATAAGTATAAGAGCGGTGTAGATGTGTGGGAGAGCCAAGATCACGATGGAGAGATTCTGCACGATACCGGAATGAACTTTTTGCAGTTCAGTCGTGAAGAAGAAGAAGATGATGATAATTTAGTTACACTTGCTTTCGTTCAGTTGACAGTGAGTGATACGGGGCCAGCGTTCCGAAGAAGACATCTGGTGGAAACAAGATACTACTAGTATGGATAAACGTCCGTTAAATTTTGCACATAGGCCTTTTTATTCAGGCTTGAGGTTCTTTTACAGGCCTGAAATTGTACAGGCGCGGGACCCATGGCTTAAAGTCACTCCCGCAGGACTTGTCCCTTGACTTTTTCCATCTTAGAAAATACATCGATCGCCGCCGGGTTTGAACCCGCGACCACCGGGACTAGAGGCAAGGAACATAACCATTAGATCACCGTGATCGACTTAATTGTGGATCTTATATGTTCTTTTTTTTTTCTATCATGGATAAATTAATATACTGAAGACTCTATTAGAGGGAGTGGAAGTCAAGTACGCCTACCTTCATAAATGCAGGTACATTAATAATGCAAGAAGACATATATAATTTCTGTACTTACTCTAGACATATGATAAATTAAGTTTAGCTGCAATTTATTATTCTAATATAGAATTAAAGTTTCTTGGTGGGTGATAAAATTTTAGAGAAGAGAGTATCCAAGTTCTTCACTGATGTATCTATCTATCTACCTACCTACATTTTTCTGCCCTAGGGCAGGTCCTTCACTACAATCATAGTATTTTCATGATATGCTTTGTAACTTTACTAGGGAATTTTAGGTGTGATAATATCCTGTTACTATGCAGTTCTGGCTTCTGTAGCCACATGCGAGAGGTCAATGGTGTATGGTGGGGTAAGATGGAAGTCGGGTTGCAAGTACTGCCAGCAACTACCCTCAGTTTTGAAAACATATTAGGCTAACTATACGTTGAATGTTCTTATCTATTTGTTCTGTCTTAGTGAATGGTTTTGATGTCTAATAAGTTTAAAGTGTTCATTATAGAATAGAGTTTATTGTAACAAATTATTTAATGATTAGTATTATTAATATCCCGCGCCGTAGCCGAGTGGTTAAGGCAGGGAGCCATGGCGCAGAGCTACGTGACTTGCGCTGGTTCGAATCTCCATGGGGGAAGAAATTTTCCCATGGTATTTCGGCCGGTATGGGATCGGTGGCCACCCAGCATCGTGAGGCATTTGGGTAGCTAAATTAAGTAGCGGTTCCAGGTTGAGAAAACCAGCTATAATGAATGGGGACCCGACATGCTGACCACATTTCACTCCTGCATTTGCTAGATGATCATCTAGCTCTGTGATTGATACATGTGGATATGAGGCCAGTAGCCGGATGGTAGGCTAAGAGCCTTCTAGGCCTGTCGCGTCATGGAATTATGATTATTAATAAGAAAATACATGACTACTAGTTCCATTCTGCCACGCGCCTTTGGTTTAATCAAGACTGCTTCAGTTACCAGAACTGGACTACTTTCTACACCGTAGGATGATGATGATGACGATGATTGCCAGAGACCTTTTGGGCCTCAAAGCTTCTTGACATTTGTCTTATAGGTGAGGAAAACCCCCGAAAAAACCTCACCCAGGAAGCTTATTCTGACTGGGAATCAAGGCAACACACTACCTCAAGACCACAGTGGTAGACCACTATAAATAATACAATTATCCCTTATTCTTCTTCAGTAATAGATCTTGGACTACATCTAGACGCAAATTTAACCTGGCAAACACAAGTGAAACACATATGTAAAAAGACTTTCTCCATCTTACATTATCTTAGACGTTTAAAGAATTTTCTCCCAGTTTCGTTAAAACAAATCCTAGTGCAGAATCTTGTGTTACCACACTTCGATTATTGTGACATTATATATAATGATCTAAACTATGCCTTGTCGCAGAGACTGCAGCGTGTTCATAATGCTTGCATTCGATTCATTTTCAATATCCGCCGTTATGACCATATTTCCGAACACTTTAATAACCTCTCTTGGCTCCGTCTTACTGACAGACGTAAATTGCACTCTCTTTCGCTACTTTTCAAGCTTCTGAATTCCTACATTCCTACTTACCTGGCGTCCAGATTTGAGAAGTTATCCTCCTACCACAATATTGACACTAGGTCACAAGATAGCAGTCTGCTAACAATTCCTCTTCATAGCACTTCCTCCTATTCTACTTCCTTCACAGTAGCCTCAGCCCGCTCCTGGAATCTCCTTCCTCAAGATATCAGGGGTTGCCGCACACTTGGCACCTTTAAGTCACGCTTATACAGTTACCTGTTGTCTAATAATTAATTTTTCTCTATTTATTTAATTTTATACTATGTCATTAATCTTTTCCTCGTTTTTTTATATATCTTGTACATATTATATATTTAATCCATATTTGGTTCGTCTTCCGGGCTTATAGGCCGTGGTCTGGTTGTCTTCTTACTCGACGTTTCATCTACTGCTGCGGTAGACATCATCAGGAGATACTGCGTGCTTTCTGTGAACTCCTCAACAGTCGGCTGCAGACTGGTGGTAGGTCGTTGGAAACTGTCTCTCTGTTTATAGCTAAACCCCGGGTGGAGGGGAGGTTTTCTGCGCGCACCGAGTTGTGCGCTGTATTGCCGTGTGCCGAAGTCATAGGCTTCGTTGTCGTGTTGAGCAGTGCTGGGATCCAAATTTTGTTTATCTTCAAGGTTTCTTCTTTTTTGTTGAAGGAATTTTTATGTTTGTATATTTCTATGGCTTCTCTGTATAGTCTGGTGTAGTAATGTGATGTTTGTGATAATACCTGGGTATCTTCAAATCTTATAATATGTTGTTGGTTGTTCATACAGTGTTCCGCTACGGCCGATTTTTCATTTTGTTTTAACCTGCAGTGTCTCATGTGTTCTTGTAATCGTGTGTTGATCATTCTCTTTGTTGTACCGATGTCCACCTCTCCACAACTGCACGGGATACGATATATACCGGCATGACTCAAAGGATCTCTAGTGTCTTTGGCTGGGCGCAGTATATTGCTGATTTTTTGTGTTGGTTTGTAGGTTGTTGCTATGTTGTATTTCTTTAATAATCGTCCAATTTTCTCTGTTGTTGTTTTGATATAAGGTAGGTAAACCTTACCATTTATCTCTTCCTTGTTTTCGTTTTCGGGCCTATATTTCTTTGGATTTATGGCTCGACGAAAATCTGTTTTACTGTATCCATTGGTAAGAAAAGCTGCATGGAGATGATTGATTTCTTCTTGCAGATACTGTGGTTCCGAAATCCTTTTGGCTCGTTCAACCAGGGTTTTTATTATCCCGCGTTTTTGTCTAGGATGGTGGTTAGACTGTTTGTGTAGGTATCTGTCTGTGTGAGTATTTTTCCTGTAAACCTTGTGTCCAAGTGTCATGTCTTGGTTTCGGATTACCAAAACATCCAAAAACGGTAGACTGTTGTCATGTTCCTTTTCCAGGGTGAATTGGATGCTGGGACAAATCCCATTTATGTGCTTCTTGAAGTTATCTAGTTCCTCCTCACCGTGTTCCCAAATGACGAAGGTGTCATCCACATATCTTAGCCAAACTGTGGGTCTTAAGGTAGCATTCTCCAAAGCCTGTTTTTTCAAATTTTTCCATGTAGAAATTTGCTATTACGGGACTTAATGGACTTCCCATGGCCACGCCGTCTATCTGTTCGTAGAATATACCTCTCCATTGAAAATAAGATTCTGTGAGACATATGTTGTAGAGCGCTGTTATGTCTGGAGGAAAGAGTTCTTGTAAGTATGTCATAGTTTCTCCGATAGGTACCTTAGTGAATAATGCAACCACATCGAAGCTTAGTATTATGTCATTCGGCTTGAGTTTCATAGTGTCTATTTTTTCAATGAAGTGTGTGGAGTCTCTTACAAAAGTATCGGTTTTACCAATATATGGTTTCAGCAGTGAGGCGAGATACTTGGCAAGTTCATATGTAGGTGAACCAATGGCCGAAACAATAGGTCTGAGTGGTGTTCCTTCCTTGTGTATCTTAGGTAATCCATACAATCTAGGTGGCAATGCTTCTGATTTGCACAATCTATGTTTAATGTCTTCATCCAGTGAGGAAATCTTGATGAGTTTATTAGATTTACGTAGAACCCTTGCTGTGGGATCATTTTTAAGAATCTTGTATGTCCCTGGATCTAAAAGCTGCTGTATTTTCTGGTTGTATTGCTCGGTTTCCATGATGACGGTAGCATTTCCTTCAACAAAAAAGAAGAAACCTTGAAGATAAACAAAATTTGGATCCCAGCACTGCTCAACACGACAACGAAGCCTATGACTTCGGCACACGGCAATACAGCGCACAACTCGGTGCGCGCAGAAAACCTCCCCTCCACCCGGGGTTTAGCTATAAACAGAGAGACAGTTTCCAACGACCTACCACCAGTCTGCAGCCGACTGTTGAGGAGTTCACAGAAAGCACGCAGTATCTCCTGATGATGTCTACCGCAGCAGTAGATGAAACGTCGAGTAAGAAGACAACCAGACCACGGCCTATAAGCCCGGAAGACGAACCAAATATGGATCAAGACGCCGGCCGTGAAAGTCTACAATTATATATTTAATTCGTTAAATTTAGAGTAAATCAAAATACATTATAAATATTAATTGTATTGTATTCATAACTTGTAATCGTTTATATATATATTGTAATTTAGATTTAAGACTTTTCTTTTGTATTTTTTTTAAACCTGGTTGAGTGGTAGACAAGGCCTTAAGGCCTTAACTCTGCCAGGTAAAATAAAGCTATTATTATTATTATTATAAATGTGTAGAAGATACAAAATTTCTATTGTACCATTTTAATGATTTTTAAATAAAATTTTAAAGTCAATCAACTTTTATCAATTGCCATGCCCGTAGGTACATTATTTATTTAAATGATTGTAAAATTACATAAAAGGTAGTAAAACTTTAACACTAAATTACATTCTTAGGCATATATATATACACTGGCAGTATCGAACCCGTAGATTCATTGCTGCGAGACATACGTTCTTCATACATCCCTATCCATAACTAATGTTTTCCAATCATCCCCTGTATAATCTACTTCCCTCAAATCATAGTTGATTTATTTACCCACCTCATTCTTGGCCCGTAAACTGGGTGCTTCCTCTCTGGTTTTCCTACAAGGAGCTTCAATGCCCCTCTTTTATTCCCCATTCGTTCCACATATCCTGCCCGTCGCAATCTACGATATTTATTTCTTCTCATTATATCCGGTTCCCAAAATATATATATATATATATATATATATATATATATATCCATCCATAGTAATTCTGCCCGAGGGCAGGTCTTTGACTGCAATCATAGCATTTTCAGGCAATCCTTTGCAGCTTTATTAGGGAATAATAGGTGTGGTAGCTTCCCGTTGCTTTCCATCCACACCAGTGAAGGATGATGATAATGATAAGGATGATGATGATGGCCGGATGATTTTCGGGGACCGTAGGGCCATACACGTCCTGACATTTGTCTTACAGGTGAGGAAAAGCCCCGAAAAAACCTCACCTAGGAGACTGTCCTGACCGGGAATCGAACCCGGGCCCGCTGCCTGATAAGGCAGCACACTACCTCGAGACTACAGTGGTGGACATATATATATACAGGCTGGAAGTAATATAAGTGCGCAGATTTCAAGTACGAATTGCTTGTGGTAAATATAATCAAAAGACTTGCACATTTTGGGAAGCAAATTTACAATTTTCTTAATAAAGAATCGGTATTAATTGCATTGGTTCCTTACTTTATAACAATGGCGAGTATTGGTCTTAGTATCGCACAGTAAATAGGAAACGTTAAATGTAACAGCTTTTTCCTTTAATAATTTTCAGCAAAATGCATTATACTCTCCCGTAATGTTGCCAATTCTCCATTATGTAACATCAACAAAAAATAAAAATAAATATCTCAACTCGTGTCCAACTCAGGGTCGTGTCGAGGAATGAGACGAGTTACAGTCCGTATATTTATACAGGTCTGTGAGCTACAAGGGCCGATCACTCCTGATGCACCGTCACAGGGACGGATGAACGAAATGAAACGAAATGGACAGGATGAGTATGGAGAAATGGTAGAATCAAATTTGTGGTAAGGGAAAACGGGAGAAATCCCCGAGAAAAAAATGCCAAGCTCCGTTTTGTCCACTACGAAATCCACGTGGAGTAACCGAGACTCGATCTCGGGACCCCAGCAGTGAAAGGCGAGCGTCTAACCGCTTGCGCCACGGAGTCGCTAACATCAATAAGAATGTTACTTAATTTATCTCAATTTAATTTGTGCTAAAACAGACCATATGTTGAAAACATTACCAAAGAAAAAAGGTTTTTCACTTCACGTCTCCTAAGTACTTTGTGAAGCTCTGACTATTTCTCGTCATCATTGTAAAAATTTCTGTACAACAATATTTTTTCCTGAAAAAACTGTACATTTGCGGCCCAAAAATATAAGATATTTTGATTGATTACCACAGGGAATTCATTCATAAGATATGAGCACTTATATACTTCCACACACACACATATATATATATCCATCCATAGTAATTCTACCCGAGGGCAGGTCTTTCACTGCAATCATAGCACTTTCATGCTGTGCTTTGCAGCTTTACTAGGGAATTATAGGTGTGGTAGCTTCCCGTTGCTTTCCACGCCGATGAAGTCTGATGATAATGATAAGGATGATGATGATGACCGGATGATTTTCGGGGACCGTTGGGCACTAAGCTTCCGGACATTTGTCTTACAGGTAAGGAAAAACCCCGAAAAAATCATCACCCAGGAGCCTGTCCCGACCGGGAATCGAACGCGGGCCCGTTGCGTGACAAGGCAGCACGCTACCTCGAAACCACAGCGGTGGACCACACACACACACACATATATATATAGGAGGCCCTTGGGGTAGCAGGAGGTTAAGGCTCCACTTTTTCAAGACAATCGGCACTTGAAGTCAGCCGAGTTGTCAGCCTTGCGTGACGGCCGCTTTTACCCCCAACAAGCGCCTGGTACTCATTTCCGTTAGGGGATTAGTCACCCCAGGACTATAGTGCTGCCAGAAGGTTTTGGTCACTTTAAAAATCCCGATCCCATCGGGACTCGAGGTATGAGATTAAAAATTAAATCATCCATTATTTGAAAGAGTAAAATTTAACGGGATAATTGGAAAAATCTAAGAATAGGGATGTATGGAGAGCATTTGCCCGCGCGGCTATGAACCTCAGGGTTTGATACTATCAGTGAGTTAGTTATCCTTCATATTTAGGACCATCACCTGTTGAAGCAACTTGTATTATGAGAATTTGTTCATTATAAATTTAAATTGTGACGACATAGGTGAAAGGAGAAAGAACAGTTATCGATGCGGCATAAATTTACTTTCGACCACATGTCTATCTTTTAAAAAAAGTAGAAAAATACGCATTAAAATTTTATCAACATGAGCACTTTACTATGAATGAGAGAGACGTTTGATACAATATTTATATACTCACTTCAAAGTTTCCTCTTTCTGAAAATCGATTAATAATCAATTAATAATCATTCTAAGAAGTGTTAATACCAAAACCTTGTTTTTTAACTTTATAAAACTTTAGATATGTTATTAGTCTTCGTTTACTTTTTCATATTTAATGCATTTAAAAAATAAAAACATTGAAATAAATTAAAAATCTATAAGAGACTATGAAACTATTATTCTACCAGTTATATTAAATGGATGCGAAACATGGACTCTTACTTTAAGAGAGGAAATGAGATTACGAGTATTTGAGAATAAAGTAGTTAGAAAAATGTTTGGACCAAAGAGAGATGAACAGACAGGTGAATGGAGACTACTTCATAACAATGAGCTACATGGTCTCTATAAGAAGCCAGATATAATAAGAACAGTTAAGTCTCGTAGACTGCGATGGACAGGACATGTGGCACGTATGGGGAATGAAAGACGTGCATGGAGGCTTCTTGTAGGAAAACCAGAGGGAAAACGCCCAGTTGGTAGATCAAGAGTGAGGTGGGAGAATAACATTAACTATGATTTGAGGGAAGGAGATTATACAGAGAATGATTGGAAAGCATTAGCTCAGGATAGGGATGTATGGTAAGCTTATGTCCACGCGGTCATGAACCTACGGGTTCGATAGTGTCAGTGAGCAAGTAAGTATAATAAAAGACTATATTTTAGGTGGTTAGATGCAAAGTGTTCTTTTTTTCGCAAAAAAAACGGGTTGGGTGTATAATTATATTCTTGAAGCATAATTTTATTTAATGGTAAAGGGATATAAGTGTATGTGTTAGGAACAGATAAGAATGATTGTTGTAATTTTCTATGAACTAAGATAAGAGAGATGGGCCGACAGGTGAATGGAGAAGACTTCATAACAGCGAGCTGCATATTCTTATAAAAAAACAGATATAATAAGAACAGTTCAACATGTATATACTGCGATGAGGACATGTGCACGAATGGAGAATGAAAGAGGAACATGGAATGTTCTTGTAGGAAAACCAGAAGGAAAACGCCAGTTGGTAGACCAAGAATGAGGTGGGAGAATAAAATTGACCAGGATTTGAGGGAAGTAGATTATATAGATGATGGTTGGAAAACTTTATCCTAGGATAGGGATGTATGGAGAGCTTATGTACGAACGGGAATTAACCTTCGGATTCGATAGAGACTCTAGTGAGTTAGTTAGTTATGGTTTTCTTATGCAACTTCAAACTTAAACCTGTTTTTCTCAATACTGCAAAACTTGTACATACACCCATTCGGCTCTAACAGCCTCATTTGAAATTAATATCGTTTTGCATCATGTGCCATGACATTTTGCTGTAAAATAAAAAAGGAATCAAATAATAATGAAGATAAAAGTAAACTACAAGTATTTGTAAATAATTTTATTTATCATATTTTTATCCTTGGCGAGTAAGTCAAAGAACAGCAACAGAAAAAAATCAACCACTCTCAACAATTTTTTTTTGTGCTTATGTCATTGATTTTTCTTATTTTTTTTTAATTTCCTGCCCAATAATAAAATTTTATGCAACAGCCGAAACATTATCTTATATTACTGGAGATTTTTGAAACTCTAAAATTTTAAATATCAGTTATGATTTATCTGAAGTAAGCACAATCACAGATTTATTAATGGTGACCATGACCGCCTCCACCGCCGCCGCCACCACCACCGCCATGACCGCTGCTAAATCCCCAGTGCTTTCCATCAGAATGTCCACCCTTCTTGCCGTAGTCCTCATGGTGTCCATGATGTTCCTCATGGCCATGATGACCCTTGAAGCCCTTATGTTCGTCTTCGTAGTGTCCCTTGTCGTGATGGCCCTTCTTTCCATAGTGGTCATCATGATATCCAGACTTGTGATGTCCTCCCTTCTTGTGTCCTCCTTCTTTGGCCTCGTGATGGGCGTGGTAGTCTCCATGTTTGCTGTGATGGCCTCCCTTGTGGTAATCATCGTAGAACTTATGTTCCTTATGGAATTCGTCCTTATGGGCTTTATGGTGGTAACCGTGTGTCTTATGACCCTTTTTGTGTCCACCTTTCTCTCCGAATTTGCCGCCCTTGTGTCCCTTCTCTCCTTTATGGTGTTCACCATAGTGCCCAGCTTCATCATGATGTTTCTTTTTGTGTCCACCATGATCGCTGTAGAAGCCACTGTGGTGTTCTTTGCCATGCTTACCATGGTCACCTTTTTCATGATGGTGGTGACTCTTGTATCCCTTATCGCCTTTCTCGCCGTGACTAGAGTGGTGATCTGAATGGTGTTTGTGGCCACCTCCTTTCTCGTGGTGGTGACCGTGATGGGAAGCAGCGGTTTCCAGATCTTCCGCTTCCTCGGCAAGCTCCTTCACGGGGACAAGCGCAGAACTTTCTCCTCTGAGTTCAGCATCTTCCAGTGATGCGGAAAGGGAACTGATTTCCCGAGCTGAACAGAGGGAGTCCAAGAGGCATACTGCTCCAAGAAGAAGGAGAATGAGACGCCAGGGGCGCCACAGAGATGCAATCATCTCAACTTTCACTTACTTAAGGATGTTGTGCTAATGGAACTAAGTCTCTAACTACCTACAGGCTGCAACTATCTCTTCTATTTATATTACTGTTTTGGATGACTACACTACCATATGCAAGTTTTTTGTTTCTCTTTTTTAAAAAAACGCTTGATTCGCCGCAAGCATTTACTCTTTCCCACACCACTTCTCTTGTGTTGCTAACGGAGAGATTCTTCGTTCAGCCGGAAAGATCTATTGGTCAGTAAACGAGAAAACGAACGCCAGCTATACGCTATTAATATTCTATGAACCTGTTGTATTATTATTAGAGAAATTACATGCTATTACGCCTCGATTGGAAATAAATGTTAGTCTGTTACGTAATCCGATATATTGTGTTACCATTCCACATGCTAATTCTAAGCACTTATTTTTGGTGACCGATTTATCATCACGCTATTATAAAATGATAGTAATATTAACAGTCATAATAAAAATTTCATTAATAATAATAATAATAATAATAATAATAATACTAATAATAATAATAGTAATTAACTCACTGGAACTATCCAATCCGTAGATTCATGGCCGCGCGGATACAATCTCTCCATACATCCCTATCCTGAGTTAATGTTTTCCAATCATTCACTTATAATTTACTTAATCAAATGATGGTTAATATTATTCTCCCACCTAATTCTTGGGCTTCCTACTGGGCGCTTATAATAATAATAATAATAATAATAATAATAATAATAATAATAATAATAATTGCTAATAATAATTGTAATAGTAGTTTTGGTAATATAATAGTGAAAATAATATAATAATTTATTCATATACAGATTTGTAATGTTTACACATCTTTCTGTGCTTAAAGTTTTATTTTCCTGCTCCCCTTATCAATACTTTGAAAATTCAAGACGAAACACCGTTGAGGTCACTATGTACAATTTAAAATATAAAATAGAAACCTGAGATCTCAGATATCTATTTAACATTTTAAATTTTCCACTTATCAATATCCATCTATTTCATGTCCTCCAGTCTTATATAATAGTAATGATAATAACAATAATAATAATAATAATAATAACAAAAATAATAATAATTAATATTATTATAGCTATAATAGTAATAGTAATAATTATGATATTATAATATTATAATAATAGTACCATATATTATATAATAATAATGATAATAATAATAATTAATAATATTATAGCAATATAATAATAGTAATAGTAATAATTATAATAAAGTCCACCGCTGTGGTCTCGGTGTAGCGTGCTGCCTTGTCACGCAGCGGGCCCGGGTTCGATCGCCGGTCGGGACAGTTTTTCCTCACATGTAAGACAAATGTCAGGAAAACTTTAAGGCCCAAACGGTCCCCGAAATCATATGGCCATCGCAATCACCGTCATTCATATTCATCTTAGATTAAGCTTAGGATTAGAGCCATCGCAATCACCGTCATTCATATTCATCTTAGATTAAGCTTAGGATTAGAGCCATCGCAATCACCGTCATTCATATTCATCTTAGATTAAGCTTAGGATTAGAGAATCTCCTAGCGCACCATTATCATCACCCATCATATCGGGGCAACGTAACCCCTCCTTCCAAGCACCCCAACCTCAGAAGTGGGTTACAAGTACGAATGCCAGGAGAGAAACCAGGAATGTCGAAAGACAACCTGGGGCATTTGAAAAAAAATAATAATAGTACCATATATTTAATAATAATAATAATAATAATAGTAATAATAATAATAATAATAATAATAATAATAATAATAATAATAATAATAATAAAGATTATATCGAATTCCGTGGTTAGATGTTAATTTCCCTGCCTCTGGTCAAGAGACTCGCGATTCAAATCTGTCCCGGGTCGGTGGATTTCTTAGACTGGAAAAGCCTAAAGGATGAGTTCTCCAGGAGAAAATTTAAGCCGTGTATTAGCATATAAGGCCTAAAGTAGAGCCTTAGTGCAACATTTAATCGGCCTTACCCAATCAATTAATACCTTAGTTGCCTCATTAAGTGTCATTTTTAGGTCACCCACAGACATATGTATTGAAATAAGCGCTACTAATTTAGCTTGGCTTAGTAACTCCCGCCAGGGACTACTCTTGCCCCCATGTGAGGATGTACGGACAAACTACTACTAATAACAACACTAATAACGACAAAAATAGTAATATTTTTTATTGAGAATATCCCACAGTAGGATTCTCGCTAGAGATCTCTGCATAATGTATCCCCTATCCTAAAAGCTATTGACCCCATACTTCATCTTACTCTATCAATCCAAAGCACTGCTGGTCTTCCTCTTTCCTTCCTTTTCCTAGCTTCCCATTTAAGGACTTCTTTGGATTCTATCCAGTCCCATACCACTTCATCTTCAAACGCTTTTCTTCTCTTTTTTTTTATTGTAATATCCTTTCGGTCATCCATGTGGTCTCGGGATAGCACCGACATCTCGTACCCAGAGGGCTCGAGTTCGATCTCCAGTCAGAACAAGTTTTCTGAGTGATTTTTCTCCGGGGTTTTTCCTCATATGTAAGACAAATGTCAGGAAACTTTGAGGCCAAAACAGTCCCTGAATATCATCTGGCCATCAAAATCATCATTGTTATATTCGTTAAGTTTAGTGTGAATGTGTGTGTGAATGGTGTGTTTCGTCTTCATGTTGTGTTGTCTCGGAGGAGGCTCTGACATTGAGTTGATCACTGATTCGGGGAGGCTCTCCATGCCTTTCTGTAGTAAAAGAAATTGTGTGTGTAATCCATAGTTTAAAATCCCTCTCTCGAAAGATCGTGCCACTAAAAGAACCGGGTGTCGTGTGTCATGTAAAAGTACCTATAAGGTAAGATTTAAAAGTGCGTTAATTAGGTGGAATATGTTTTCATCCTGCGTAATTAGAATAATAATACTAACAATAATGGTCAGGAATATTTTTGTGATGACAGGTTTCCTGAAGCAAAAATATATCCCCTGTTTCTAGTTCTGCCCACCCATCCTATCTCCATATTTAAGAGCCCTTGCCCACATATCCCTTTTATTTTTAATAAGTTAATGATAATGATGGAAATAATAATAATAATAATAAAATAACAATAACAATAAGGAATGTTTTTTGTCGTGGTAGGTTTCCTCAACGAAAAATATATCGGCTATTTCTAGTTATCCCCATCTATCTTATCTCCATATGTAAGACCCCTTGCTCATAAATCACCTTTAATATAAATGAATAATTCATTTATTATTAATAACGATAATAATAGTAATCAGGAATGTTTTCGTGATGTCAGGTTTCCTCAAACAAAATTATATCCTCTTTATTCAGAATTCCCCGTTTTCCTACCTTCAAATTTAAGACACTTCGCCCTCATATTTCTTTTAATATGAGCAAGAAAAGTGGTACATCTCAGAAATACCAGATTTTAGCCAGTTCTCTCTGCATTGATTCTTTTATGTACACTCAGGGCTAAATTTTATTTAGCGTTACATGAAATAATAAACTCATGAAAATCAAGACGTAGAATAGATAAGACGAATTTAATTTGTAAAATCTATTTACAAAATCGAATGTATGCTCGTGATTTATAAACTTCCAAACCACACAACAATTTTATTTAAAAAATGTACATGCATATTTTCAGTTACGGGGAGTGTTCCATTACCATACATTATCTAAAACCATTAGGTGCAGGAATTCACCTGGAACTAAAATTTAAAAATCGCTCTGGCGGTCGTAATTTTCCATATTTAACAATGAAACACAGTATATTCTATTACAATAAACCGAGGTAGTTATTTTATAAATACCAGCGAAATCCATCTATTAGAAGTAGGGGTTTAGAAGAAATCCGAAATAAAAATTGACTAGCAAACGTAATATTTGGTTCGTAGCAAAGTATAGCACACAATTTAATTAAGCTCTAATTTTCTCTCTACTTATTCAACTAAAAAAGAATACTTATTTAAGAGTAGCAGCGCACGCTAAGTATTAGCTAATTTAAAATATATTTGGGATGTATCATTAACCTGCAGTCTACGTTAAATTGTAATGAATGAATTAAATATATATATCTCCATCCATCCATAGTAATTCTGTCCGAGGGCAGGTCTTTCACTGCAACCAGCATTTTCATGCTAAGCTTACAGCTTTACTAGGGAATTGTAGGTGTGGTAGCTTCCCGTTGCTTTCCACACCGGTGATGGATGGATGATGATAATGATAATGATAAGGATGTTGATGATGGCCATATGATTTCGGGGACCGTTTGGGCCTTAACGTTTCCTGACATTTGTCTTACAGGTGAGGAAAACCTCCGATGAAAACCTCACCCAGAAAAACTGCCCCGACCGGGGATCGAACCCGGACCCGCTCCGTAACAAAGGCAGCAAGCCACCTCGAAACCACAGCGGTGGACATATATATATTATAAAATATCTAAAGTTTCTCTCGTTAAAATATTATGTTTCAACTTCATAGAATAGTATATTGTCAGGGTCTGTCGATCACTATCACTATTTAAATCTAAATTTATTGTTATTTAAAGGTCAAAATATTGTAAATTCTACTTGAATAACAACTATATTTACTATTTTGTATGCATATGTAAAATGTTCGCGAAACCATGGCCTCCGGATTCGATTGTGCCAGTGAGTTAGTTGTATGAAACTTTGTATTATTTCATTATTCGGTGATTGAGAGTAAGAGAAGACTTTATGGCCTTAACTCTGCCAGCTAAAATAAAGGATTATTATTGTTATTATTATTATTATTATTTTATTGATAATTTATAATATATATATGTATAATCAATAAACTAATTACAATACTTATATCACCTATTATTTGCAGATGATAAAGTATTATTACACAAGAAATAGATATGCTGCATACATGATTAGGAAATAAATCGAGGAATAAGATAATCGGGATTGCAAATTAATATAAATAAAACACATTATCAAACAATCTATATTGATTAACAATACCTTACAGGATTTAAGGACATTAAAAAATCAAGAAGTTTATATATTTAGGATCAATCTTAGAAGAAGAAGGTTCATCATAGGTGGAAATAGAAAGTAAATAGTAGATGAGCGGAGAGTAATTAACATGTTGAACTCAATATTCTGGAGTGAAATTATCCTTTACAGAACAATAAATATATTTATAAGGCTATTGTAGAGAGGGTTATATCAGAGACATGGACAATTAAAAGATGTCATGCTAAGAAGTTATTAGCAACAGAGGTGGATTATTGGAGGAGATCTTCGCGGAAGTCCAGATTAGAAAAAAATTAGAAACGTTGAAATTAGAAAAAAATATGAAAGTCGAAAGAAATGTATTATAGACAATTGAAGAAAGACGATTAGGATATCTTTAAATTATTATTTTTATGTATGTTATTTAAGATCAAATGAACACTATGACCTATATTTGTCATCATTGTGGGTCGTCGATAAAAGAAATTATATATATTATATTATCAAAAAAAATTAACAACCAAACATAAATGTATAGTTGTCGACACGTTTCTATAGCTAAGCTGTCATTGTTAAGACTGGATAAAAGCAAGCTGAAATAGTTCAAAAACAAAAAATTACAATTCCAAGTTATGTTACAACACGTAACTGACAATATTATAAACTATTTATTGTCTACGTAAACTCTTTTTCTTCAACTAAGGAAAAGAGGGCGCTGACCGAAATAGAGTCCTTCTCATTGTACATAATGTTTTCTATGTTTTTTTATAAATTTCCAAACTTTCGAGAACGTCAAGGAATTAAAAATTAATAACCGATATTACCAGTCTAAGATTACTCGTATCAATAACATGACCACTGTTAGAAGTATGTTGTTATGTTATGTGACGTAATTTGGAACTGTAATTATTTTATTTTTATACTATTTTAACTTTCATTTATTCTGCCTCAATAATGACAGCTTAAATATTAAAACGCGTTCTCGACTATTATATTTTTGTTTGCTGATTGGGTTTTAGTGATAATATATACAACAATTATCACCAAGAAGATCGTGCATGTTAATGTATCCATCCATCCATAGTAATTCTGCCAGAGGGCAGGTCTTTCACTGCAATCATAGCATTTTCATGCTATGATCTGCAGCTTTACTAGGGAATTATAGGTGTGTTAGCTTCCCGTTCCTTTCCACACCGGTGAAGGATGATGATGATGGCCGGTTGATTTTCGGGGACCGTTAGGCCCTAAGCTTCCTGACATTTGTCTTACAGGTGAGGAAATATCCCGAAAAAGAACTCACTTATGAGCCTGTCCCGACCGGAAATCGAACCCGGGCCCACTGCGTGACAATACAGCACGCTATCTCGAGACCACAGCGGTGGACATTAATGTATACAATTTTAAAAATTTCAGCATATTAAATTAAAAATATTATTAATGCAATTGTTTCAAACATTGTTGGTCACATTATTCATAGAGCTTAAAGAAAGGTAAAATCAAATCAAAAATATATGTATTTGTGGGGACTATCACAAAAAAATGCACAAGAGTTCTCAAGAACTGTATTTTTTCTGATGATATTTATGAATAATAGTAAAGCATTTTTTTTAGAAATTCTGAAAATACACATTATTTGGGGAAGTAATGAAAATTGACAATTTAAAACCTCAAGATGAAACAGCAATAGTTCCCGAGATATAATGAATATCACATATTTTATATTAATGGAACCTATTTATCCACCCTTAAACTATTTATGGGTACTTGTTCTGATATCACTCACTGTATTTTTTTGCTTCGTGTTCTGCGCTGGGCCGATAGATTACGTTAACGTGGTATAGTTTAAATTTACACATCACTTTTGCAGATCGCCTTATGTGGATTATATATGCCTATCCAGACTATATAAAGAAAGGAGTATAGGATGAGTATATATTCATGTGTTTATTTAGTGTCAAATGTTTTTATATGAGGGTAGATAATGAAGAGAAGGGATAGGATGGTCCCGGTGTCGACCAGTAGCCAACTCCTATCGAAAAACGCAAGGGAGTAACCAAACTTTCTATATTACGGCAATGGTATATTGCGATGCGAGGTTGGGAAGTGGATTTTACAGAATCGAGGAAAAAACGTTTAAAAACCAAGTGATAGCGAGGTTTTTAATTTCCGAGATTATGTAAAACATTTCACAAACGTGCGTTGTACATTATTTTTTGCACGATGGTGTTTTCAAAATAATAAATAATAGTAAAATAATCATATCTTTGTTGGAAATATTTGCGTTCATTATTAACAATTGACTAACATTAACAGTGTGGACAATGTTTATTAGTTGAAACAACAGGAGGCCTTGAGAACAATTTTGGTAAAATGGTCGCAAGTACCGTAATTATTGTTTTATATTGTTTCAAATGAAGTTCAGTTCATTTAAAATGTAGTGATTTGTTTCGTATAATGTATAATACTACCATTTGGATATTTTTTATATACATTGTACGTAGTATACATAGAGGGCAGTGGTTTTACTTCGCGCACGTCGGTGTAAATGTAATATTACAGTATAGTTATTTAGGTTGGCAACCCCGAAATGTAGGAAGTTGAACTTTCAGTCATGGTCGCCATTGCTGTAAGTACGGCAAAACGCACTATCGCGCAAAAACAACATTATTGTTGACTTTTTTTCAAAGATTCCTTTTTTTACAATCAGGATAAAACAATGACAATGTGGCAATGTCAAACAAATTAACCAAGTTATCTACAAATTCTTGTCGATCTTCTCTAAATACATCTTGTGTTTTTTGTGCATTTTTAGAAATCCGTCCAAACTTGATATAATTTAACAAGTTTCTTGACACAATTAGATAAAGATTAGGTAGGTATACGCGGTGAATATTCCATAATTATATATTAATTTTGAATAATACCTCAACGGAACACATCATGAATATTATAAAAGTTGATCAATGGTATTAGGCTGTTAGTTTATGCTGATGATGTTTGAGCGATAGCGAGGAGATATTTAGCGCCAACTCGCATTCTCTATTGAATAACACTAAGAAATTGGGACTGGAATTAAACATCCATAAAACTAAATATATATTCACATATATAAATATTATATAATGGAAATGGACAGCTAATGACAAATGAGGTAAATTATGAAGAAGTGGTGGCGTTCAAATACATAAAAACAATCACTACAAATAGGAATGAGATGCTCAAAGAAATTAAAAATAGGGTCAATTCTGAAAATGCATGCTATTACGTATGCATTGCAGGAACGCTTGTCGTCCCAACTACTTTCAAATAAGTTAAACTGAAAATATATAAAACTGTTATTTTCCCAATTATATTATATGGATGCGAAACATGGATTCTTACTATAAAGGAGTAAAGGAGATTACGAGTATTTGAGAATAACGTTCTTGGGAAAATTTTTGGACCAAAAAGAAATGAACAGACAGGTGAATGGAGAAACCTAGTTAATAGTGAGCTACATGTTATGTATAGGAAGCCAAGAACAATGAAGTCTCGTAGACTGGAATGGGCAGGGTATGTGACACGAATGTGGAATGAAAGAGGTGCATGGAAGCTTCTTGTAGGAAAACCAGAGGGAAAACGCCCAGTTGGTAGACCAAAAATGAGGTGGGAGAATAATAATATCCATGATTTGAGGGAAGTTGATTATACAGAGGATGATTTGAAAACATTAGCTCAGGATAGAGACGTATGGAGAGCTTATGTCCGCGCGGCCATGAATCTACAGGTTAGGTAGAGCAAGTGAGTTAGTTAATTAATTAATTATTTCATGTTTCATGTCCCCTATTAAAAATACTCTTCTTAGAACTGCGTAATTTCACTGACATGTTGACTGATTGAAAACAATGCGTTTACTGACAAAATAGCAAACAATTTCAAGCACGTCGGTTTGTTAAGTCGCGTTCGCCTTAATTAGCAAATAATAATAATAATAATAATAATAATAATCATCATCATCATCATAGTACATTCACGAATTTAGGCCATTTGTTGACCTGTTTCGGCCTCAAGAGAAACACCATCCAGAAGTCTTTTGAGTGGACGTCCTGGTCTTCTTCTTCCTGCAGGTTGATATCTTAACATTAGTTTGGGTATTCTGTGATCTTCCATTCGATGAACATGTTGTATCCATCTTGACTTATAATCAGAAATTTTGTTTTCTAAAGATTCCATGTGTAATTCTTCTAAGATGTCTTCATTTTTTTTGTGATCTAGTAGTGTGTATCCTGCAGTCCTCCGAAGATATCTCATTTCAGCAGATCTAAGTCTCTGTATATCCTTCTGTTTCAACGTCCATACTTCGCTACCATACAAAAGAGTTGGAAGAGCCAGTGTTTTATACACTTTCAGTCTTGAATGCTTGTGGACTAACTGTGGCTTGAAGATAGAATTTATTAACCCTAAAATTCTTAAGAATTTAGATATTTTTGCATTTACATCCTTTTCTTCTTCATATGAGATATTGCATCCTAGATATGTAAAATTATTCACCTGCTCCAAAATTTTATTGTCCAGTACAATTTTACTTCTGACAGGATCTACACCTTGAAATGCCATAATTTTTGTTTTTTCTGTAGATATCTTTAATCCATATTCTTCTGTAATTTTGTTAAGTTCATACAGACCTTTCTGTAGATTATCTTCGGAATTTGCTATTATTATTTGGTCATCTGCAAACAGTAGGGTGTTTAATTTTCTATTTTCTGATATTCTTATTCCAAATTTATATGTTTTGTTCCAGCAACATATTACTTCATTGATATAAATTGCAAACAGTGTTGGGGATAGGGGGCAGCCTTGTCTCACACTCGTGGTACAACCTGTTTTCACAAACGAGGCTCTGAGGACCGAGTCACGGCGGTATAACCGTTCCATCAGGTACTGAGTAAATGCGGTATCCTAATGTCGGTCCAGAGACTAAAAGGTAGCAGCCCTACCACTGGACTACTTAGCGTCGGGCCAGTAACCTGTCCTAACGAACTTCAAAACTACTTTCAAGTCTCAACACGAAAAAAGTAATAATAATAATAATAATAATAATAATAATAAAGGCCTTCTCTTCCACTCAACCAGCGGATAGTAAAATTATACAAAAATTGCATACATGTTACAAATTTAAAATACCATAGGCCTATTATTAAAATATGGACTAAACAAAAGACAATGGTGATGTGATCTAATACTTGCTAATACTAACAAAAACATGGAATATAATAAAATTAAAATAATATAAAATAAAATAAAGTAAGTAATGCTTCCTAGATGATTTATTTACGAAATGCTGAATATAGTTGTTATGCAGTTAATGTTTTCATTGTGTCGAACTTATGATATCAGTTAATTTGGATTTAAATAATGATAGCGATTGACAGTTCCTGAATCCTGACATGTTTCGAAGCAAGTCGGTAAGGGTAGGCCTACGTACACCAAATTGCACTTACAATGTTTTTAACATTATACAAATAAATTATGAGGGTATGCGTTAAAAATAAAATACTTCGATTTTTTGGGACAGAGAGAGAGAGAGAGAGAGAGAGAGAGAGAGAGAGAGAGAGAGAGAGAGAGAGGGAGAGCTCATATTAAAAAAAAAAACTTAGAACAAAAATTTAAGACGATGGAAATGGATTTCTTGAGGAGAGCAGAAATATGTTCAAATTTGAAAATAAATAAATAGTCATACGAGGAAAAATGAATATTATATATTCAACAGTAGATTATATGAGAAATAAGCACTTAAATTGGTATGGGCATGTACTACGAATGCAAGAAGATAGATTACTCAGAAAAACATTGGAATGGTGTCCACCTGGAAGAAGAAAGGAAGGAAGACCTCGAAACTCATGGATACAAAAAAATAAGACCTGGAATAAAAAAAAGAGGACTAGATGACATGGAGTTGATGGATAGGGATGGATGGAAATGGAAAATAAAACTTTTGGGCGCAGAGAGATGTGTAAACATTCAAAATATGTATAAATACAAATACAACATATAAATGTAAATATATGTATCTGTTAACGCTCGAGCGACCTCAATTTTTGTTTAATCCAAAGTTAACTTGGCAGATACCATTATTAAAAAAAGTAAGGTTGAAATCGTTAACCAGCAAAATCTGACCACTGGGTGTTAGAGTTTACCTGAAACAAAAATTTAAAAATCGCTCAAGCGGTCGTAATTTTCCAAGTTACGCAACGAAACTAGTAGCCTATATGTTATGTAAATAAACCGAGGACGTTATACTATAAAAAAAGTCAATGGAATCCTACCATTAGAAGTGGAGATTTACCAGAAATTCTTCATTTAAAATTTACTTTCAAAACCGTCGTGTTTGGCACGTCGCTGTGCTTACCACACAATTTAATTAATCTTTAAAATTGCAATGTATCCAATATAATATTAGTTTAATTTATTTAATATTTTAATAAAATAATGCGAAAACGAATAGGTAAATATTACTTAAAGTAGTGTCAAATTATATTTGAAGAGAAAAATTGTACGCTCAGACCGGGACTTTAACCCGGGACCCTTGGTTCAAGTCCCGGTCTGAGCGTACAATTTTTCTCTTCAAATATGATTTATCCATCATTGAGATGTACGAAATCAATAAAAGTAGTGTCAAATTGATCAATAATATGCATACAATATAAGCGAGCTGATTTTTAGGTTCTAGAAGTTAAGATTGCAACATAGTAGGCTCACAGTGATAAAACTAATTTAATAAATCTTTATATCTAATCAACTGCCTTATTTATAATATAACTTATAAAAATGTTTCTCAATCATTTTTGTGTGGGATCTAACAATATTACATTTATATTAGACATCTAACTTTTAAATTAAAAACAAATCATGTTCTATTTACATTACATCCTTTTAATTTGAAAGTAAGATATGTAATATAAATGCAATATTTCTAGATCCCACACAAAGTTTCGAGATTTATTTTGCAAATCTAATATATAAAAATGAATGTTTGTTCGTATGTTTATACTTTATGCGCGGCCATGCCGTTTATCCGTTTGTGATCGGGCTTTTTGCAAAATGTTCAGGCGATTCCCGAGATGAACATAGGCTATAAGGGAGTTGTGATACTCAACTCCTACACCCTTAAGAATCGCCCTTTGTAGCTGAAAACGTGAAAAAAGTAGCTCTTTGGACGCTTAAATGGCTTAACCTGCCTAAACCGTAACAAATGCACAAAATGAATGTGCACAGAATTGAATATCTCAAAAAGCTCTACAAAACAGTTCACGACAGCATACATGTTTATCTCTTACGGATAACCTACAATAACCATTATTGTGTTTCATTGATGCCAAGAAGATCGAGACAAGTATGTAGATTCCTGTGCAACATAGCAACACATGGCGGGTATTCTTTTACGGATAACTCACAATAACGAATTTTATCTTTTAGCTCATTTATGCCAAGAAGATCGAGATAAGTAGATTCCTGGTCAAGACCGGGTAATCAGCACGGGAAATCTTAAGATAATTACGATACATATTTGTAATTTTTTTCATATTATTTATTCAACTAATCATAAGAGGTTCATTAATTTTTGTCTTTTAGCTCATTTATTCCAAGAAGATCGGGATGACTAGATTCCCGAACAAAGCCGGGTAAGCAGCACGGGGTATCTAAAAATAATTACGATATACATGTTTCCTTTTACTTATGTAACTAAACATAAAACACATTAATTGTCATATTTCAGCTCATTTATATCGAGAAGATCGGGATAAATAAATTCCCGGGCAACGCCGGGTAATCAGCACGGGGTATCTAAAAAATATAAATGTATAATTATTTTTCCTTTTCCTTATTCAACTAAATATGAAAGCACATTAATTTTCATTTATTTAGGCGTAGCAGCGCACGCCGTGTATTAGCTAGTTATATTATAAAAATCGGTTGATTGTATATAAGATATTACATTAATTGTATCACTACACTATTTTTTCAATCTTAACTTATAGAACGTAAAAATCCGCTCCCTAAGTATAACTTATGGTTATGCATGATTTGTTTTCGCTGCAGTTCGAAAGTTTATAAAAACAAAATCACACCATAAATTGAGTTTCTCTTATTTGGTGATTATTTCGCTTAGTTTACACAGTTCCTGCGTGACGGACTTTTCTTTGCTCTTCCTTTGCTACTTTATTACGCATGTATTATACCACAATAAAAATAAGAATAATTTTTATTCGCAAATAAATATTGTACACAATATTGACACGATTAAGCAAGTACTTGTGCTCGACTGCCGTTCAGTTACAGAAATAATCGTACATACATGTAATTTATTTATTGCAAAGTTTTAGTTAAAGGGAGTGGAAAAACAAAATTTATAAATTTAGTTGCCAGTGTCATGATATAAAATTAATTCTGGCACACAACAATTTTAAAAAAAATTATACAAGGGGAATTAAAGTAGACAAAAGAGTATAGAATAGGTTAATACCAGACTACTCCGTAATATATTAATACTAGACCAATAATATCTCATTCTTTGTATTTTCCTTTACACTCTATCCTAGGGATAATTGTCCAGTCTGTCCGGACTGCGATCTGGATGTCGTCTGCCCATCTACACTTAGCACACCCTCTCCACCTTTACCATTTCGTATGTTGCACATAGTTTTATTGTAGGCACACTAGCTTCCTTCATTCTAGCATCATGAAGTTCTTAATAGCTGTAGACCTAAATGTAAAAGCAAAATATAATATTAATTGTTGAGAACTATCAGTTGTTTTGTAATATTATTCGTAGGTATGGGTGCGTGCGTGTGTATGGAAATGCAATAAAAATTAACCACAATTCTCAATTTAAAAAAATGCTAATATTTCACTAAATAAATAATATATTTTCCTTTTAAATATTTTTGTCCAATGCTCCAGGTTGTCTTTTATGACATTGCATTGGCGGAATTGAAATATATTTCATAGGTTGGGGACCTGGAAGGCGAAGGTACGTTACCCCAATGATATGATGGATGATAAATGATAATGAAGCTAAATTACAGACTATGGGCAACCACAGGAATAATTACTCTTAAGGACAAATTCCTATAGTCTGACCGAGAATCGAACCCGGAACCTCATGAACTGTTGTAAGAAACGCTTACCACTAGCCCATGATGCTGGTCTGCTTTTGAAAATAGATTTAGTAATTATAAAGTAAGAACATAAGAAATGACAAATGTTTTTTGATCTAAAAGAATAGAAATAAGAAAAAATTAAGAGTGATTTTCTGATTGACAAGTGAAATCACACTAATTAGTGATTAAATTGCTGCTTCACGAATCCAGTTTTTTATAATTGGGTAATTATTTCGTAACACAGTATTATAGTCTATACCATAAATTATGCAATAAATTCAAGGGTTGATAGAATTAACGACACGTAGTCAGAAGAAAGATACCAATTTTAATTGATTGTAATTATTTTAATATTTTCATTAAAATTGCAAAATATATAAATAAATAAACACGATAAAATCAAGGAATATAGAGATATATCGTTTAGACATGTGGAAATAATGAACGTAACAAGATTACCAAAAACAGCATTTAGCTACAAGCCAAGAAGTTCAAGGAATGTAGTAAGGCCAGTGAAACGTTGGAGAGAACAACTGTGAGGCGAAACAGGCAATTTTCATAGTGAAGAAGAAGAAGAAGAAAAAACACACGAGTAAACGCGAGAATTAACATAAGAATGAAACTCCATAATCCGTAAGAGAAATCAAATGCAATAAGAAAGGTTGAGCAGGTCATGTGGCACTAATAGGGAATAAAGGAAAACTTCTTTAGGAAAAAAGTGAGAAAGTGCCCAGAAGGTACGCCTAGAATGAAATGCGAAAATTGCATTAATCCTGTTTTGAGGGAGTGTGTTATACAGGGAATTATTGGACAAACATTTGTCCAAGATAGGGATATATAGGATATAACCAATTTTATGCGAAAAATCGAAAATTGCCATACGGTTCTCCATCATCTAGGATATATGTTTGTCTTTAACATCACAAGTTAGAAATTTAATTAACTCTGCTTTTAAACAAACTTTACCTTATATTTTTACGTAATCGAGTCCACCGCTGTGGTCTTGTCACGCAGCGGGCCAGGATTCGATCCGCGGTCCGGACAAGTTTCCTGGCTGATGTTTTTTTCTCTTTTCGAGGTTCTTTCTCGTCTGTAAGACAAATGTCACGAATCCTCAAGACCCAAACGGTCCCCGAACATCATCTGGTCAACATTAACATAGTCATTAAGTTCAGGATTAAATCATCTCCTGGTGCAAAATCACCTTTATCATCACCTATCAATATCATATATCACCGGGGCAACGTAACTCCCCCTTCCAGGCGTCCCAACCTCAGAAATCCGCCATGCCAGGAGAGAATACCAGAATGTCGGAAAAAGACAATGTGGTGAGAGTGAAAAAAATAGTATATTACAACACGAGGTTGGGAAGTGGTTTTTAGCGAAATGAGGAAAATGTTTAAAAACCGAGCGATAGCGATGTTTTTAATTTACGAGATTCTGTAAAACACTTCACAAACGTGCGTTGTACATTAGTTTTTGCGCTATGGTGCTTTCAAAATAATAAATAATATTAAAGAATATCTTTGTTGGAAATATTTGCGTTCATTATAAAGAATTTACTGATGTTAGCGGTTTGGCCAATGTATATTTGCTAAATGCCGAAAAAAAGGTTGAGATTACAGCAGGCCTTAATATCTATCTCGTATAAAATGGCTGCAAGTATGAATGATTGTAATCAAAACGACGAAATTGAAGAAGCGTGGGAAGTTGGGTGTGCTTCTTTAGTGCCAGAGAAATCTAAATTAAGACATGAAAAAACATACATTTCATTCAGAAAGTGGCTGGAGGAGAAGAATTGTACTGTAAGTGAAAAAAGTATGGTTGCTTATTTCGTGCTTACGAGTGAAACATTAAAGTCCCCAGGGAGTTTGTGGTCAGAATATTCAATGCTGATGACGATGATAAATTTAAAAGAAGGTATCAATGTTGCAGATTTTGTTTCACGAGTTAGCTTCCTCAAAAAGAAGAATATTGGACGTAAAGCTAAAAAGTCTAAAATTTTTCAATAGAATTTTGTTGAGTCAACTTTCAACATTGTTTCAAATAAAGATCAGTTCATTTAAAATGCAGTGATTTCTTTCGTATAATGTATAGATATTTGGGTTGGCTACCCCGAAATGTAGGAAACTGAACTTTCAATCATGGTCGCCATTGCTGGTAAGAACGACAAAATGCACTGTCGCCAAAAAAAAAAAAAAAAAGCTTTTACGTCATTGATATCTATGTGTCGAGTATGGTTAAGAAAACAAAAATTGCTGCCGCTAAAACGTTGACACAAACACTCATACACTAAAATCCACACACACACACATACACAAATATATATATATATATAATCTTGGTAACGGTCACTTCAGTGGGATCTAACATGGAACTTCAACCATTGCATGCCGAAAAGTTTGACATTTCTTCCAGAGAAGAGTTGTCAACTACAAAGTCCATGTCAAAAAAAAATCTGCCGTTTTTACTGCAATATACTAAAATCCGGCGCAAAATATTTCAGTTAAACTATGGGCAAGTAATGCAACTTCCGTAATGGTAGACATAACACGCCGTCCGCTTAGCGTCCCGCCTTATTTCATTCAGCTCTTAACTCATGCAGGGGCGTACATCTGCTCCGGATAGTAGGTTGCTATTGCTGTATTCTGGCTTCGATTTCTGTGATTTATAGTTGAAAGAAATTTCAAGGTAGGTTTCGGCATGCAATGATTGACAAGTTCCCTTGTAAGTATGATGCATGAAGATGTAGAAAAACATTCAAAAACATTTACATGAGAACAAATTACATTGAAATTCACTAAAATTTTCACTGATGTTCACTCCGTTGCTTAACTGAGAAGACTGCAAGAATCTTCTAAACAAACGTAAATGTCATCCAGTTGGAAATTATGATGATATGTCCTCGTTCGTCCCGCTGGGATATGGGAGATCTCTTAGCAGGTAGTTTCTTAACCCTTGAATTACCAACGGTGGAGGGGGGCTTCCTAGGCCCACGTCCTTTGATATATGAATTTCAAATCAAAGCTAATTGCTCATTACTGCATTTACAATTGAGTTATTATAGAATTTTAATTAAAATTCACTTATTTGATTTTAAGTTAGGAAAACCAACTGTTACCTGCTCTCAGTGCAGCAAAGACGTCTGTGGAAAACACAGCAAGAATACAGTGTTGTGTGAAAAATGTGTTTCAGAATTAAACAGTAAATAATTATTATAATTACAAAAAATGAACGTTATCTCAGTCAAAACATAAATTTATTGTGTCGACGTTTCAATCTCCTCTTGTGAGATCATTTATAAACAACCATGTCTTGAAAATTATCTCACAACAAGAGATTGAAACGTCGACACAATAAATTTATGTTTTGACTAAGGTTTATTTTTTTTGTAATTATAATATTAATTACTCTCAGTGAAAATTTTTTTTTAAAAAGTGAATAATTATGTTTGCTTCACCTAGTGGACCGAAATTAAATATTTGTTTTTTTTTATAAGAGTACACAATTATGAACGATACTGAAAAAAAATGTATATATATATACGAAGTAAATTTTATGATTAGTTGATTTTGTTCCTATTTTAATCTATTTTTTTATTATCCAGTATACATAAGAACTACATGATCTTTATTGGAAGTCAGATATTATAAGAACAGTTAAGTCTCGTAGTCTGCGATGGACAGGACATGTGGCACGAATGGGGAATGAAAGACGTGCATGGAAGTTTCTTGTAGGGAAACCAGATGGAAAACGCCCAGTTGGTAGACCAAAAATGGGGTGGGAGAATAACATTATCCATGATTTGAGGGAAGTGGGTTATACAGGGGATTATTGGAAAACATTAGATAAGAATAGGGATATATTAAGAGCTTATGTTCGCGCGGCCATGAACCTACGGGTTTGATAGTGCCAGTGAGTTAGTTAGTATACATAGTAACAATAATCACAAATAGGAATGAGATGCACAAATAAATTAAACATAGGCCCAATTATTCTTGAAATGCAAGCTATTATGCATTACAGGGTCTCAACATCCCAACTCCTTTGAAAAAACGTTAAACTGAAAATATATAGACTGTTATTCTACCAGTTATAAGACAAACCTGGGGCATTTAAAAAATATATATATTATATGGGTGCGAAACATGGACTCTTACTTTAAGGGAGGAAAGGGAATTACGAGTTTTTGAGAATAAAGTTATTAGGAAAAATTTTGGACCAAAGAGAGATGAAGAGACAGATGAGTGAATAAGACTACATAACAGTGAACTACATGGTATTTATAGGAAGCCAGATAAAATAACAGTTAAGTTTCGTAGACTGCGATGGACAGGACATGTGGCACGAATGGAGAGTGAAAGACTTGCATGGAAGCTTCTTACAGCAAAACCAGAAGGAAAACGCCTAGTTGGTAGACCAAGGATGATATGGGAGAATAACTTTAACCATGATTTGAGGGAAGTAGATTATACACGGAATAATTGGAAAACATTAGCTCAGGATAGGGATGTATGGAGAACTTACGTGCACGCGACCATGAACCTACGGATTCGATAGTGCCAGTGAGTTAGTTTATTATCCAGTATACAAAAATAATGTCTAAGTAGTTCTAAGTGTGGTCAGTGGTAACAGAAATAAATAAACTTGCTTTATGACAAATTAAATTGCCACTTTCTTTCTGGGCCTCTGAGGCTCCCCATTGGTATTACATGTAAAAAAATACCTTGGAAACGCTAGGCTTCGAGAATAATCTAGTTACGCTTATTTATCTACAATTGTTAGCGAGTAGCATGTGGTTAGTACATCTTCTCGAGGAGACATCTGGTAGGAAACTAAGATATTACTTGGATGGAATAATATAGGTTAAACTATACCCAGATACATTTTTTATTCAGGAATTTGATTTTTCCTTCCTAAAAATCCATTGGCCCCGGCCGGGTTTAAACCCGCGATCCTCGGAAGTAGATCAAGGGATATAGCACTAGACCACCTTCATTCAGAAATAATGAATTATAACATGAATTTTCTGACACAGTTCCGCACTCTAAAAGTGATCAGTTTGCAATCTCGTAAAAAGCACTGCGCTCTTGATATCGAATCCTTGTTTATGTTCGGCCTTGACAGCCATATAAATGCTTATCAGTCAACTGTCATTGTTGCGACAAGAGTCGCTCTCTCTGTCGGTAATAGCAGACACCTGCCGTCTGTCATTACGCTAATGATGTAGTTCGTCTGACTGCCGCTTATAGGAGCCTGAATACAGTAACGCTGAGTTGTTGGTAGCATTTTGGTTATAATGTTGCCAACTTCTGCGTATTGTTCAGGTCTCCAGATGACTACAACACTCTCTCTCTCTCAGTGTTAGCCGGGCCATCGTGGGCGATGGTATCGTTTTGATTATTGGAGGTTGAATACCTCACTCAGTGTGTGTGCCAGGCCGTCGAGGACGACGGTCCTGTTTTAGTTAAGAGGTTTAAGAACACCTCATTCTCAGTGTGTGTTTGGAGCTCGTGTTAGGAGCTCGTTGTGCGTTAGGCTCTCGCAGTGTGCGTTAGGTAGCCTCAGCGCGTGTTAGGCATTCGCAGTGTGCGGCGGGCACACTTACGTGGTTATTGAGGACCACGTGCTGCCTGATCCGAAGTTGATACTCTTCGAGGCCCTTCTAGTCCTAGGAACAGACTTTGATTAAAACATTTGATTCTGCTTATTTGTATTTAAGTTAGCACAGAAATAAACTTGATATTTTCACCGATTACACGTCTTTGTAATAAACTAAATTTCCCTTTTATAAAATCCAGCACACCAGAGGAATATTAGGCAAGGAACTCAAAATTGGACCGTGTTGGCAACAACAGTCATTCATGTGACCACTAGAGTAAATTTTGGCGCTGGACTACCATATAGCCAAGCTTCACTACTACAAACCCATTTCATTTTCCGTTAACCCTACAATCATCAAGCATGGGCAAAAATTGCCCAAATTAATCGTTTCCTTGCAAAGTATTAAATAATATCCTCCTACGTTAAGGAGCCTTTCTCTATTTGTCACCCCCCTTATAGAGCACTATATTCTGTAAGTATTTATACATTTAAAAGTTTGAAAATTTAAAAAAATCCAGTTTTATGCTATGGGCATATTTTGCCCTAGGTTCGTACTACCTGTGACCATAATTTAAAAGTTTCTGAAATGCATTTTGGCGGCCTTGTTTTCAGTTGTTTCTTTGTATTGTTGAGAATACAACATTTTACATAAAGCATACATTTTCATTTGTTGATGTAACAACCATTTCATGTGCAAGGCAGGGGGTAAATGATCTCTATCTGAAAATAAAAGTGACCTCTCTGAATTAAGACACCGAAAGAGTGTTTTCAATACTAACTATATTTGTTTGAGTGTTACATTTTTTACCTGGAAAAAAGTTTAATACCTGATTTTTTAGACCAATTATTATTATACAGAAATTTTGGACATTCTGCATATTCAAGAACAAGTATATTCTAATGTACATCAACTGTTTTTGTTCAAGTGTTAGCATTTTTGTTACTTTTAACCAGGAAAAAATTAAGTATCTGGTCATTTAGATCTAATACGGTAGTGTATACAAATTTTGGCCATTATGTATATTCAAGCAGTCCTGCGCCGTAGCCGAGTGGTTAAGGCAAGATGCCTTGGCGCAGAGCTACGGGACTTGCGCTAGTAGGAGTCCCCATAGGGGAAGACATTTTCCCATGGAATTTCGACCAATATGGGACCGGTGCCCATCCATCATCGTGAGACATTTGGGTAACTACAATAAGTAGCGACTCCAGGTTGAGAAGACCAGCTATAATGGCGGGGGACCCGACATGCTGACCACATGTCACACCTACACTGGCATATGATCGTCCACCTCTATGATTAACACATGTGGATGTGAGGCCAGCAGCCGGCTGATAGGTCAAGGGCATTCTAGGACTGTCGCGTTTGGAGTTGAAGTATATCTAAGCATTATACGAACATTGTTTTTAATGTATAACTATTTTCTTTTTTCACTTTTGGGCATTATTGCTTCACCAGTGACATAAAAATAGTCATATAGTAAGTTATACAATTTAGGACACCCTTTATATTCAAAATATTACTTTTCTAGTAGTATGTAATTTAGCACATTTATTAATAAACTAATATCTAAACTAACTACCAACTAACTAACTCTTTGGCTCTATCGAATCCGCAGCTTTCCACACATGATAAAAATATGGTAAAAAATTAAACCAAATACGAATTTAGATTTCTTTTAAATCATTCTAACGCCACGAAATCTCTATCGTCCAAAAATAAAAAATATCGTTATAGGAATAATAACATTAATAATCATCATCATCCTGTATGACAGCTGCCGTCGTCTTCCGGAAACCAAACGCCATTCCTCTCTGTTCCTCCGTTGATCTTCCTCCAATCCTCTGATTAGCCAAGCCGCTAGCACACCTTCTCTCCAGGTTTTCTTTAGTCTTCCTTTCTTCCTCCTTTATATTGGGATCCATACCATAATAAGTTAGGCAATCTTTGCTGTGGGATTCTTTTGACATGGCCATACCACTGTAATGTTTTCTTTTGTATAATGTATATGATGTCAGCTCCTCTTGTACAACCATAATTTCCCTTATTTCTTTATTTCGTATTCTACCCATTCTAGAGTTTACAGCTAATAGTATTAACAATATAATAATAATAATAATAATAATAATAATAATAATAATAATAATAATAATAATAATAATAATAATAATAATAATAATAATAATAATAATAATAATAATAATAATGACACAAACATTTTTTATTATATACAACTTTCCTCGTTAGAGGATTGCCTCAAGGACAAAGTGATACAGACAATTTTTGGATATGATGAAATACATTTTGTAAATACATTTTAAAAAATTTCAAATGTTAGGTCTAATTGAAGTATTACATACTATTTAGTAGACATTTTGTAAATATGGTTTCTTAAAATTGAAATTCATCCTCTAATGGCAGTGATGACAATTTGAGAAAGATACATCCTGTCCAAATCTAAGGAATTCCAAAATTTGGCTAAGAATCCTGGTATAGTACCTAACTAAATTAATTGTATATATTCATTCAAAATAAGTTTTGATGGAGATTTTAGAGAAAAAAATGTAAGCGGAAAATTTCGTGAGATAATTTTCAATTATGTAGAAGTAGTTAAGTGATAAAGTTAATAGGATTATTCTCAGTTTGAAGAGTTCACTTTGTTACTCGTTTTATTTTTGTCATTCGTTTATAATGAAACATGAAAGGAAAAAAAATTGTTATAATAAGCGATGAAGTAAATGCTCATTGGATTAAGTTGTTCTTTATGCAATTTTAGAATACGTTCTCAGGCTTTTTGTGTTTTTTAGTGGAACGAAATCTGCGATTCGGTTGGACGATGTTGACGACGCGTTTCGCCTCAAGGCGGATGAGCGTACTGTGTCGTAATGCATAATATTTCTACCTTTTTAATGATTTAAATTTTCTAAAAACTTTCCGATTGCATTATACATATTAATTACCTAGAATTTGTAAACTGGTAGTTCTGAATACAATGTTCACGCTACACATTATTCTCTAATTTTAAAATTGTTCTATTAGTAAAAAACCTGCTTTAAGAGTGATGTATACAGCTTCATTGTTCGATTCCCAGTAAGGCAAATTTTTATGATACTGAATTTCTCCAGAGTTTTCATAAATTCTAATTAAAACTGTTACCATTCGTCAGCGCGGCCATGAACGTCCGGGTTCGATTATGGGAGGCAAAGAGGAATTAAACATAACCTTAATTTTAATTTTGAAGACGTATGCTATTAGGTATTATAGGGACTCTTTCCATTCCAAGTTCTCTCAAAAGAGTAAAATTACATATATATATGTCCATCGCTGTGGTCTCGAGGTAGCGTGCTGCCTTGTCACGCAGCGAGCCCGGGTTCGATCCCCGGTCGGGGCAGTTTTTCTGGGTGAGGTTTTCATCGGGGTTTTTCCTCACCTGTAAGACAAATGTCAGGAAAACTTTAAGGCCCAAACGGTCCCCGAAATCATATGGCCGTCATCATCATCAACACCCTTATCATTATCATCATCATCATCCTTCACTGGTGTGGAAAGCAACGGGAAGCTACCACACCTACACAATTCCCTAGTAAAGCTGCAAGCATAGCATGAAATATATATATATATATATATATATATATTACATTACTCGTGTTCTCTCCTGACATTGGCATAATTGTAACCCACTTCTGAGATTGGGGCGCCGGAAAGGCGGGGTTATGTTGCCCCGATGATATGATGGGTGATGATGATAGTGGTGCACCAGGAGAGTCCTTAATCCTAAGCTTAATATGAACGATGATGATTGCGATGGCCATATGATGTTCGGGGACCGTTTGGGCCTTAACGTTTCCTGACATTTGTCTTACAGGTGAGGAAAATCCCCTATAAAAACCTCACCTAGGAAATTGTCCCAACCAGGGATCGATCCCGGGCTCGCTGCGTGACAAGGCAGCACGCCACCTCGTGATCACAGCGGTGGATCAGAGTATATAAGTTAAAATTTAATATATGGGAACATAATAATAGTAATAATAATAATAACTTTATTTTACCTGACAAACTTAAGGCCTTAAGGCCTTGACTAACGCTCAGCCAGGTTAAAAAGAAAATTGCAATAAATAATTAGTCTAATATCTACCTTATAATTAACATAAATTATTACATGGTATATGTAAAATACAGTTATTATTATCTACAATATGTGTTGATTTACTCTAGTTTAACGAATAAAATAAAATGTTGGAGATAGAAAATTGAAAATAAATCTACTAATGACGCAGAATACATTTAATTCTAGAGAAAAATTAATTAATCAATTGAGTTGGTGTTTACTTGATGAAAATCCATATTTATTTAATAGAAAAATTAATTATTTAACGACAAGTAATTATATAAACGCGACTTAAAGGTGTGAAGTGTGCGGTAACCACTGTTATCTTGAGGGAGGGAATTCCAGGCCCAGAGTATATTGACAGCAATAAAGCTGAATCAAAATTTATTATTATTTAATACATGGTAATGAAAATATTTAATTCATTTTTTTATGAATGAATAGTGTTTGATATTTTTATTCGAGACGTTTCACGTTTAAACCTGGTATCCCACAAATCTAATTAGATATTTAATAAATGTTGGTTTGATTTCTGCGAATATTTTAAAGGATCGTGAATTGCATTAAACATTTTACAATGCTGTTATAATTAATGTATGGGATATGGACAGTTAATGAAAAACGAGGGAAGTTCTGAAGAAATGGCTGACTTCAAATACATAGGAACACTAACTATAAACAGGGAAAGATATGCACATCGAAATTAAACATAAGCTCAATTCTGGAAATGCATGCTATTATGCATTATAGGAACTTTTGTCGTTACAACTTTTCTCAAAAAGCATTAAACTTAAAAATATATAAAACTTTTTATTCTCCCAGTTATATTAGGCCTATATGGATACGAAACATGGACACTTGTTTTAAGGAAGGAGTGACTATTCATCGATAATTTCAAAAATATAAATGAAACTGAAATTCCATTTAAACCCTCCGTAAAAAATCTTGGAGTGTATTTCGACCAAAATCTTAGTTGGCAGGATCATTTAAGAGAAACATGTAAACAAAATATATTTTCGATCTTCCATTCCCTAAAACGTTTGAAATTTTTCCTTCCTTCTTCATTGAAGAAAACACTTGTCTCAACTTTGATTATGCCGCATTTCCATTATTGTGACTTACTAGAAGAATTGCCCATGCGGGAGCATCAATAGATCTAGCAATCTTCTCACTTCATCTAGCAGGAGTGTCTTAACTGACATGAGTATCACATTCGGCCAAAGACTGCAAGAGTTCATAATGCTTGTGTACGTTATATATGCAATGTACGTATATCAGACCAAATAACTCTAGTATTTAAAATGTTGTCTTGGCTCCGATTGGAAGACAGGCGAAAGATACATTGCCTCTGCTTCTTATACAACACTTTGTCCACCTCATCACCGCTATACATTTCTACTCATTTTCTTTCGCTATCCTCCCTCCATAACTTGAACACACGATCGAGACAAAATTTGATTCTAGCTGTTCCTCTACATCGAACATCTCACTATTCCTCAATCCTTTCTTGTTTAAGCCACCCCAATCTGGAATTCCCTCCCCTCGTATATCAAGGGCTGCCCGATTCAAAAACAGTTGAAAAAGAAACTCACGTCATATTTCCTTACACAGCATAATACGAGTATATATAACCGTGATCCATGTATACTTTTATTATTCCTTTATATTTTAAACTTGCTTTCCCAAGCCATTTACTCAATCTAGTTATATGTTATTATTTTTATCATCATCATCATCATCATGAACAAATTCGTTTTAGACCATGTGGCCTGTACGGTAAACCTAGCGAAGATGGTCTTGATATTTCCACCGATGTTTTGGTCTTCCTTGGTCCCTATGTCCAGTTGGGGTATATTGGAATGCCAATATTGGAAGTCTATTTCTTGCCATTCTCCTTAGATGATTTTTCCATTCTTGTTGGTATCTTTGTATATCTTCATTTGAACTTGTTACTCCAAGTTTTCCTCTGATAATAGTGTTCTTTTGGTGATCCAGTCTATTAACTCCTAACAATGATCGTAAGAAGCGCATTTGGCTTACTTGAAGTTTATGAGAGTTTCTTTTATTTAAAATCCAAATTTCACTTCCGTATTTTAGAGCAGTTTTGTTATTATATTTATCATTATTACTATTTTTCTTTTTTTCCATTATTAACTTTATATTGTATAGTTAATAATTATCTATTATGTATAATTTGTTATAATTCTTATTATATGTATAATTTAACCCTGGTGAAGTGGAAGAGAAGATCTTACGGTCTTAACTCTATCAGGTAAAATAAATAAATAAATATTAAAGTATTTGCGAATAAGGTTCTTAAGAAATGTTTTGGACCAAGAGAGACCAATTGACAGGTGAATGGATAAGACTACATAACATGTAAGTTTGCGATCTAAACTGTGTAAGGTATTTTGATTACATTAAACTAATATTATCAAAGCAGAAGGTTCATGGCCGCGTGGAATTGAGCTCTATACATCCCTATCCAGAGCTAATATATTCTAATCATTCTCTGTATAATTCTATTCCCCCAAATCATGACTAATATAATTCTCCCGCTTCATTTGTGGCCTACTGAGCGCTTTCCCCTCTAGTTTTTCCTACAAAAAATGTTGTGCCTCTCTTTCATTCCCCAGTCGTGTCACACGTCATACCAATCTTAATCTAAGTGTTCTTATTATATCTTGTTTCACATAAAGATCATTGAGAGAACTGTAATGTAGTTGTCTCCTTTCACTTGCCTAAAGACGTCTTTTTAGTCCAAAATGTTTCCTAACTGTTCTATTATATTTTGCACTTTCTCTACCAACCCAATTGATTAATCCAGCTGTGAGGTATTACTATTATTATTATTGTTATTATTATTTTAATTTTCTTGTCATTTCCTGTCATCTGTAGGCCTATATTGTGTAGCCTATACCTATTATGTATTATTAATCAAGTTGCATATAATTCATAATTGTTAATATATGTATAATTTAATTCTGGTGAAGTTGAAGAGAAGATTGATAATTGAGTAAGATTATTCGACTCACCTCATATTTGTAGATTTCTTGAAGACCAGTTCGATATACTATGTATCATTATCAATTCAATCTAACTTCATTAATTAAAATAAATCTCATGGTGTTATTTCCTTTAAATGTTAATGAAGAACAGACCTGATGGTCTTAACTGCATTACATAAAATAAACCATTATTATTATTATTATTATTATATTATTATTATTATTCTCAAACACTGGCATTTAATTTATCTACATTTATCCCGAGTAATTCTTAACTAAACTTACTCATTTCTTCCTATTTCAAAACATCTATAATTATATCTAAAATAATAGCATTATTCTTGAAACCAATATTGTAATTTGTTAACAGTAATATAGAAGCTAGTATTTTATTCAGGGCGGATCAAAGGGAAGTAGAATATATTGGAGGATAAATGAACACAATGTAAGGCTAAGGAATGACATCCATCTGTCCTGAATATTGGATGTAAGATTCCTTTTAGAATTCAAAATGAACAAGAAATTCTTTTTATAAGGGTAACAATAAAATACAGAAGGCAGTACAGTATATTTGAAATGAGCGTGCACATGAATAACATTGAAGGTTCGAATCAATAAAGATATGAGCGATGTATTCCCGAAGCAAATTCTAAACATACGTTTCTATAAATTTATTAGTTTCCTGTACAAGGTTTTACATTTCAAAATTCCATAATTTATGGGGGGGGGGTAGATAAATGTGAACATTTGTTAAATCATTAACAGTCAATAATAAGTTACTAGTAACTTTTCGAACATGTATACTGTACTAACTGATACACGAAGTGCACTACTACGCCTAAATAAATTAAATATGATTTTTAAATTTCATTTCAGGTGAACACCTATTGATTTTAGAGTAGACTTATAATATATAATACATAATATGCCAAAATTAATATGAAAATATCAATTAATAAAACTAAAATTATGGCATTTCATAGGAAGGACCCCATATAAAGTAAAATCTGTCTCCTGAATAAAATTTTAGAGAGATCTAATCAATTTAAATATCTTGGATATTATCTCTCTACCTGGGATGAAAAGGATATCCGTGAAAAAATTACTAGTTATAATAAAACTTTGGGAAATTATTAATCAAGTTATGAAACCATCCCTTGTACAAAAAAAACACCAGGTTACGTTTATATAACACTTTGGCTAGACCGGTGTTGATCTATAGTAGTGAAGCATGGACACTAAAAAGACAACATGAAAGGGACATTCCATACAAAATCGGCAAAAAAATTGTGAAAATTGAACTCACATCTTTAAAAGTTTACCATTTTTTTTACAGTGAAACTTTATGATATACTGAATATCTGAACCGAATTTCAAGTCTTCGCTTGGTGTAATTAAAGAGTAATAGAGCTGTCAATTTATCGTATTGTTTTAAATAGTCTCTTCTATAAAATACATTTCTCGAAGTATGTCTATTCCCTCAACTTGAAAAGATAATCATATTATAGATGATTTTATGCTCTATCGCTTGAAAATTAGTATCTTAATATTTACGTTTTTCTGAAGGGCGTAAATGCAATTAATATGCAATTGACCTTCCTCACCAAAAATTTTATAAAATCAAAAAATGCCACATTATTACCTAAACACCAGTTATTTTTGTGTAATTAGTATTAAAATGGAGTCTTGAAAGGAAACTACCCAAAATAATTATTTTTCCTAAAATCCCCTATGTGTAGACTGCCCGCAATACCTTTAGCGTGAGTGGAGATCGCTCGCTCGTATAAACAATGACGGAGCTACTTTGGTAATAGTCCTTTGCCCACTTCCAAATATTTTTATTGTTATTATCATCATTACATTATTTTTATTATCATTATTACAATTATTACATCATCATCATCCTGGACTAGTGGTTACTCTGCACGCCTCTGATTCCGAGGTTCGCGGGTTCAAACTCGGTAGGAATCAATGGCATTTTAAAGGCGTAACAATTTTGAATGTAGCTTTCTCTAGAAGGAAGGAAATCCGTGAGTCCCATGTTGTAAATTTATGGTACGTAGGAGAACCTCGCGCTTGAAATAAATTGCTACATAATAAACGTCATTGAATTTAACAATCTTTATTGATATATTCAGTAGGGGTTAATTTTGTGTTGATTTTGGCTAATGTATAGTTTAATTTAAATTACTAAATGGTACGAATTCAAGCTGGTAGGCCTATTAAAATATTTTCTAGAGAGTAGTTTTGTAATGTGTTCTAATATTTTGTACTTCTACTCTACACCAATGTCTGATGTTGAATATTGTAAGTAATGTTAAGCTATCGATAATAGTTTATAACAATTTTCATGCTGTTACAAGTAATATTTAAGAGGTATAAATATATTTTATTGGCTTGGTGTCACTTACTGATCTTGCATCCCCTACTCATGACATATCTAAGATGATATTAAAATTCACGATAATATTAGCTTTTATTATAAGCTAAATTATTGTTATAGTATTTAATTTAATGTCTAAACTTCCCATTATTCTCCTTTTATAACACAAAATGTATATCTCTACGATTATTCTCTCATTCCAGAAACATTTAAGAAATTGTAAAATTATATATTAACACATAATACTGTTAATAACTATTGTATACTAATATATGCATAATTAAATTTATATTTAACTTCTAACTCACCATTTAGTCTTTGTAGATCTGGCAAACTTGTTAGTTAGAAACAATAAGATATTATTTTTAATTTCACTGTGACACTTAAAATGACGAGATGCATTAAACAAACACACTGATGTAAATCACTGTCTAGTTGTCTAGTATGTAATCTGAACTTGAGAATTGTTGATGTAAAACAGATGTTTAAGAAAGACTTGCTGACATTGCATTATTATCGTTTGGTAGGAAGTGGTACGAGTATTTAAAACATTCGATTTTATTTGGAAGTGATATCTTATAACAATACTATTTCGTCAACGTTATCAGGGTATAATACAATACACTGAATAAAAAGTTATTTTAAGACTGAAATTAGTAATTATAACATAATAAAAATCTATACTAGTTTATTCAATTAATGACGAAATAGTTATTATATAATATTACATTTAAGCTGTAATGAAAAATTTGTAACAAAATAAATAATTTGTTTTAAAAAAGGGCAGTAGATTACGAGTATTTGAGAATAAAGTTCTTAGGAAAATTTTTGGATCAAAAAGAGATGAACAGACAGGTGAATGGAGAAAACTACATAATAGTGAGCTACATGATCTGTATAGGAAGCCAGATATAATAAATACAGTTAAGTCTCGTAGGCTGCGGTGGGCAGGAAATGTGGCACGTATGGGGGATGAAAGAGGTGCTTGGAAATTTCTGGTAGGAAAACCGGAGGCAAAACGCCCAGTTGGAAGACTAAGAATGAGGTGGGAGAATAACTATACATGATTTGAGGGAAGTAGATTATACAGGGGATAATTGGAAAACGTTAGCTCGAGATGGGATGTATGGAGAGCTTATGTCCGCGCTGCAATGAACCTACAGGTTCCACAGAGCCATTGAGTGAGTTAGTTATAAATAATTTGTTTAATAATTCACAGTAAACGTAAGTAACAGAGCTCTTTACTTCTCACTTCAGCAATAAAATTTGATAAATGAACATCTACTGCGTAAGAATTAAAATATCGCCACTTTTATAAATTTACGGCACTGCTCCATTAAGCAGAACATATAATAATCTACCGTATTCGATTTAATGACAGTTGAAAAAGTCACTGATGAAGCTCTTTCAATAAAGTACGCGCGCGACCTTGGTCGTGAAATGAATCTGCTGCGCCGTGGACCAGCGAGTTTTTTTACGAAAATAGAATAAAAAACATTTATATTGTCTGAACTATTCAACTCTCCAAAAAGGTAATTGCTGGAAATTAATCTTTATTACGTGAGTACTATCCTGTATTTTTTCCGTTTTCATTTTTTGATATGTACTGCAGTAAACCGCCATAAAACAGAAATTGACACTGAAAATAAAAATATCCTAATTATAAAAATAACACCCTTAAACTACATGATATCACCTATACAAATATGTTTGAAACAAATTTTTGCTGTTTACTGTTTCAGAAATATTAGTTAGTAAACGTTTTAGTTTATCATATTTACGATAATTTTAGATCATCATAACTACGAACCTATAAATGATAAAAATTAAATTTCTCCATTAATACGTTTATAAATGTATTCACTATATTTAGGGATACATACAATTAAAAAAATAAATTGCAAGATTTTTTGCTGTCCGATTTGATATGGATTGTCCCGAAAGCAGAATAACTGCTCGTGAAATGAAATTCATGCGGAGAAGAGCGGGTTACACCAGATGGGATCGGAAAAGGAACACCGATATCTTAAAAGAATTGAAGACTACACCAATTTTGGAATATATTAAATAGTACCAACTAAGTTGGAAACACTATCTTGAAAGAATGAGTTCAAATCGGATCCCCAAAGCTGTTTATAACTATATACCAAGAGGACGAATATCTCTGGGCGTCCTATGAAACGCTGGAGGGAAAATTTTCTATAGGATCGTAACAGGTATTGGCCTAATACTTGAAAGGAAGAAGAAGAAGAAGACCTATAATATGTAAAGGTTAAACAATCACCGTACCTGGAAATATGTATGTACAAAAGAATACATTTCGACAATCAAATATGGCGGTTACTAGAAAGTCAAAAATAGAATATTGCGATGCGAGGAAATGTTTAAAAACCTCGTTGTCGCTCGGATTTTAATTTCCGACATTTTGTAAAAAAACTTCACAAATGAGCGTTATACATTATTTTTTGCGCGATACTGTTTTCAAAATAATAAATAATACAAATAATAACATCTTTGTTGGAAATATTTACGTTCATTATAAACAACTGACTAACGTTAACAGTCTCGCCAATGTTTATTATTTGAGACTATAGCAGGCCGTGACACCAATCAGTCATAAATGGCGGCAATTATGTATTTATTGTTTTATATTGTTTCAAATAAAGTTCAGTTAATTTAAAATGCAATGATTTGTTTCGTATAATGTATATTAACACTACCTTTTGGATATATTTTTGCATATGCATCGTACGTAGTATACATAAGGGGCAGTGGTTTTACTTCCCTCACGAGGTTTGTAATATGTAATACTCGTATAGTTATTTAGGTTGGCAACTCGAAAATGTAGGAAGTTGAACTTTGAATCATGGTCGCCATTGCTGTAAGTACGACAAAACACACTATCGCGCAAAAGTGGTTATTGTGAGTTATCGTACAATATAGACATATACTATCGCGGATTTCTTTGTAGAATTTTTTTTAGGTATTCAATTCTGTGTTAATTAATTTGGTGTATTTGTTATGGTTTAGACAGCGTAAGTCATTTAAGAGTCCAATATCCACTTTTTTAGTGCACCGAAACACTTTTTTTTAACTCCGGCCCTATTACTATAAGCTTTATACAATAATTGTCCTAAACAATATCTAAGGAAGCTCCTGGCGCGACAGGCCTACAAGGCCCTTAGCCTACCATCCGGCTGCTGGCCTCACATCCACATGTGTCAATCACAGAGGTAGATGATCAACAGCCAGTGTAGGGGTGACATGTGGTCAGCATGTCGAGTCCCCCAGCCGTTATAGCTGGTTTCCTCAACCTGGAGCTGCTACTTATTGTAGCTACCCAATTGCCTCACGATGCTGGGTGGGCACCGGTCCCATACTGGCCGAAATACCATGAGAAAATTTCTTCCCCCATGGAGACTCGAACCAGCGCAAGTCCCGTAGCTCTGCGCCAAGGCTTCCTACCTTAACCGCTCGGCTACGGCGCGGGACAAACAATATCTAAATGGTGGTAAAATCCCCACTAAAATCGGTCAAGTAGCTTTTGATCCATAAAGGACAAATTCGCAGACGTTCATTTTTATATACAATGATAAGTGATGATGATGATTATTTTCCCTCCAGCGTTTCATAGGACGCCCAGAGATATTTGTCCTCTTGGTATATAATTATTATTATTATTATTATTATTAATATTATTATTATTTGAAATATAAAGTTACGTTTTCATGATTTCTTATTAATAGTAATGGTCGGCCGCGGTGGACTAGTGGTTATGTTCCTTGCCTCTGGTCCCGAGGGTCGCGGGTTAAAACCTGGCTGGGGTCCATGGATTTTTTTAGGACGGAAAAATCCAAGGAGCAAGTCCTCCGGGTGTGACTTTAATCCGTGGGTCCCGAGTCTGAATATTTTCAGGCTCGTAAAAAATCCTTAAGCCTGAATGAAAAGGCCTCTAAGCAAAATTTACTAAATTTTCCCGTCCTAGTACTACGTTGGTTTCCTGGATGTCAGTATGAGGTGTAATTTTTCTTGGGTGCGATGTATCTTCTTTATTATTTTATTTGAAATTAAGTTTTATTTCATTTTTATTTATCTGACCAGGGACCACTCAAAATGACATCTATATGAAAACAAATGTAACTAAATTAATATGGTTCAAATTCTTCCCTGTAGGGGGAGAGCGCCTAAATTTCTGTAAAGGGAAAACATGGGCTTACAATACAATACAAATTAATAGTAATGTGTGGGGCACTCCATTCCTTAATTGGTTAAGGCAATGTGTTATAAGCCAGGAGGTATCAGGTTCGAGCCCCGGTGGGGTCAGGATTTTTGAACTGGCCTAAAACTCTCTAGCAGCACCATAACCAAGGGGGTCGAGTCAGCCTAATATGTTAATGAGTATTAGACGCTTTATTCTGGGATTAAAGTGGCCGTCACGCAAGATTAACAATCCCATTGATATCTCATGATAATTGTCTAAAAACGTGGGAGCCTTAACATCCTACTAATCCAAGGACCTCCTAATAATTGTAGTGGAATCACGTTATTTTCAGTTTCTCTCTATTACTACTTCACGTATGGGACGAACTTCAATATCGCTTAGACGTGTGACCAAGGGTAACCACATAGAACACTTGTAAAAGCGTAAAAGCAAACTTTCAGAGTTTCTCTTTCATTTGATCTATCATTCATTGTTATATGTATTTTGCAGAATTAAATGAACCAGACTCCTTCATTGGATATGTTACTGTAATAGCCCATGCTTTTAGTATAATTTTCTTTATTGTTATATCAATTTTAATTGGAGGATTCGGAAACGATTGCTTGATTTATACAACCGATTAAAATGTGATGTAATTGTCCTATATATATCCATCCATCCACAGTAATTGTGCCCGAGGACAGGTCTTTCACTGCAATCATAGCATTTTCATGCTATGCTTTGCAGGTTTACCTAGGGAATTGTATGTGTGGTAGCTTCCCGTTCAGGTTCAGATGAGATCCCAGCAGAACTGATAAAATCAAGGGGAGAAAAATTGATGGACAAGATACGCTGGTTGCTTTAGTATGATTTGGGAAAAAGAAGCTCCTCCAGATGAATGGAAGGAATCAATTATCGTACCAATTTATAAGAAAGGAGATAAAACTGATTGCAACAACTACAGGGGCATCTCATTACTTTCAACTTCATACAAAATTCTAACAAATATATTAGTAGGCAGACTTACTCCCTATATTGATTACATTCTAGGAGATTATCAATGTGCATTTAGATGAAACAGGTCTACAACAGATCAGATTTTTAGTATAAGACAGATTTTAGAAACGAAATGGGAATATAATGGTACTGTACATCAACTGTATGTAGATTTCAAAAAAGCATATGATTCAATTAAGAGAGAGAAGTTATATAGTATCCTGCTGGAGTTCGGAATTCCTAAAAAGTTAGTTAGACTTATAACGAATGTGTCTAAATGGCTCAAAGAGTAGGGTGCGTGTAGGCAAACAGTTTTCGGACACTTTTAAAATCCAGAATGGGTTGAAGCAAAGAGATTCACTATCTCCTCTACTATTTAATTTTATACTAGAGCATGCCATTGAATCTTTAGAGAATGAGGAAGGCTTACAGCTCAATGGTATTAATAAGCTGTTACTTTATGCTGATGATGTAGTACTACTGACCGATAGCGAGGAGATACTAAAGGACAACACGCACATACTATTGAGTAACACTAAGAAATTAGGACTGGAAGTAAATATCAATAAAACTAAATATATGGTCACACGTAGAAATTCATTAAATAATGGAAATGGACAGCTAATGAAAAATGAGGGAAATTTTGAGGAAGTGGCTGAATTCAAATACTTAGGAACAATAATCACAAATAGGAATGAGATGCACAAAGAAATTAAACATAGGCTCAATTCTGGAAATGCGTGCTATTATGCATTGCAGAGACTCTTGATGCCCCAACTCCTTTCAAAAAACGTTAAACTGAAAATATATAAAACTATTATTCTACCAGTTATATTATATGGGTGCGAAACATGGACTCTTACTTTAAGAGAGGAAAGGAGATTACAAGTATTTGAGAATAAAGTACTTAGGAAAATTTTTGGACCAAATAGAGATGAACAAACAGGTGAATGGAGAAGACTACATAACAATGAACTATATGGTCTTTATAGGAAGTCAAATAAAATAAGAACAGTTAAGTCTCGTAGATTGCCATGGGCAGGACATGTTGCACGTATGGGGAATGAAAGACTTGCATGGAGACTTCTTGTAGGAAAGCCAGAGGGAAAACGCCCAGTTAGTAGACCAAGAATGAGGTGGGAGAATACCATTAACTATGATTTGAGGGAAGTAGATTATACAGGGAATGATTGGAAAGCATTAGCTCAGAATAGGGATTTATGGAGAGCTTATGTCCGTGCGGCCATGAACCTACGGGTTCGATAGTGCCAGTGAGTAAGTAAGGTAGCTTCCCGTTGCTTTTCTAACCGGTGAAGGATGATAATGATAAGGATGATGATGATGGCCATATGATGTCGGGGACTGTTTGGTCCTTAAAGGTTTCCTGACATTTGTCTTACAGGTGAGGAAAACCCCCGATAAAAACCTCACCCAGAAAAACTGCCCCGACCGGGGATCGAACCCGGTCCTGCTGCGTGACAAGGCAGCACGCTACCTCGAGATCACAGCGGTGGACCTTCTATATATAAGAACAAAAAATTATGTCGATGGAATTGGCTTTCTGAGGAAGCAGCAAGATGTCAAAATAAAAAAAATATTCAACATTTAGTAGCAGATTATATAAGCTAATAGCAATTAAATTGATATAGGCATGTAAGACGAATTCAAGAGGTAAGGTTACCCAGAAAAACATTGGAACGATGTTCACCTGGAAAAGAAGGAAAAATTAAAATCTCGAAACTTATTGATGCAAAATATACGAAATAAGGGAAAAGGATATCCCAGAAAAAATTACTAGTCATAATGAAAGTTTGGGAATTATTAATCAAGTTATGAAACCATCCCTTGTACAAAAAACACCAGATTACGTTTATATCACTTTGGCTAGACCAGTGTTGTTGACTTATGGTAGTGAAGCATGGACACTAAAAAGACAACATGAAAGCAGAATAACGGCTTGTGAAATGAGATTCATGCGCAGAACAGCGGGTTACACCAGATGGGATCGGAAAAGGAACACCGATATCTTAAAAGAATTGAAGACTACACCAATTTTGGAATATATTAAACAGTACCAACTAAATTGGAAACGCCATCTTGAAAGAATGAGTTCAAATCGGATCCCCAAAGCTGTTTATAATTATATACCAAGAGGACGAAGATCACTGGGCCGTCCTATGAAACGCTGTAAGGAAAATTTTCTATAGGATCGTAACAGGCCTTGGCCTAATACTTGGAAGGAAGAAGAAGAAATAAGAACTGGAATGAGAAGAAGAGTACTTGGATTTAATGGATAGGGACGATTGGATAAGAAAAATAAAAGTTTAGGCACAAAAAGATGTGTAAATATAGAAAATTTGTATGTAAAAAAGATATATAGGCCCTACACACACCATAATCGTTTTTTTTCTGTGTCTATTGAGTAGGATCGATAAAGATTTTTTTTTTCGAAAATAATTTGATGAGAACAACCTCTATACCTACATCCCTTCGGAATTCGTTAAAAATTAAGGAAAGTCAAACTGAAGATTTCAATCTTGAAGTAAAAATAAAAGTGGACCAGGAATTGAAACCAGAAACAACTGTTTACTTACATTGATTCCATCAAGGAAATCACACACGGAGTCACTACAAGACAAGAGCTTGGGACGATACAATGCCATTCAATCAGTTCTTCTTCCCACGAGTCCAAATTGAAAGAGATTACAGTCCTTGCAAACCAAACAAATCCTACAATTACTTTAAAACGTTCCTTCTTCCCTTAAATTCTATACAATTAATTTGGAATTCCCACATTTAATTCCTAATACTTACCTGTTTATCATATCGACCACGGTGGTCTAGTGGTTATAATAATACCTTTATTTTAATAATAATAAATTTATTTTTTCTGGCAGAGTTAAGGTCATCAGGTTTTGTCTATTAGTCAACCAGTTTAGGAAAAATAATATGAGAATTTCTGTTACATCTAAATTACAATAAACAAAATTATGACACGGTATATCTACAATATAGTTATTATTATGTAAAATATATTTTGATTTATTCTAGATTTAACAAATTATATATAAAATGTAGGATAGAATAATGAGGAAAAAATAAAATTAATGGCACTGAACAAATATAATTCTAGAGAAAATTAATTATTTAACAACAAGTAATTGCATAAGCTTAAAAAGTGTCAAGTGTACGGCAACTCAGTACTTATTTTCCTTACCTCTAGTCCCGAGTCGCGGGTCTAACCCGGCCTTGTCGATCGATATTTAGGATGGACAAATCCAATATATATATCAAAGTGAAGAAATTCAATTTCTGATGTCAGCTTATTTTAAACTATCAGAAGCAAAGAGATATTTTTAATTTCAGGTAACCCCTCATCTATAATCGTCGAATTTACCTGGTTTTGGAGAATATCTTTCTCATTTTAATTGCATATACTGAGTTTCGCTCCGAAACAATGAAAATTGCGATCGCTAGAGCGATTTTTAAATATTCGTTTCTGATAATCCCCTATAACGATATCGACCTTCCTTTTAATTGAACATGCAACGTATATAGGCTATAATACATATCAACATAAATGCTCCTCCTTAGAGGATTACCACAAGGAAAAAATCATAAGATAAAAACTTAAAATATGTACATTTTGGCAGGTGCCGTCGTCCTCAACTGTGTTAAAATGATATATTTAAAACGTTATCTGGAGGCCTTTCGGAAGTTAACTACCAACACCAGCAGGATGAGTATATGCTACTAGTTATTGTTATTTACGACAATGTAGACTCAAAGTGTCTGTGGTAGCAACTGACTTATTTTGGACGATCTCGTGTAATGGGTTGTACGACTGGGGTGTGTTCTTATTAAGAAATACGGTGTTTATTTGTTTTATAATTTTAAGGTCTTCATGTACTTGTACTCGTATATTTATCTTTGCTGGAATGTTTTTCTTTGTGAATTATCGTTAGTGTTTTTTCTATTGCGTTCATTCAGTGACAGGTGTAAATGATATGTTTGGCATAGCTTCATTCATATTATTAATGATTCATATCATTAACTAAAATAAAAAAGAATTAGACAACTTTAACTATCGATGTAATTAAAATTAATACAATTAATACAAATTAACAAATAACATTTTTAAAAATAATCTGGAATAACAAAAAAACTCAAGCGAAATTACTCAATTCTCATTGGCTGTTGGATGTCCACCATCCAACACCAAACACTACTCAAGCTAGCATATAATTGTTTATTAATATACACAATCATCATTAAACATTATTATAAGCGTAAGCTGCAAACATCGAGGATAAAAAAGGCGATCCTCAATAACTTTACTTACAAACGGATATGTTGGACATGGTTAATACTAACTAACTTTTACATAATTTGCCCACAATCCGGGGCAAATGTTTTTAACAAGGACCCGGGGTACTCCAATTTTCGGACATGCTTAAAGAAAACCGAATGGATTGCTAACTGCTAGTTAATACTTAACTAGCTAACAGCAGATTTTATTATTTTTTTAAATTTTTGAATCGTTTGTCACTCACGTTAGTGGCCAGTCCATGAACATATACTTAAATTTTCGACGTGGTCATTTTTTATGGCAACTGGATAGGATCGAGAGATCTAGATCTGTACAAAAAATAAAAAAATAATGAAAATAAACTCGATAACTTCATTCCTTGGAAATTCGCTAAAATATTTATCAGGACATTCAACAATCTTGATCCGTTTGAGGCAAATCACAAACAATTCCAGTCCACATGGTGTGTAGCCTCCAGTAATATCTGAAAATGCTTTCGAACCTCCTGCTATATTGCTGTGGGTTGTGTGTCTGTGACGTAAGTGTAAATTAATCGAGTGTCCATGGTCCCTATTGGGCATGCGCTTTCCCCGCAAGGCACACACGATCCGGTAATTCGAAGTAATTGCTTGATATTACATTAGTTTGGAGATGTGTGTAATACTCATTAGATGTAACTAATATTCATTATCAATAGCACGAACTATTAATTATGAGCAAGTGGCAATGCGACTCAAGCTGTCATGTCATCCATTTGTAATTTTAAATCAATCTCTCGTCACGCAATTTAACACCATCACATTGAATTATGATTAATGGATAAATAAGTTCTCAGGCACATAGCAGATTAATCCCTGTAAACCTTAACCCAGATAATCCTAACATCCTTCTAGAAGGATTGCAAACGTCAAGGGGAATTTCGTGTCACAACAATGTAGCTATTTATTTCATTGTTGTCAACTTTTAATATTCTGTTTCAAAATGTTTGTACATTGCAACAATGTAAGAACCATAAGTTTTTACTGAACCTGTGAACGAATATATTGCAGTGAATGTTGTTGTAAGAAGATGATGGCAGAATTGACTGACTTGCGTATAGAAGGGTAAGCATATTTCCTCAATGTCTTTACAATTTTTTTTTCTGATTTGTAATATGGACTCATAAATGTGCATTGTACTTGCCTGCAATTAAAATAACACTCATGCAAATTATTTTGCTAATTATTGGCATTGATATTTTCAAATCCTTCCAGAAGGATGTCAGGATAATGTGATATCAATTTGTATTTTTTTCTTTTTTCAGAAAACCAATTACTTTGAACGATTTGCTTGACATATTAGATACTTGTGATGATAAAATACCTGAATCTGGAGTAGATGTTACATTAATGCCCCCTTTAAACGCCAATGATGACATTAACGGATGAAGATTCTGGCCCCGAAGATGACCCAAATATTGATAATTTACCTGCTAGTCAGTTGAATAGCTGTGTGGAAGTAAGTCAGGGCATTACTAATTTGACAAATATAACATTCTTATGTTTCCAAAACACTATGAGTCAGAGTCTGGGACGTCGGAGAGTTTCTGAATCTTCTCGTGCCCTAAAGCGTCGCTGCGTAGCTTCTACATCTGGAGTACGTAAGAGACCAATAGAACTTGGAAAAACAATGATCTGCCAATTGTACAGACGGAGTGGCCACTTATGTATGATGTTCCTGAGAACAGGTCAAAGACTCCACTGGAATATTTCACAACATTTTTTGACAAGGATGTTATTGCAATGATAACTAAATTTACAAATGAATACGCATCAAAGAGGAATAAAATAATAGGAGAATGTACTGAACAACATGTAACTACATTCATTGGAATTCTACTCTTGAGTGGTTATGTCATTGTTCCAAGAAGAAGAATGTATTGGCAAAATGAACAGGATAGCTACAATGAACTGGTCTCTAATGCCATGTCCCGAGACAAATTTGATTTCATTTTCTCTAATTTTCATGTCTGCAATAACGATGACTTAGATAAAAATGATCGTTTCGCAAAAGTCCGCCACTGTTGAAAGAGATAAACGATCGCTTCAAGAACTATGCACCACATGAGCAAAATCATCAATTGATGAGAGCATGGTTCCCTACTATGGTCGCCATGGATGCAAGCAATTTATTCGAGGTAAAGTAATTGTATAAACTTTATTTTCTAGCTCATATGTTTGTATCTCGTACATGCTCTTCTAATAATATTCTATCTTGTTTCAGGCAAACCGATAAGATTCGGTTATAAGTTCTGGTGTGGCGGGTACCAGTAACGGATATCTATTTGGTTAGAACCCTACCAAGGAGCTGGCACCTGCAGTGAAAAATATGAGGAAAAGGGAATGGGATACGGGGTTGTCATGACATATGCTGATCAGCTTCTCCCCAGAGTGCCATACAGACTCTTTTTTGATAATCTGTTTACGAGTATGGATCTATTGATAGATCTAAAAGGAAGAGGAATACAAGCAACAGGAACTATTCGAGGGAATCGTATAGATAAGTCATGCAATTTGTCTCCACCTGAAGCTGTGAAAAAAGAAAGCAGAGGATACTTTGAAGGTCTCTCTGATAAAGATGCAGGAGTTTCAGTAGTAAGGTGGCATGATAATAGTGTTGTATCATTAGCCGCTAACTTTGACACTATCCAGCCCCTGCACAAAGTTGCAAGATTTTCAAGACAAATGAAGAAAAAATATTCAGGTATCACAGCCAAACGTAATACATAGTTACAATAAGTATATGGGAGGAATTGATCGTGCAGATCAAAATATTTCTCTCTATAGAACGTCTATAAGAGGGAAAAAATGGTATTTTCCCATTATTGCCCATCTAATTGACGCTGCTGACAAAATGCTTGGAGTTTATACAGGAAGGATGGAGGCAGTCTAGACCACTTGTCATTTAGGCGTCGTGTTGCAAAGGCGATATTGGAAAGCAGTAAGAGAGTTATTACTTCTCGAGGTCGACCGTCTAGTTCCTCCAAAGTAGACTCCAGATATGACGGAATGGAGCATTATGTTCAAGTTTGCCAATCGACTCAAGAACATCTAAGAAAAAGCAACTGAACTGTAGGCAGTGCAGCAAGAAAGCAACAACAGAATGTGTTAAATGCAACATAACTCTTCATGTTGACTGTTTAATTACCTTTCACACTAAATGAACACTGGACAATACACTTACAGTAAGGTAATAGTCTTGTAATGTGTTATTTTCTCACTTGTTCTATTGTAAAATAAGTTACTTTACATAAAACATTGCTTCCAACAACTCAATTCTAGTTATATGCAAATATGAACTTATTGATATCATATTATCCTAACATCCTTCTGGAAGGATGGTGCACCATTCGTGAACCACAATGGATAATGAGTTGAAACCAAGTATAATTAGTTATATGGGACCTCTATACAACATATTCAACTAAATTATTAAAAAAAAATAAAAAAAATAATTCAGGCATATCTGGGTTAATCAATACTAATACAATTCATGGCAAAATTCCGTTGAGCTGTTAAATAATATATATATATATATATATATATATATATATATATATATATATATAAGTTATATCATATTAAATAATAATAATAATAATAGTAATAATAATAATAATAATAGTAATAAAAATAATAATAATGCTTTATTTTAGCTGGCAGAGTTAAGGCCATAAGGCCTCGTCTTCCACTCAACCAGCGAATAGTAAAATTATACAAAACTTACATACATCTACAATTTTAAGATATTATTAAAATACAGACTAAACAAAATACAATGATGATGTAATCTAATACCAGCTAATACTAACAAAAACATAGAATATAATAAAATTAAAATGATATAAAATAAAGTAAGTAGCTTCCTAGATGATTATTAATGGAATGCTCTATATAGTTGTTATGCAGTTAATGTTTTCATTGTGTCGAACTTAAGATATCAGTTAATTTGGATTTAAATAATGATAGCGATTGACACTCCCTGACATGACTGGGAAGTGAGTTCCATGCTCTAGTCATAGATATTGTGTAAGATTCAGAGTATAGACAGGTGCTGTGTTGTGATATCAAAAGTAAAGAAGAGTCTTGTGATCTTGTTCCTAAATTGTGATGAGCCGCTACATTTTGTACAAATTAAAATATTAAAATAAATACCTGAAGGTGTAGTCGTCCTCAACTAGGTTAAATTAAAAAAACCTAAGAATTATAGGCCTTTCGGAAACTGACTTCTATCATCAGCAGAAGAATATGCGCTACTAACTAAAATTGTATATCTTATGTGCAGTTCAATAATTCTGACAGGATTCTTTTAACTAAGAGGATACGGGTAACTTCATGTATATAATTTGTTAATAAAATTTGGATGCAAGATAAATTTTATTTTAATTTCCATTAGAGTTGTTGGTGGAACCTTAGTTAGATTAATTTGTGTACGTCAAACTGATTTGAAGTCTTTATATTGTTTTATCCTGACCTCTTAAAACAATTAAAGTATTATAGCCTTTCGAGACCAGTCCCATCCTCAGAAGAAGTTTGTTCTAACTACTATGCAGGTACTTCTGCTGAGAATGGGACTGGTCCCGAAAGACCTACAATGATTTAATTATTTTAACCCTTAAATTCGCAATGTAGGCTATGTTATAGGATACATCAATTGTATTAATTTATTTAATAGTTTTAATAAAACAGAAGAAACTAACGATAATATATTACTTAAATATATGTGGAATTGTATAATATACCTAATAATAACATTTATGCACGATTTCGTTTTCAGTGCGGTCCGCCAGATTTAAATAACTGATATGAGAAATTATGTTTTGCCAATTTAAGAGTTAACAGTTCACATGACAGCGGACAGCGTATATGACTTTTTAATTACATATACATTAATTTAAACCTCCATGAAAAATCTAGGTATGTATTAAAAAAGTATGTTTTATTGGGAGGACAAACTCCACTAGCACTGCAACCTTAGGATCTATTGAACTTTCCCATCGTTAAAGGAATAAATGTATATTCACGGTGTTAAGTAGTTTGTTACGGATCTTCCTCCAGGTCCGATATATCAAATACTGCACTCATGATTTGTACTGCTATTTTTGTATGCTGGGTCCCCTGGCGGCAAGGAAGGACTATAACTTTCCCGTTGGCTCCCATTCTGCCCCCTGAGTTGTTACTCAGGCTCAGAGTTAGAGAAAGCACACTGGTGTGTGCCCCATTAGATCCTCCCAACCATATATTTTCAACAGCTGTGATTCGTCAAACCAAACTATTTTTACATAACAAGAGAACAGTGATATGAACTGAATGAATGGGTAATTATATAACAAGAAGGAAGAGGGAAGGAGAGCTGAGAGAGTTGGTGGGATGATATTCGAGATTCGGAGGAACCCCAAGAAAATCCGAGAAATTCCGCTGTGACCCACCACCATTGTCTCTCTGCACCTCCAGAATTCGAACCTGGGATTGAGGTTGGGGCAGTCGCGCGCGCTGGCCATGGATTCACCGAGACGGCATAAAAAAATCTTAGTTAACAGATTCATCTATTATCCAGTGGGAATAGTAGTATTATCAGTAGCACTTTATTACAGTAAATTATGTATACAATACAGAGCTATTACAAATAGATCTCAAGAGTAATCAGCTGAACGTGTTTTGACAGTACATATCAGTACATAAATGTGTAATTATAACATAAAACAAACAATAGATAACATATGATTACACTGAAAATTAAACAATTAAGCAAAGTAATAGAGTTACGCTTCTTCAAATTAGAAGTGGAAAGAAAAATTATAGAACAAGTATCAGAATTTAATTATTTACGTGTATTAATAACAAACATAAAAATTTAATAAAATAAGTAAAGAAACAAGCTGATAAAGCTGCACAAATATCAGGATATATGAAATATTTAATCTGGCGCAACAAACATGTGTCAATAGAAAGCAAAACCCGCATATACAAACGATAGTTCGACCAGTTAACGTATATGGAGCAGAAACTAGGGCTGATACAACAAAAACTAAACAAATAATAAGCACATGTGAAATGAAAATCTTAAGAACTATTCAGGGGAAAACATTATTTGATAAAATACACAACACAGAAATTAGGGACAAATGTTATATTCAAGACATAATCAAATTTATTATAGGCCTAGATAGGCGAAAATATTGGAAGGGTCATATAGAAAGAATGGAAGAAAACCGACTTGCAAAAAGAGCTAAAGAAGATAGACCAATGGACGGGAGAAGAACAAGAGGAAGACCAGCCTAGAGATGGATAGACTATGAATGCACATCCAATACGTCTTCCTCTGAGGAGTAATTTTGGAAATAAAAATCCTACAAATTATGTTTAAGAAGAAGAACAGAGTTACGCCTACACTTTTTTTGTGTATTTATTTACTAACGAATGAGTATTGTTCTTATTTTCCGCGCATTGTCTAGAAATCTGTTCAGGTTTATCGAATTTTGTGTGTTTACCAATAGCTTATTATATATAAATTAATAGCAGCAACAGAATATGGTACCTTACGAGACGAGTGTAGTATACACTTAGTACGGATCGAAGAAAAGTTTTAAGAAACGAGGCGCTTGCGCCGAGCTTTTTAAATTTCCGAGATTCTGTTATGTGTTTACCACATGAGTATTGTATACTATTTTTTGCATTGTATTTTTTATTTTGCAATTAAGATATTAGCTAAAATATTTAAAAATATTTGAAGTTAAATGTTAGATTTCAGAAGGTGAATTGGCTATATGTGTTCCTATTGAGAAAAATAAGTATTGTTGGTCAGGTCGCCATCTTATAGTTGTTAAAACTGAAAAACCAATTTGATTTGGAATTTATTTGTGATTACGGAGAAAGTTTTAGACGATGTTTGCAGTGATGATGAAATAGAAGGGACGTGGAAAGTTGGATGTGATGAATTAATACCGAAATTAATACAAATTGCAGTATCACTATCAATACTTCAAAATAGGCCTAAATGTTTTTACTTACCGGACTAGTGTTTTTGGTCATTGTTAAAGTATTGAGATTTATTTTGTTTCTATAGCAACCAAGATTGTATGCGGGAATGTCAAATTACGATGCACATCAACAATAGCAGTAAGTATAGAATATTAGTTACATAGTGCAAAAACATGTGAAATTCTCCATTAAGCAAATGATGCTAACAAAATATTGTGAGGTTTAAACAATACTGTTAGGAAAAATAAAAAGATTAAGAATAGAAACAAAAGTAAGAATTTATAAATATTTTACAAGACCAGTTCTAATATATAGTTGCGAATGCCGAATGGAAACTAAAAAATAATTGATTACGTGATCACTAATAATAAAAAATAAATAAAATAACGAAACAACCAAAATGAAAGTTTTAAGGAAAATCGCTGAGAGAGAAGAATTCATAGCTCTATTATCAGAGAAGAATGTGAAATTGAACCTATAAACCTCTGGATAAATTATAGAAAACTTAATTGGAACGATCAGATAGAAAGGATAACAGTAGATTAGTGAAGACAGTACGTGACTGGACACCTCAGCAGAAAAGGCATTTAGGAAGACGACCTATGCTGGAACGACGTCACCATACCCCGGACCTGAAGTGAATGAACATGCAACAAGCTGCCAGCTTTCATGCGTAGAGGAAGAAGAAAAAAAGAACCATTAACTTGTGGTATACCAATCTATCACAATTTGAATTTAGAAATATTTCGGGAAACTACTGGCACTTCCATGTTTCCAAATAGTTGTAATTTCCTAGTATTGCATTACAGGGACAATTGTTATCCGAAATCCTCTAAAACGTTAAACTAAAAAAAATATATAAAATGGCTATTCTTGTAGTTATATTATATGGTATCTTACTTTAAAGGAAAAGAAAATATTGTATTTGAGAGTGAAGCTCATAGGAAAATCGTTGGACTAGAAAAAGAGAAGAACAGAGAGTGAATGGAGAAGACTACATAACACTGAGCTATATGATCTTTATGGAAACCAGTTGGTAATAAGCATTAAGTCTGGTAGACTGCAATGGGCAGGAATATGGCTTTAATGGGGAATGAAAAGACGCGGAAATTTATTGAAGGAAAACCAGAAGTAAAGCACCAAATAGGTAAATCAAGAATGAGGAAGTAGAATAATATTAATCATGATTTGAGGGATGGAAATCCAATAATGTTTAAGGAGGATTGTGAAACGACCTATCACAAGCCTCGTCTTAGAAAGGGGAAGGCTGTACGGTTTCAAAATAATGGCGGGATCATTCCTTCTTTAGAGAAAACAGACTACAAGAATATTGGCAACTCCTTCTTCTCCCTAAAAGTAAGAGTCCATATTTCGCACCCATATAATATAACTGTTTATTGTAACGGACTGTCAACAGCACGTACGGCTTACTGCCCGTGCGACCCATATTTGTAAATAATATTGTAAATATCTTACTTTTTGTCTAATAAAGTCCTACTACTACTACTACATATAACTGGGAGAATAACAGTTTTATATAATTTTAGTCCAACTTTTTTTCTTACGAAAGTTGGGATGATACAAGTCCCTGTAATGTTTAATTAATAGGACACAAGTAGGTTTATGTAATTTATTTAAAGTGGGAAACCATGATTCGCTTCCATTTAATAGGGCCATTATCTATATCTTATCCGCTCTTAGAGTAATCCTAACATAAACAAACGCCAATATTATCCTTTCGCCAGTCGCGCCACAATTACTGTCACATTGACCAGGGAGCACGTTTGAAGTATATAAGACATGTGATCGTTGAATGGAGTAGATTACAAGAAAGCTGGTGAGATTTTTCGCTTAACTTTGAAATACATTTAAAATAACTGTTTTTTTACCATTAGTCATTACCAGACTTGTGTTTTAAAAATTTAGATGGCGAGATAGCAACAGAAGACTCAACATCTTCAATCATTTTGTTGCATCAGAATCGACTGAAGCTTGACTCAAATGCATCATCCATACATAATAAACTATTTTAAGTTGTAAATAATTATTAATTATGTATATTTTAGAATATTGTCTATATTTTGAATATTATTATATTCATTCATGTAGAATAGCAAGTATATTCAGATGACATACCTTTAATTCAATAAAGGGAACTACTTTTTCACGTACTTATTGCTTCTACATGTAAGCCGGTGTCCATAACCAATGAAAAGCCATCAAGTCACATGGTTTTGTTTTGATGACGATCACTTTGAGAGCGGGTAGCCTTTAGAAGAATTTCCCTTTTAGAGACCTTTCTATCTCTATCTATATTGTTATAACATCTCAATGTTGGGCCTTAGTCTCTCTTTTGTTAGTAATTACTAGACCAAGTTATATTAGTCATGAATGGTATACGGTCATCATTCCGACCCAACTAGACTTCTAGTAGGCAACTAAGATATTACTAGGATGAAAAAAGTCGATAACATTTGCTTAGAAGCCACATTTTTTTCAGACTTAAGGATCTTTTATGAGTCTTAAAATCTTCAAACTCGGGAACTACAACTTAAAAAATCCCTCCCGGGGAACTTGCTTCTTGAATTTTTTCCATCCTAAAAAAATCCATTGACTTCGGCCGGGTTTGAAGCCCCGACCCTCGGAACCAGAGGCAAGTGGTCTAGTGATTAGACCACTGCGATCGACTTTATAGACCTCTAGTTATAGTATTTTAGAAAATTTTAGATCGCTAGAATATTTGCAATGTATATTACCAAACCCTTTGGTCGTATTACTAGGAACTAACTAACTACCTCACTCACTCGCTATATCGAACCCGTAGGTTCATGGCCGCGCTGACATAAGCTCTCCACACTGTTTTCCAATCGTCCCTTGTATAATTTGCGTCCCTCAAATCATCGTTAATGTTATTCTCCCATCTCATTATTGATCTACCAATAACGTCTTCTCTCTCATTTTCCTACATGAAGCTCCATGTATACCCTTAGACAAAAAAAAAAGAGTCATCCGCAGATTCTATCCACCGATCGGGAAACTTCGTCAGCGCTCGCAGAAGCCGTATTCACATCTACACGTTTTCAGTAATTGTACTGGGTTGTTTGCTAATTAACGCAGTGCACACTCAAGCAACATGAAAGAGAGAGCTTGGCTTAGTGTGTTTCCGTGGTCGAGAGGTTTAACAGACATCACCTACATTCGTAACCTCAGGGGTTCGATTCCCGTTTAATTTTATTTAACTGAATGTTAGAATAGCATTTCGCCTGTAAAATAGTTTCATATTAAATTTTATATTTTAGTTTTATGGCTTTAATGCACACACAAAACACACAAAAACATAAATTAAAACCTTCTTCTAATAAAAAATGAGGAAAGAAAATAGTATCTTCTAAAATGAAAACTTAAACAATAACAAAATCAATATCGGGTGCATGAACGCTCAGCATGTATTACCGCCCTCAATCTGCGGGGCATTGAGATTGCCTTGTGCTATGTCCCTGTGTGTGCGCTGAGCTATGGTAAAACTCGATATGAATCATTATAAAGAAACGTGTTAGATCCTGTTTCTTTTGCGCAGACGTCTGCGCATCAGAGTCTATTGAATGCATACATTGAAATTACCTAGATTTTACCCTGAATGTGGTAAATATAATTATTACAACAACGACATTAACATTGATTTAATTAAAATGTCAAAATATAATGTATTTAATTCATAAAATATTTTAATACAAATATCACGCAAAAACTGTATAATTGAGGACGCGAACCTGCGACTTTCATTAACTGAATCAGTGACTGCATGCTTCACCTCACATGACACGTAGAAGTGTCTTCAGTTCATGTCACATAACAGAGTAGCTGAGGGACTGCACAATTATGACTAGTTTCCTAGTTTGAACCTAGCGCTTTGCCGAGTAGGACTTAGAAGAAATATGCGTTCAAGTGATGACTCATTTTTTTTGTCTAAGGGTTACCTCTTTCATTCCCCATTCGTGCCACATGTCCTGACGCAGCGCGAGGTATTGCTAAAAACTGCTGCTACTAATATAATCTAGTATTAACTTTAGTTCCATCTATGATTTTAAATTTAAATTTAACTAATAACTCTCAAAGTTATAAATAGAGAAGTTTCTTTAAGTCATATACTGTATTTATTAAAGTAACGAAGTATTAGTTTAATGAACTGAATAAAATGCAGAGTACAGATTAAACACTGTGTTGTATAAATATATTTATGAAAACTAGAAATTGATAATAAACATTTCACTTTTCTTGTTACTTTTGATATTAATAACACCAGCAGCTATATAGAGGTGGAGAGCTGAAATTTGTTGTTCAAACCACTGAACTAAAAGTTCATATATCTGGGACAATGAGTCAGCACAATTTCTCTGGTTTGTTGTGGCAAGTAATAAAACAGCTAAAAAACAAACCACACTTGCTACGTATGCAACTTTATATTAAAAACAATGTGAATATTATATAACCGAGCAAAAATACATGTAATTTAAATTCATGCTTGAAATGCCATTGTAATTCTGCTTGTAAAAAACATGACAGATTTTTTTCATTATACACTTCATAAATTGTAATAATTTAGGTGCTAATTTTAAATAATTATTTTTTTAATAGTAGAGGGCTTCTAGAAATTCAATAAGAGACAAAATTCAAAATATCAAAGTAAGAGAAATAATGGATGTTCAACAAAATGTTCTGCAAGTTATTGAAGAAAGAAAACTGTTTTTTTTTTCGCGTAAAGAGGATGTTAGATGACAGGATACCTAAGGTGATATTCCATTTTGAAGCGGAGGGCAACAGAAATGGAAGACCAAAAGAACAGTGGATTCAAGGAATGCATAGGAATATGGTGTCGAGAGGATTAAAAAAGAGCGATGAAGATAATTGTGATATATGGAGGATGTTATAATGATATCGTGAAAAGAAAAATTAATGTCTGAACCAGGAATCAAACCGTGGACCTCTAGATTTCTGGTTCAGACATTCATTTTTCTTTTCACGATATCATTATAATATTATAGTATGATCCTTTATTAGCACTGTTTTAAAATAAATATATGTAGTAAAATTTACAATGGATTGTAGAAAAACTACTCTATTATAGAGAAATACCTAATGAAAAATAGAATTAGTATGTAATAGGTATTATTATTAATATTATTATTATTATTATTATTATTATTATTATTACTACTACTATTACTATTATTATTACTATTATTATTATTATTATTATCATTATAATCATTATCATTATTATTATTATTATTATCATCATTATCATTAGCATCATCTTTCACGGATTAGATCTTTGCCTGTTCCGATCTCACATCTGTTCAGCACAGCGCTTTCTTGGTCTTCCCACCCATCTTCGTCTACAGGATTATACATCCGTGCCATCTTTGGAATCCTATCCTCTGTCATTCTTTGCAGATGTTCTATCTAATTGTTCCTGTGTCCTTCTATTTGTTGATGAAGTTGTTGTACTTTTAGTTCCTCTCTAATATTCTCATTTATAATATGTTATTATTATTATTATTATTATTATTATTATTATTATTATTATTATTAAGGGACACATTTATATTACCTAAATATAAGAAATTATGCATGAATTTTCGACCTAAAAAGTGTTTAAATGTAACTCAAAAAGATAAAAAAAGACGACCTCATAATTTAATGCCTCTATTAAACATTTAATACTAATTGTTCATTCATAAACATTTGCCAACTTTTCACCATACAGTGAAAGAGGGGTTGTAACTGTCCGATCTTTCCAGGAATTAAAAAAATAGCGACCTTCATTATGTTGATTATTTAACCTTGGCTGATGATTTGTAAATATCCGCGAAATATAACTAAAATATTATTTCATTAGAAAAAAAACAAATCTCTATGTAGGCATGAATGGGGTATGTGCATGTATACACCATTATAATATTCTACATTACTACATTTAACACAAGTAATAAGAAATAATGTCACTATGTAGAAAACAGGCAAACATGAGATGTTCGACTGTTTGAGTGTCCTCACATATGCACTTAGTCTCTTCAATAGTTATTTAAAACGTTCTTTAAAATGATTGTTATAAAATTATTATTATTGAGATATTTTCGAACAAACATGTGTATCTTTCTGTCTAGAAAGTACTTCATGTCAGCCAGGTTGTCAGCCATGCGTGACGGTGGCCATTACTCCCACAACAAGCGTCTAGTCCTCATTTCGGCCGGAGGTTGAGATGACTCAAGCTCCATGGTGCCACCAGAAAGGGTAGTAGGAGGCTAAGGCTCCTATTTTTTTCCAGACAGGTGACAATTCATGTCAGCCGGGTTTTCAGCCCTGCGTCACGGCGGCCTTTACCCCCATAATTAGCATCTGGTACTTATTTATTTTAAAGATTGAGTCGACCCGGGGGCATTGTGCCACTAGAAGGCTTCAGTCAGTTTAAATATCCTGACCCCGGCGGTACTTGAACCCTCGACCTTCCAGTTTGTAGCGTAGTGTCTTAACTAATTATGCCAAGGGTTTTGAGTTAGATCGTCCATCCATAGTAATTCTGCCCGAAGGCAGATCCTTCACTGCAATCATAGCATTTCCATGCTATGCTTGCAGCTTTACTAGGGAATTATAGGTGTGGTAGATTCGCGTTTTTTTTCCACACCGGTGAAGGATATAAGGATGATGATGACCGTATGACTTCGGGGACCGTTTGGGTCTTAACGTTTTCCCGACATTTGTCTTACAGGTGAGGAAAACCCCGATAAAAACCTCACCCAGAAATACTGCCCCGACCGGGGATCGAATCCGGGCCCGCTGCGTGACAAGGCAGCACGCTACCTCGAGACCACAGCGGTGGACAGTTAGATCATAGCTGTTATAAATTCGAATGACATGAAGTAAAAGCCAGTACAAAGGAAATTGATTATTTAGGATATCTTTGAATTCATTTCAAGAATACAAAGGAAAAACAATCAAAGTCCACTTTTCACAAAAATTGAGTTATCATTCCTGGCATAGAGTACTACTATTTTAAATGTCAATACATGGAAATATGATTCGTCATCCACGTAAAATTGGCTTCAAAATAAAGTGTACAATGGAAGATCAATCAAAGTTCCACAGTTGTATGTTAAATCAATCGGAATCCACCCAGTTATAAATAAGAAATCTTATAGAGTATAACTGATTTTCATTATAAATGTTTGTAAACCTGAATTTTAATTATTGAAAAGGGACAACTATGTTTAATTTGTTCAAGATTGCCCACCCCAGTAACAAGACAGAAATAACTGAAAAAGACTTGTAAATAACTGAAAAAGTTACGCTCATATACAGCTCAAGACTTTTTCTCAAATTTAAAGTATGAACCTTACATTTCTGGCGTCTTTACATTGAAACAATACCGCATTTTTCTGTGCGTGTTTTTCTGAACTGTCGCTGTTCATTACTATTCCCAATTTTGTAATTTGAAGAAGGAAATGGTGTGGACTTTGATTGTTCTTTCACACAAAAATGTGCTGACAGTGTTTCCATTGTTGTTTTCATTGTTATATACTCCTCATACGACGATACAAATAACAATTTCAATATAATAATAACTTGTTTATACAAACAGTGTTTTATAAAATTTCACGTTCATAATACTTTTATTATAAGAGTGTTTTTAATTTTTTGTTTCAAATTTACTCAGAAATGAGAAATATGTGACTTTGATTGGTTTTTCCTTTGTAGTCCTCATTTGTAAAAGTATGGAATGGACACCCCTGATTGTGTTGAAGGTGACATGAATAGAAAAGATCTAAATTACTGGACATGATCACCACGGTAGAACCATCCCGCGGAAATAAATCTCGGAATTGCAAACACCACAAAAAGACGTGTAGTAATAACAATTCATTCACAAGAAATATGTAATCCTTTTTTCCCTTTTTCTTCTTTCAGCGGAAAGTATAACCGGATAGTATTGTGGACATGATATAGGATCACAGAATAAAGCTAGACTGTCCTTTCAAGTCCTATTGGTACCAGACACGAGTCCACTCCAGTCTTCCCCTTGATAAAACCATAAAATCCCCAAAAAAGCATTTTTATGATCTCTCCGTATTCATCTATCTTTAGTGACATTTTCCTTAGAATATGTCTTAGCTTCAAGATACTTTTATATGATAAGAGAAAACATATAAGCTTACATAACGTGAATGAGCTATATATTATGTTCTAAAAATATTACAAAGTGGAATACTCAGCAAATGGGATTTATATTTCTAAAATATATCCAGTATCTGGATTTATAGTTTACATATTCCCTGTCTTCCTTTTTTTCCAGCTATTTTATTATTTCTTAAAAATAATCTGTGCTTTGTATTGTAAATGGTTAGTAAAATATATTACTAGAAATTTTAGCTGATGATAACGTTCCACAACAATATATTATTAATATCTTCAAAAGATAATGAAATCTCTGTTAAACAAGATGGCAAATTATCTTCTTGGGAAAAGATCAACACTGGGGTAAAACAGGGATGTGGACTTTCACCGGTGCTTTTCATTATAGATATGAATAAATCAATAATTTAATGGAGGAAAACACAACGAGGATATATATCCATCAATAGGAACCTCAAACTCGATGCTATTCTTTTTGCAGACGATTTAGCTCTTCTGGCACTTTCCGAAAATAATTTGCAACGATCAATTTATAATTTACGAAAAATAGGTGCCAAATTTAATATGAAAATATCAATTAACAAAACTAACATTATTTCATAAGAAGCACCCCATACAAAGTAAAATCTGTCTCCATAATAAAATTTTAGAGAGATCTAATCAATTTAAATATCTTGGATATTATATCTCTATGTGGCATGAAAAGGATATCCCTGAAAAAATTACTAGTTATAATAAAAGTTTGGGAATTATTAATCAAGTTATGAAACCATTCCTTGTACAAAAAACACCAGATTACGTTTATATACACTCTGGCTACATCAGTGTGCTACATCAGTGTTGACCTATGGTAGTGAAGCATGGACACTAAAAAGACAACTGAAAGCAGAGTAACGGCTTGTGAAATGAGATTCATGCGCAGAACAGCGGGTTACACCAGATGGGATCGGAAAAGGAACACCGATATCTTAAAAGAATTGAAGACTACGCCAATTTTGGAATAGGCCTATATTAAACAGTACCAACTAAATTGGAAACACCATCTTGAAAGAATAAGTTCAAATCGGATCCCCAAAGCTGTTTATAATTATATATCAAGAGGACGAAGATCACTGGGCCGTCCTGTGAAACGCTGGAAGGAAAATTTTCTATAGGATCGTAACAGACCTTGACCTAATACTTGGAAGGAAGAAGAAGATGGATAGTAAAATGACAAATGAGGGAAATTGTGAAGAAGTGGCTGAGTTCAAATACGTGGAACAATAATTACTGTACTAATTCCGAGCTTAGTTCCAGTTATAATGAAAGTAAGCAGATGTATGACTGCATTTTCATTGGTAGAAAAAAATAATTTAACTTTTAGCGTGTAAGAAAATGTTGTTTCCTCTCTAACTCTCTATATGAAGAAAATACAAATAATTTAAAATATATATTATTTAGCACATGTCTAATGTGTCTATATAAGTTATGTAGGAGAATTTTAAAATATGTAATTATAGTTTTAATATAGGCCTATTAAATCAGTACTGTTTTATTCTTACCCATATACAATGTAGAATACGCATTAATTTCGGTTGTTTTAAAACGGCCGCTTTTGTATAATTATGACATTGCAAAAGAAAGTATTTTAAAAACGGAGAGAAACAGATTATTTGTTTCAAAGAATCTAGTGAAATATACGGAAAAACTGCACTTAAACTGACGTGAAATATTTTCAGTCCTATGGAACAACAGCGTGCGCATGCGCCAGAGTTTATAGAGCCAGCGATAACCCACATCGAACCACATCGGTTATTATCCTCGAGGTAACGTCTCATTAATTTGTTTATATAACACATGGCATAATAAAATTATTTACTTACATTAATAATACAAAATGCGTCTGATTAATTTAAATTAATTTATTATCCAATTTCATTATACAAGTAAGTCCTGAAGTACTGCATCGCTTCATACAGACAATTTCTAGGTGTGGTCTAGTGGAGGGAGCTTCTGTCTCCCGTGCATGAGGTCGCGTGTTCGATCCTGCTGTCGTGCTTTTTTTTTCTCGTCCTTATTTCAATTAATTTTCTTTCTTCTGTTTCATTTATTTTGCGTTGTTTCATTTTCAGTATTTACCGAGCTACTTATTTACACGAAATTGTTTTCCATTGCACAACACACAACGAAGTAAAACGGATTTAGTTTCTCAAATAGTTGTGTACTTGTGAACCAAATAGCTGATCTCTGATCGTGCGCAGTGGCTTCATTCTGAGATTTGAAAATTATCTGTGCGCCATCGATTATTTCAAATGTTTCTATCGATGACCGTTTCCGTACACAATTCAGTCATATGGTAGCACCACGGTTCCCCCAATACACGGAATTAGCGGAGTAATACTATATGCAAGTTTGTTTACAGTACAATTTGAACTTAGCTCGGAATTAGTATAGGGGTAGGATTATGATTAAATAGCATATTTTGTTGTAGAAGTCTGAAACTTAGTTGCTTGTGCATTTATATGTTTCTTGATAAATGGAGTGTCTTTAAGACATATTTGTTACTGCATTTTTTTACATATTTTCCTCATAAGGGTACATTTGTTCTATTCCGTCTTCGTTTGCATTTTCTTTGATTTCCGGCCATAAAACTCCATTAAACCCATTGCTTCACTCATTCTTTTCTTTATGTCTTCTCTACGTATTTTTATCATGTCCATAATTTTGTATTTATTATTCATATTTTTCTACACGTTCAATAACGTCATTTTAATATCAACACATGTAATGGAATGGACCAGTCCAACCACCCCTTCAATATAGATTCGTCCAGCTATATCTGCTATTGGGTTCTCCACGTCTAGAAAATAGCGTTGCTCTAATGGAGAAACTCTTGCTAATAAACATTTTCTTCTTTATGAGATTGATTTATTTATTAGTTAATTCATTTGAAATAAATAATTAAGAATAATGTCAATAATAATAATGTTATAATATAAAGTTTCACTTACAACTCTACCAAGAAAGTAGGTGCCGATTTATGAATAATTAACATTATATAACGTATAATTATCACTCAATTATAAATGTATTATAATAAAATAATAATAATAATAATAATAATAATATGACATGTTAAATTTATTCATTATGGTAACTTTTTATTCTGAGTGGAAGCAAGAATAACTCTTCAAGTAAATTGTAATTATCTCTCCGATTCTAGGATTGGAGAAAAGTGAATTTTTTAATACTTAAACGAAAACAATCAACGATATTTAGTACGAAGAATTGATTTACATATAATGTGAATAATATTACCACCAAAAAATACTTAGTCTTCTTGGATATTCAAATTTATAAATTTGAATAATTTTCTTCAAGCAACAACATTTAATACTTAAACGAAAATAATCAACGATATTTAATCAGAAGAATTGATTTACATATATGAAAAAATAATATTATACCAAAAAGTACTTCTTGGATAATCAAATTTAAAATAAATTTGAATAATTTTCATCAAGCAACAATTTTTTTATGAAGCGTCTCCTGTATACTAACCCCTGACCCCTGAGAAGAGAATCTACAGCTCTACCACAATTTATCTAAATTAATCCTCGATCAAACTTAAACCTAAACCCAGCCAGAAACTCTGGGACATTAAAACCTTCATCAAAACGTTACCCCAACATGGGGCACAAACCATCATCAGAGGTTCTGTGCCTCCAGTGAGGAGTAAAGTGCGTACTATTATTTATCGTAAAATTCTGGAAACGCTTAGATTAAAGGGGCTCCTGTCATCCCAACTCCACTAAAAAATTAAACTAAATATATATAAAACTGTATACTTCCACTTATATGGATACAAACATGGACTCTTACTTTAAGTTGTAAATGTAGTAAAACTGGTTAGTAAAAATAGTAATGAGGTGGTATCCATGAATACGTTCAGTACTTTTCCAGATGGTATAAAGTATCTTTCTGTTTCAATATTTAAAAGAACAATTAAATCAGTATTGACTCTGAACCCTCTTTACAGTGTACATCAATATTTTAGCACAGACTGTTCGAGACATCACATTAATTAACATTTATGATTGAGAGTTGTCATACATTGTACAGCCTTTGAAATAATTGATGGCGCATAGGTAATTTTCAAATCTCAGAATGAAGCCACTGCGCATGATCAGAGATCAGCTATTTGGTTCACAAGTATACAACTATTTGAGAAACTAAATCCGTTTTACTTCGTTGTGTGTTGTGCAATGGAAAACAATTTCGCGTAAATAAGTATCGCGGTAAATACTGAAAATAAAACAAAACAAAATAAATGAAACAGAAGAAAGAAAATTAATTGAAATAAGGACGAGAGGAAAAAAAAAGCACGACAGCAGGATCGAACACGCGACCTCGTGCACGGGAGACACAAGCTCCCTCCACTAGACCACACCTAGAAATTGTCTGTATGAAGCGATGCAGTACTTCAGGACTTACTTGTATAATGAAATTGGATATTAACTTAATTTAAATTAATCAGACGCATTTTGTATTAATAATGGAAGTAAATAATTTTATTATGCCATGTGTTTTATAAACAAACTAGTGAGACGTTACAATCATTATTCATTATATATATATATATATATATATATGCTGTTTCCTTTAATTTATTTATTTTCATATATTCCATTCCATAGTATTTCTGCCCGTGGGCAGGATTTTCATAAGTAATGCCACGAGTGATTTCCAAATTATCGATAAATTCACGACTCACGAAGTGAGGAGTGAATTTATCTAGAGAATTTGGAAATCAAGAGTGGCATTTGTTAGGACTATTTAACGAATAAAATTAAGCTGTTTACTCACAAATCATTATTTAACTATAGTTATTTTAAAATATTTATAGCCTATATTTAATGTAAACGGCGATGTTTGAAAACAAATGAGAAACGATAGGTACGCTTCTACTGCTTCATTTGTTTATCACTGCAACCAGATCATACTATTTATTGCCAAAGGAACGCAATATTGTAAGGAGGAGCTTTCTTTAATATGGTAATCATAACACTGATAAATATTTGGCGAAACACGATTCTGATTGGTTGTAAAACAGAAATCATTGAAACGTGATTGGTCATTGACTCCCATTTGGGGCATGAGTTAAATAGTCACTGCAATCATTGCATTTTCATGCTGCTTTACTAGGGAACTGTAGGTGTGGTAGCTTCCTGTTTCTTTCCACACTGATGAAGAATGATGATGATAATGATAAGGATGTTGGTGGCCGGATGATTTTCGGGGACCGTTGGGCCCTAAGCTTCCTGACATTTATCTTACAGGTGAGGAAAAAGTCTGAAAAAATCTCACCCAGGAGCCTGTTCCGACCGGGAATATTTCCATATATACACAAATGTACTTATATAACGAAGCCTGGTAACATGTAGGCATTATGAAAATTAACGACGTTAATATATAATAATAAATAAACAATATATATACCTGACCAGAATCGAACGTGGGCCCGCGTCGTCGGAAAAAGAGCATCTTAGCGATTGCTCCTCTTAAGCGAACTATACGAATGCTAATTGAAGAGAGACTTTCGTCGTTCGCTTTATACTCAAACAAGTCAGAACATGTAACAACGTACTGGTGTGAATCGCTCTTCAAAACTCAACTTTCGATCATCAAGAGTTGCGCCATCATTTTTTTCAAAGGCTATACAATGTTTTTGAAAATAAAAACATATTTATCTATGTATCTAAAGGAGGAGATAAGATTACGAGTATTTGAGAATAAAGCTTTTAGGAATTTTTGATTAGGATATTATTTTCAACATTAACTGTATGGAGAGCTTATGTCTGAGCGGTCATGAATCTCCAGGTTCGATAGTGTTAGTAGGTTAGTTACTAGTTCATTTCACTTCAGGAATGAAGAGGTTAGCTTAGGTATCTAATTGAGTTTTAAAACTTTTTCGTTAACAAACTATGGCACACCGTTAACACTGTTTAAAAGCGTGAAACTTTTTATTTTAAAATAAAAATGTAAAAGTAATTTTATTAATTGAAAAGTTGGAGATAAACTCTCTTTATCAAACTACGTTACATAATTCTGGGAATCAAGATGCTATGGTTTCCATTAACATAGTCTACTTGTAGATAAAGTTTGCCAAGCAGAATTTTATGTTATATAAAAACGCACATCTATGTTTCATGAAAGTATAATGAATGCAGCAGGAATTAAGTCACATTGTAAGTAATGAAGAAGTCGTCAGATATAGTTTTGCGAAGTCTAAACTTGTTTAATCGGAACATGTAATTTGGGTTAGCAGCATGTAATAAACAAGAATCTTATAAGGATCTTTAATTTTAATTATTTTACATAATTATCTGTTCTATAAAACTTTAAGTTCCTCAGATAAAAATCTACTCTAGTACTTGAAGTTGATTAAAGACTTTTTCAAAACACGTTCCGAGCCCTAATTTCATCATCAATTTTCTTCCAAAATAAGCAAATTGTACAATGTACTAAAAATTAGGGCTCAACTGCAGTTCTACTAGCGCTTGATTTTTCAGTTATATTGTTGTAAACTATAGCTCTTCTTCTGTATTTACTAACATTATTTAATATTTAAACTTTTTCAAACAATTTTTATAACATTATTAGACAATTTTCAAGTATTTATTTAAATATGCAAATCACAATATTATGACACTGTTAGACAATATTGTGATGCTAACTGTTTTCTCCAAGAGTATATTACTTAGTCTATGATTTTTATCGCTGTTTTGGGTTATCGCTGGTTGGATCAGCGTTAGGGAATGATAAGTAAGTGTACACCCATTTTTTATAAACACAATTTAATATTATTCATATATTTTTTAAACATAGATTTGGGGATTTATTGCAAATATTGGTCATTTAAATTTCATAGCGACGGATAGTAATCGATATGTGGTTTGATTGTGGGTTATCGCTGGCTCTATAAACTCTGGTGCATGCGCACTGTTGTTCTATAGGACTTAGAAAATATTTCACGCAATTTTAAGTGCAGTTTTTCCAATATTAGTTCAGATAAAGGAATTGAGAAGCGGGTTCAATATGTAGACTAACATAAATTAGCGAAACGATTAACTTAAAATTAATACAAGCTGCATGATTTAAAATACCAGAATTTGCATATATATATATCTCCATCCGTAGTAATTCTGCCCGAGGGTAGGTCTTTCACAGCAATCATAGCATTTTCATGCTATGCTTGCAGCTTTACTAGGGAATTGTAGGTGTGGTAGCTTCCCGTTGCTTTCCATACCGGTGAAGGATGATGATGAGGATATGATAATGATAAGGATGATGATGATGATGATGATGATGGTGGTCATATGATTTTGGGGACCGTTTGGGCCTTATAGTTTTCCTGACATTTGTCTTACAGGTGAGGAAAAACCCCGATAAAAACCTCACCCAGAATAACTGTCCCGACCGGGGATCGAACCCGGGCCCGCTGCGTGACAAAGCAGCACGGTACCTCGAGACAACAGCGGTGGACACACACACACACACACACACACACACACATATATATATATATATAATGTTCCATTACAGCAGGATAACCTCGTACCTTAAATGTACTTTTACGTGCCACACGTCTCCCGGTCCTTAGAGTGGTACGGCCTGTCAGGAGAGGGATTTAAACTATGAATCACACACATACGTTTTTGACCCCATACAAGGACATGGAGGGCCTCCCCGAAAGAGTGATCAGCTCAATGTCAGGACGTTATCTCAGACAACACAACATTAAGACGAAACACACCATTCACATAAACACATTCATACTGAACATGACGAATACGATAACAATTATTTTGATAGCCAGTTGATGTTCGGGAAAATTAATTAGTTTATTATTTGTTTTGGCTGCTATGACAAAAATAGCCCAAATCCGTTTTTCGAGTTGATTACCGGCGGCTAGAACCAATGGGCCTTAAAGATTCCAGACATTTTGCTTACAGGTGAGGAAAAAGAAAAAAACATCCAGGAAACTTAATTAACCCTGCATGGGACTCGGGCCCGCTGTAATACAAGGTAGCGACGCTACCCCGAGATCACATCTGAGATATATATATATTCATTGAAACGTGTTTGGTCATTGACTCCCATTTAGGGCAGGAGTTAAATAGTCTATAAAAAATAAATGTAAAATCATAATATTGGGAGGAAATGGACGCTGAATAAGAAGTGAGGTAAATTTTGAAGAAGTGGCTGAATTAAGAAAAGCTAGGAACAATAGTTACAAATATGCAGATGATGAGGCGACTTTTAGCAATACAGAGGACGAGCTACAAATCGCTCCCTATAAACTAAATGACATAATGAGTAAATATAATATGCTCATATCGAAAACAACTCAAGTAATGGCTTTCGAGGGATTAAACCGCAGCAGATGCAAAGTAATGATCAATAAAAAATAATAGAACAAGTAAACAACTTTAAACTACACTGCTCAAAAAAATTAGGGGATATTGTAGAATAACCTACTAAGACTATGTTTTTAGGAACAGTATTAGATGCAATCACTTTATATTACTCCAAAAGAATGTAAACAAGAGTTTGAAGTTGTTACGTAATCTCTGTACCACACCAGATGTCTAAGAGATCCTGATTAGGAATATGGCAAACAAACAAAGCAGCATTAACATGGATGAAAATGTTTCTTTAGTATGGTGTATGGTCTCCTCGAACGGCCAGCACTGCCTCGCACCTGTGTGACATTGATGCAATGAGGTTAGCAATGCATTCTTGGGGATACGTGACCACTCTTCCATAAGAGCAATGTGCAGCTCTGGAACAGTTGTGGGAGGTGCTGGTCAGCCTGCAATGCGCCCCACACATGCTCTATCGGATTTAAGTCCGGGGAGGAAGCTGGTCATTGCATACGCTCGATACCCTCCACTTCCAGCATGTCGTCCACCAAGCCAGCTCTGTGGGGTCGTGCATTATCGTCCATAAAAAGAAAAGAATCACCTATGGCACCAGCATAAGGCACTACAAAAGGTCGGAGACTCTCATCTCTATACCTTACCGCAGTCAAAGTACCACCTTGGATGACGTAGAGGTCCGTACGTCCACCACTACTGAATCCTGCCCACACGATCAATCCACCGCCACCATATGGGGATCTTTCACGTACAAAAGCTGGATTGTTTCGTGTCCCTTTTTCCCTCCAGATGAACACACGCCGACTATCACATTCCACGTTGAATCGCGACTCATCAGAAAAAAAGAACTGATCCCATTCGGCATGCCTCCACCCACGATGTTCCTCCGCCCAGTTTCTGCGATCTCTACGGTGTTGTGGAGTTAACCTGGTACACACTATGGCCCTAGGGGAATAGAGACCACTTCCATGCAGTCGATTACGGACAGTTTGAGTTGACACCCTGCGTCCTGTTGCTGTTTGAAGTGTATTTCGCAGTTAAGTTGCATTCTGCTGTCTATTCCGACGGGCTGTTAACATGAGGTAACGGTCATCCCTTGCCGTTGTTGCCCATGATCGACCTTGTCCGGCTCTTCTGTGAACAGTATATGTTCTTTGAAAACGATTCCAAAGCCTGGAAATCACGCTTTGAGACACCCCAATGGCTTGTGCCGCCTCTTGTTGTGTCTGTCAGCTTCGAACCTTCCTATGGCCCTCGAAGCCATTGGTTCAGGTAAATCACGTTGTCGAGGCATTACTGTCCCTAAGGCAAGTCATTCACTAACTGAAAACTGGACTGGATTTAAAAACAGCAACAAAACATTCACCCCCACACCACCCTTTCACATCAACAGTACAGACACTGCCCTCTGGTGTGGTACCAAGGTTACGTAACAACTTCAAACTCTTGTTTACATTGTCTTGGAGTAATAGAAAGTGATTGCATCTAATACTATTCCAAAAAACATAGTCTTAGTAGGTAATTCTACAATATCCCCTAATTTTTTTGAGCAGTGTACTTGCTGTTTAACGTATCTTAGTACCAAAAGAATGGCATAAACTTAAAATTAAACAAATTTTATAATATGTGTGGAACAATAAGAAGAACCCAAGAAATAAAACATTAAAAATTACCGGTACACAATTAAAATTCTATAACGCTAAGGCATACCTACGTTAATATATATACTTACGAAAATTAGACTCTTAATAAATCAGATTAAAGGAAAATAGAAGTGGCTAAAATGAGATTCTTACGTTCAGTAGTCCACGTTATTAGATAAGACATATAACGAAGAAATTAGAATGGAATTAAACATCTACGGTGTTATGGATAAAATTCAGAATTCAAGATCTAACTAACTCCAACATAAAGAAAGAATGACACACAATAGGCTCCCACAAATTTTGCGTCACTACGGTCTTAATTTCATCAGGTAAAATAAATAATTAAATAAACTAAAAGGAAAAAAGGAATAGATGGAGAGATACAGCCTCTTGATGTGTAACAGATATATGACGTAGAAGAAGAGGGAGAAATAATGTGCAAAAAGAAATTACGACATATGCTGTACTCTGGAAAAACATTATTTTGTGAATTTCAGGGACTGTTGTACCGAACTTCTTAAAAAAGTTAAACTAGAAATTTATAAAACAGTTATTCTCCCAATTATATTATATGGATGCGAAACCTGCACTCTTACTCTATGGATGGTGAAAGATTACGAGTATTTCAAAATAAATCTGTTAGGAAATTTTTTCGGAGTAAAGAGAGACGATCAGAGAGGATGACTACATGATATTTATGGGAAACCAGATATGATAAGAACAGCTAATTCTCATAGTTTGCTGTATACAGGACATGTGGGAATGAAAGAGGGGTATGGGAAATTTCTTGCAGGAAAAGTAATGTGAGAGCGACAGTAGATAGACTCAGATTGAGGTGGGAGAATAACATTTTCCGTGACTTGAGGGAATGATTGGAAAATATTGGCCATGAACCTCTGGGTTCGATAGTGCCAGTGAATTGGTTATTTATGAGAAAATGATTATTCGGTATTTAATAGTACAACTATATTAACGAATTCCTGAATTCTTCACCGTGAAAGATGTTTTAGAAAGTTCATGGTTTAGCTACTGAGACTAATCAGTTGACGCTATTTCCCACGTCGATTGTAACTAACAAATGATCATCATTTAATTTTTTATGTCTTTCTTTTGTTCCAGACAATGAGTAGACAGTTAATTATTTAATAACACAAAAATAAGAATAGCAAATTCATCGACTGCATTTTCTTTTATGCTCTACTTGCATTCGAGCTATTAAAAACACAATATCAGGGTTTTTCTAAATTTCTCGGATTAAAATCTCCATTCCTATTCTATTAACCCTTAAATTGACAGTATATCCTAATAAGATACATTGATTTCATTTATTTAATGTTGTTTATAAAACAGTGGAAAAACGAACGGATATGAATCGCATAAATGTGTGTCAGAATACGCAATAATGTACAACAATACGAGTAACATAGTTTTACATGATTTTGTTTTCACTATGTTGGACACAATCAAATAAGAGACAAGAGAAATTATTGTTCCGCCAATTAAGGGTTAACTAACTCGCACAATATCGAATCCGGAAATTCATGGACACGCCGACATCAGCTCGTCATAGATCCATATACTCAGCTAATACTATCCAATGTTATCCTTTATAATTTACCTCTCTTAAATTACACTTACCAACTCATTTCTGATCCAACTGCTTTATTGCCAGAGTAAGAAAGTCCCAAGAAAGAATGCGGCTGAGCCGAACCCTCATGAGCATAGATTGTACTGTACACTTCGAAAACAGTCTGCAAAGCGCTGTTGACACAAGTTGAGAATATATTATATTCAAGTTTGAATTTGCTCTCCTGAAAATCTGCATAAATTTCATGTACATAGAACGTTTTAGATGATAAACATAATAATAATAATAATAATAATAATAATAATAATAATAATAATAATAACAAATGTAGTCGTTTAATGAGTTGGGTAAAGTCGACTATAAATTCTAAGTTCTACAGAATTGCAATTCGCATGCGCGAGTTGTTCTAATGGTTAATGTTGCCTCCGTTAGATGGCTTTTAAATCAGAGTAACCAATTTTCGGAGTAAATTCCCAAACTTTTATAAAAAATGGACGTAAACCAACTTCCCATTTCCTAACCTAACATGCATATTCTTTGATGAACTATTTTATGTACACTAACTTGTCCCATCTGAACCTAACAAAATTAAGTTAATTTGCTGAAATATGGTATGGAATTAATTGCGAATGTTAACACCGATTTGAGAGTGATCTAGTGGATATTACATTGAGCATTTGCGCGTCTGTAGAACTCGATTCACAATATTCGCATAATTATGTAAATATTTAAAAATCGTTAGAAATATTTTTAAAAAATGGTTCCAAAGTGTTTAAAATAGTACAACGTTATTATAAATGGTAAAAAAGTGTTTAGTGCAACAGCGGCATAAGAATGTTGTATGGAAAATCGTGATCAACAAATGCAAGGTCTCAGCCAATGAGTTAAACGGGAAACAATGCATGCACGGGGTAATCATCAAGCCAAAGTTAGAAAAAAAATAAATTTAGATTTCTTAAAATGATTCTAACGAACAGCAGCCTCTGATTTTCTGTGGTAGAAAATTCCAGTTGCAAGAAATGGAGATAGTATATGATGTAGAGTGATGGGATGTCCCATGTTGCGGTATATTAAGCAAGGGATTATGTTGTGATCGTGTGTTGGAGGAACTGGAAACTAGAAGCTAAATAATTGGGAGACGAAGCAATTAGAACCTCAAATAAGATAAATATTAATTTATGAGATAAAAAGTTTGTATGTAAAGTCTCAAATTATAATAAATATAGGCACATTAAAGACCGAAGCTATTTTAATAAATAGAGGTGTAAGACAAGGGTGTAGTTTATCATCTACCCTTTTTAATCTATATATTAATGACATCATCCAAAATTGAACAAGTATTGTTAATATAGGTATAAGAATGGACCGTTTTAAAATATTAACGTTTTAATGTATGCTAATGATGTGGTTATTATTCAAGAAAACGAAAATAATTTGCAGTACTCTTTACGTCAATTAAATCAGTTATGCCAAGAATATAATTTCAAAATATCAAAAGAAAAATACAAAAATAATGGCATTTTGGGGAGGAAACGATCATATAAGATCAAAAATCGTAATAGACAACAAACCTCTGGAACAAGTAACAAATTTAATTATTTGGGTTGTAATCTTATTATAAACACAAAAACTGAGAGAGACATACATATGAAAATGTCGAAATTTCAAATGATATGCGGAACTAAACATAAAAGGTTAAAGAATAAAACAAGAAGAGATACTAGATTGAAGTTTTATAAAACATTGGCAGTTCCTGCATTACTTTATGGGAGCGAAACTTGGGTAATGACCAAAAAAATTGCAAAGTAGAATACAAAGCGCAGAAATGAACTTCCTTAGAAGAACAAAAGGCTGCACAAGATTGGATCGGATAGAGAATGAAGATATAAGAACAGAGTTAAATATATATCCATTGGTTGAGAAAATCAGAGAATATAGAGAGAAATGGTTTACACATGTGGATAGAATGAATATATCAAGATTACCAAGAGCAGCATTCAACTACAAGCCAAGAGGTTCAAGGAATATAGGAAGGCTAGTGAAAAGATGGACAGAACAACTGTGAGGCCGAACAGACAATTTGCCTAGTCCGTGAAGTGAAGAAGAAGAATAATAATAAGAAGAAGATAAATAGACAGTGTGATTTCTTTCTACCTTAAAGATGGCGCCATAATTGGGTCTTGGAGATTTAATTCTTGTCGAGTTTAGAATGCGTACTTGATAGTTGAGAAGCAGACTCCCTGTTCCCTGGCTAACTGTTTGATGTGTTCCCATCTGAAAAATAATATCCAGAAAATCTGTTCGGGATTCGCAATGGCTACGAATCGTTCCCTCGTAATCCACGGAAACAAGATGGAGATAGTTGTGATTAAAATCTCCGTTATATAAGCTCAGTCTTCTAAAAAATCTCGGTATCTACATGGACCTACACCTGAACTGCAAAATCCAGGTGAATAATACCTACAAGAAAGTGTTCTCAATCCTTCACTCCCTAAATAGATTTAGAAACTTCCTTCCCATAAAATTAAATCAAATACTTTTACAGACTGAAGATATTAATGACAAAATAAATAAATTTAATCTAATGTGTGACACTATTAAAAGAACCCTTAAAAACACAAGAAAAGAAACAAAAATGAAATTTTATAAAGTAATGGCTGTTCCTGTATTGATGTATGGATCAGAATGCTGGACCATCACTAAAAGACAAAAACAAAGATTGGAAGCAGCTGATATGAGATTTTTAAGAAATATAGCAGGATATACTCTACTGGATAAGAAAAGGAATGAAGATATAAGAAAGGAACTAAATACACCCAAACTTACAGACCAAATAAATAAATATAGGAACGATTGGAAAGAACATATTGATAGAATGCCAGAAGAAAGATTTCCAAAATTATTGCTAAATTATAAACCGCACGGAAGGAGAAATGTTGGACGCTCACACAGAAGATGATCTGAACAATTCTAACAATTGAGTTGCTCAGTGGAAAAGAGGCACATCCCACAAATCTGCTAATTGTGAGTTTCTGACATGGTTAAGTAGATCCTGCTATCTTGCATCAATTTCAATAACTATTTGCATGGTGGTATGTGTCTATTCTTTAACAAATAACATAATAAAACTTCAAGATTCTGAATTATAGAAATATCTAGTGGAAAAAAGGCATTTGCCACCTTCTTTCTCTTTTATCTCAAGTGGTTACAGTCAATGTTCCTGATAGGTTGGCAGAAATGAAACTAACAAATCAGAATATAGTTCCACTGCCCTCTGGATCTATAATATTATAGATCCAAAAGGCAGTGATAGTTCTCAAATTACCTACAACACTTCCAATATGTCGTACATAAATGTTGAGGTTTAATGCGTTTTCTGAAGAAAAAAAGGCAAGTTAATAGTAAAAGAAGGACTCATCATGAAAATAAGTGTGAGGATAATGAAAGAAAACGTCTGAGAAATAGTGTATAACAATAAGAAGATTGTGCCAGCAAAGGAGTTTGTAAATAGTGGAACACGTGTTCCAAATTAATATCATGTGATTTCACTCCACTAGTGATTAGTGAAGATAAGAGAGGTTATGCAAAAAAGAGAAATGATGAAACATAAGTCAAAGGCAGGCTTCATTCAGATACTATGTTCGTGTAACTAATATTAGCGAACTTGAAGTCTGTAGAAGTGCATATCTAGCAGTCCACGGAATATCAATAAAATGTTTAGGAACTGTTCGGAAAAGTGAAGAATGTGTTAGGGAAGTTTCTGATGATGAAGAAGAGAGTTGATCAACATCAGAAATTTGTGTCCATACACCTACTGAAGATAGAAGAGGCATTATGTGGGGCATATGCCACTACTTAATTTGAACAAATTACCTGTTCTATTACATAAAAACACTTAATACTAAGATACTAATATTTAATAAGATATTCAATGCATCATCTAATTCAAGATCCTGGTTAAAAAATTAAAACATAGTGTCCATATTCCACAGATAAACAACTTTCAGAAAATCCTTGTTTCTGTAAAATAGTTGTCTTGTGGCATGTGCCTCTATTCCACTGGGCAACTCAATTCTAGCTTTCATGAAACCGGAACGAGCCAACAGGCTTAATCTCTGGAGTTGATGATGATGATGATAACGACTTGTACAGACTCCTTTAAAGCCTCACTTCGACTACTGCGACATATTACTGACTAATCTGACAACTGATCTACCTGACAGACTACATCGTGCTCATAATGCGTGCATTCGATTTGTATTCAATCTCCGTCGTTATTACCGCGTATCTCCTATATTCCAGGCCTTATCATGGCTACATCTAAATGACACAAGAACTCTACATTCCCATGTTTTGCCATTCAGAATTCTGCACACATATTTATCAAGTTATATATCAATGCGTTTTCAAAATGTATCGGCTCATTATAATGTAAAGGAATGTAAGCCATTTTTAAAATCCAAATAAAGTACTCCAAAATGGTCGTAACGCTATAAATGTATATATATTCATAAACTAAAAACTTTCGAGAATTTTATTGGCACAAAAACAAAAAATGTCATTTTTTGGTCATTTTGAGTACCCTGTTCCCTTAAGCACAAGATACACAAGATGCTTCATTACTTTCGATACTACAGCACAGGTATAATACACTGAATTGTATGCAATATATATGACTAGAGCATATAACTCGCTTCCCAGTCATGTCAGGGACTGTCAGTCACTGTCATTATTTAAATTCATATTAACTGATATCTGTAGTTCCACACAGTGAAAATACTACCTGTATAAAAACTACATTCAACATTTAATATATACCTATAAATATTCGTCTAGGAATTTATTTTACTTTATATTAATTTATTTTATTTTATTTCTATTCCATGCTATGTTAGTGTAGATACGGTTAGAACACATCCGCATTTTGCTTTGTTTCATTTGTATCTTATAATATTTTAAAATTGTTACAAATATTTAATTTTCGTATGCTTTTATTATTCACTGGTTGAGTGGAAGAGAAGGTCTTATCCTGTCAGCTAATATAAAACATTATTATTATTATCTTTACCATTATCATTATTATTATTATTATTATTGTAATTATTATTATTATTATTATTAGTATTAGTATTATTATTATTATTATTATTACCAGGCAAGAGATCTTTGGACAGACCCTTCAAACGTTGGATGAGACCGTGGACTAAGTTGGCATGATTTCTGCTATCCTCGTCTAGAGAACTGTTCTTCCACCCTTCGCAAAACACAATGGGCTACCCTTGTAAAATTACATAGGAATGCTAGAAAAAATCCACCCCACCATCCACTTCCGTCCGGTCACTTTTGTGTCAGGTAATTTTTGTCAGTGGCGACTGGTTTATAGTGCTCTGTTAAAAGTGACTGCAGAAAATTGGAGGAGAGCGTGTGAACACACTGAAAAGATTGAAGAGTCATATTGGCAGGCAGACGGTTTAATGGACGAAATTAATGATCGGTTTGAAATAAATTTAGATGATACCGACGACGATGAAAATGAAAATGAAGACATAGAAACTTGCCAGGAAGAATCTATAGAAGAAGAGAATGCCACCACTGATCTATGTTTACTAAGGGAGTGTCTGCCCTACCGCTGTCACCGTAAAGATATATATGTATGAGTGAGAAAGAAGATGGTGAATATTCTCTTTCTCTTTCTAAAATATTCTAGACAAGTTAGCCCTCATGGACTACAGGTCTATCACATGAAAGGAAGAAGAAAAATATTATTATTATTATTATTATTATTATTATTATTATTATTATTATTATTAACTGACACAGTTTAACATTTGATAAAGAAATTCATTTTGTAACACAACAAAATATTGAATTTCTCGTTTGACCAATGAAGTGAATTAAGGAAATTAATTTCAGTATTGCACAGTGCATAAGCGCATTAACTTGACCACAATCACAGCCAACTACAATGAAATGTTAATAGACTTTGGGAACCGCAAGAACAAATGGACCATGAGGTGAATATCCAGTTCGGTTACTCGCACGAATCTCACATACCACAGACTTACATAACTTATATTACGGGTATTGATTGGAGTTGATGTAACTTTAATAGCATACTAGCTAATTACCCAGCATTTCCTACATATATATATATATATTTATTCCAATTTTTTATGGACAAGACTGCATAACAGTGAGCCACATGGTATTTATGGGAAACCAGATGTAATAACAAAAAAATAAGTCTCATAGATTGCGGTGGGCAGGACATGTAGCAAGAATTGGGAATGAAAGGGCGGGGCAGGAAAATCCTTGTAGGACAGAGGGAAATATCGGTCAATAGGTAGGCCCGAATGAGGTGGAAGAATAATAGTAACCATGATTTGAGGGCTTTATTGGAATGTATTAGCACAAAATACGGATGTATGGTAAGCGTATGTCCACGCAGCCATGAACTTAGAGGTTCAATAGTGGCAGTGAGTTAGTTAGTCTGTTAATTTTCTATCATAAAGGTAGAGCCATTTTTAAATTAGCAATGGATTAAATCTCATGGGGATGCACTATCTCCTCTACTATTCAATTTCATACTACAGAATGCCATCAAATCTTTAGAGGCAAGATTGCCGAAAGCTCATTGCTATTAATAAGCTGTTAGTTTAAGCTGGTGAGAGCGATGATATACTAAGGCGCAACAAACTCACTCTATAGGGTAACACTAAGAAATTGGGACTGGAAATAAACATCAATAAAACTAAGTATATGTTCACATATAGAAATACATTATATAATGGAATTGGACAGTTTAATGACAAATGAGGTAAATTTTGAAAAGGAGCTGAATTAAAATATCTAGGAATAATAATTACAAATAGGAATGAGATACACAAAAAATAAACATAGGCTGAATTCTGAAAATGTGTCCTATTATGAATTACTGTCTCTTGTCCAACTTCTGTAAAAAACGTTAAAATATATAAAACTGTTATTCTCCCGGTTATCTTATATGGATGCAAATCATGGACTCTTACTTTAAGGGAGAAGAAATGATTACGAGTATTTGAGAATAAAGTTCGTAGGAAATTTTTGAACCAAAGAGAGACGAACAGACAGGCGAATGGAGAAGACCACTTAACTGCGAGCTACATGAGATTTTTAGGAAACCAGATTTAATAAGAACAGTTAAGTCTCGTAGACTATGATGTGCAGGACATGTGGCACGAACTGGAAACGAAAGAGGGCCAAGAAAGCTTCTCGTAGGAATACCAGAGAGAAAAAATCCAGTTGGGAGAATAGCATTAACCATGATGAAAAAGCTTTACCCATGATTTGAGAAGTATACATATTTCATACTTTAAGGCCCAAACAGTTCCCGAAATCACATGGCCATCAGGATCATCATCATCATCCTTACCATCATCATCCTTCACCGGTGTGGAAAGCAACGGGAAGCTACCACACCTACAATTCCCTAGTAAATCTGCAAGCATAGCATGAAAATGCTATGATTGCAGTGAAGGACCTGCCTTCGGGCAGAATTACTATGGATGGACATATTTTATAGGATAATACTACCTCCATGGATCGACAGGCCTAGAAGGCCTTTGGCCTACCAGCAGACTGCTGGCCTCACATCCACATACGTCCATCACAGAGATAGACGATCATCAAGCCAGTGCAAAGGCGACATGTTGTCAGAATGTAGGTTCCCCTAGCCGTTATAGCTGTTTTTTTCAACCTGGAGTCGCAACTTATTTTAGCTATCCAATTGCCTCATGATGCTGCGTGGGCACCGGTCCCATAAAAAACTCCTGGCGCGACAGGCCTAGAAGGCCCTTAGCCTACCAGCCGGCTGCTGGCCTCACATCCACATGTGTCAATCACGAAGGTAAATATCATCAGCCAGTGTAGGGGTGACATGTGGTCAGATGTCGAGTCCCCCAATCGTTATAGCTGGTTTTCTCAACCTGGAGCCGCTATTTATTGTAGCTACACAAATGCCTCACGATCCTGGGTGGGCACCGGTCCCATACTGGCCCAAATACCATGAGAAAATGTCTTCCACCATGGAGACTCGAACCAGCGCAAGTCCCGTAGCTCTGCGCCAAGGCTTCCTGCTTTAACCACTCGGCTACTGGACGGTCTCATACTGGCCGAAATTCCACGAGAAAAGCCTTCTCCCTTGGAGTCTCGAACCAGCCCAAGTCCCGTAGATCTGCGCCCAGGCATCCTACCTTAATCACTCTGCTATGGCGAAGGACTTCATAGGGTAAGACTAAATAAAAATCCGGCCTCTATTCATCAGGTATATACCGACCAGTTTTTTCAGATCATCAATCTTCCTCGTGTTAATGGGTACCGTACCTTACGTGCTTAGGTACGCAGAGTCCATTGGAAAAAATTATGCACTCGGTCGACGTTAGCTGGTCTCAAAGTGCGGTTTTTTGCTAATATAATTGTCCCTTTTGTATAGCCATTGGTTCGACGTTTTCTCTCATTCTGCTTTCTAAGTGATACATCAGACTTTCGCCTTCCTTCTAATTCGTCTTCTACAACACAACTGTCATTCAATACTGTCACATTGTTAACGGCAGTCATGACAAATCATTTATAAAATTAACTAAGTGTTATTGAATAAAACCAGAAAATAAACTATTTTAAAATTGTACAAAGTAAATGTATAAGAATATTTTAATGTATGCAGACGTTCTGGTAATTATACAGAAGTCAGAGTATGATTTACAAAGAGCCATTTACATGTTGAATCAATTAGGACTCTATTATAATCTCAAAGTCTCAACTTCAAAAACTAAAATTATGGCTTTTCAGGACAAAGTGCCAGTCAGAGCAAAAATAGTAATCAATAATGAAATAATAGAACAGATAGCACACTTTAACTATCTTGGTTAAGATATTACATACAGCTACGATTGGGATATACACAATAAATTAAACCGATATCAAATGATGTGTGGCACCATAAGAAAAATCCTCCAAAAGACTCGAAGAGACACTCAGCTCAGGTTTTATAAAATTATGGCAGTTCCTGTTCTTTTTATATGGATCTGAATCTTGGGTACTTACAAAAAAAGATATCTCACACAATCACGCCACTGAAATGAAATTGTTAAGATCCGTAAAAAGGATGTACACGTATGGTTAGATTGCACAATGAATCAATAAGAAATGAACTGGAGATATTTCCAATACTCGATAAACTAGAAGAGCACAAATACCAATGGAAATAACATTTAGACAGAATGGACAATACAAGATTATCCAAAAAGATCAACGCCTACAAACCACATGGAAAAAGATCTTCGGGACGGCCAAGGAAACGATGGACTTGAGACCAGAACAGGTCGCATTGACCTAATCCTGGAGAGGAAGAAGAAGAAGAAGAATACAAAGTATTAGCAGTTCCACCTCTTATCTATGAATGTGAAACATGGACATTGACAAAGGCAGATAGTAAACAAATAGAGGCTGCAGAAATGAAGTTGTTGAGAGCAATAGCAGGATACCAAAGGACCGATAAAAAGAAAAACGAAGATATAAGAACAGAACTTAATATATTTAATCTCTTGAAAGAGCAAAATACTATCAAAATGCTTACCTTCAGTACGTATTACGAATGAATGAACAGCGCATACCAAGAAGAATGTATAATTATAAACCAAATGGGAGAAGATTGTTGGGAAGACCATTGAAGAGATGGAAGAACCAATTCGACCTGTAATGAGATCGGAACAGTCCATTGGGCTTAATCCTTGTTGTTGATGATGTTGATGAACTAACTAAGTAATTGACACTATCGAACACGTAGGTTCATGACCGCAGGGATATATATATGTTATAATTAAATCTTTAACATTGAGCAATGCAAGCTTAATATGGTATGATAAGAAAAATAAATGCCTGGACGGGATTCGAACCCGGATCTCTGAGTCTGTACCTCAGCGTGATATCCATTACACTACCAGGCGAATCCAATTCAAAACACTTATTTTCTTATATAATGTATTATACTCTCCATTATTACTAGATGTCGCGAGAACACTGTCTTCACAATTTGCTTACTTGATATAGTCAACTACTAGATGGCAGTGAAGACAGTGTTCTCGCGACATCTAGTAATAATGGAGAGTATAATACATATATAAGAAAAATAAGTGTTTGAATTGGATTCGCCTGGTAGTGTAATGGATATCACGCTGAGGTACAGACTCAGAGATCCGGGTTCGAATCCCGTCCAGGCATTTATTTTTCTTATCATACCATATATATATATATATATATATATATGTGTGTGTGTGTGTGTGTGTGTGTGTGTGTGTGTGTGTGTGTGTGTGTGTGTGAAGACACATCCCTATCCTGAGCTAATGTTTTCCAATCATCTCCTTTATAATATACTTCCCTCAACTCATGGTCATGCTTGTCTCCCACCTCATTCTTGGTCTACCAACAGGGTTTTACCCTCTGGATTTCCTAGAAAATCCCATTCCTCTCTTTCATTCCCCATTCGTGCCATATGTCCTGCCGATCGCTGTCTACAAAACATTTATATAACAAGAAATAATAAAATACTTCAGTATACAATGTTGATGCAGTTAAAGTGTCAAATCACCTCAAATCAATTGAACAAAACAAGAGAGCAACGCGCTAATCGAAGAAAACCTAACGCCTCTATGGGTACTTCATTAAAGCAAGTTTTCAGTCTGGACTGATTCCCTTCCTTTACGAAACGCTAACATTCCGATCACAATATCACTATGGTATTCTTTCTTTATAAATCGAAGTGATGAGCATTCAAGATGGGAAATTCATGATTAACTCAATTTAAAAAAAAAAGAATGTGATTGATGCCCTTTCTTTATGAAGCTATTCATTTAGTGTATTGACTTAGGCCTTCACGGCCGGAGTTGCTATGATGATCTTGAAGATGTCAGACGCAGTCTCTGGCGATACGTCGGTGAACTTCAAGCCTCGAGACCACGGCCTACAGCCCGGAAATCTTTTTCAAGATCATCATATTCATTTAGTGTTAACTTGTAATGTAATTTAAATGAATTTAGATGTATGTCTAAAGATCATGTGTTCGATTCGCGGTAGGGTATAATTTTTAGAAGGGCTATAATTTTAACAGAACCATGGCCGTGGCAGCATTTCTGGCAGCACTCAGCGCCAAATAATACAAATTTTGTAACTCCTTTTAACCTTCTTATTCATAATGAGAATAATACAAGTTTTTACAGAACCAGAAAAAATGCTACTTTTTGCTACATGTTCCTAAATTCTACAAACTGCAGGATGTAAACATATTACATGTGTAGGAGCCAAATTAAACAATGAATTCATTAGATCCAATCCACAGCTAAGTAAACTAAATACAGATAAATTTAAGAAAGTAATTAAATTATTTGTTTTAATTAATTAATTAAATAAATATTAATTTAATTAATTGAATTATTTATTTCAATAAATTAAATAAATAAATAAATATTAATTTAATTAATAATTTAAATATTAAAAAAATAATAAGTAACCTATTTTGATTTATATTATTTCCTAAAGTATTTAATTACGTTCTTTCTTAGTTTGGTATTAATATATTATATATTATTTTATTTATATTATAATATAGCTTTATTTTACCTGCAAGAATTAAAGCCTTAAGACCTTGTCTACCACTCAACCAGGTTAAAAAAATACAACAAATATTCTTACATCTAATTACAATAAAATAAATATTTCATAGTATGTCTGAATATAATTATTATTTAGAAAATATTTTGATTTAATCTAGATATAACGAATAAAATATAAAATGTACAGGATAGTAAATGAGAAAAAATACTATTAATGACATAGAATCAATTTAATTCTCGAGAAAAATTATTTAACACATGTAATTGCATATGTGGGCTTAATAGTACCAAGTGTGCGGCAACCCGTGATATCTTGAGGAAGGAAATTCCAGGAGCGGGCAGAGGCTACTATGAAAGAAGTAGAATAAGATGAAGTGCTTTGAAGAGGGATTGTTAGCAGACTGTTATCTGTTAACAGATTATTCTCCATTGCATTAATTCTTTATGTGTTAAATTGAGTTTTGTATTTTAAAAATTTCTCCTAATATCTAATGTATGTAATTACTTTTTTAAGTATGGTATTAATAATAATAATAATAATAATAATAATAATAATAATAATAATACTTTATTTATTCTGGCAGAGTTAAGGCCATAAGGCCCTCTCTTCCACTCAACCAGCACAAATACAAATAAATATTCGACAAATATAGATATACACTATACTAATTATAAACAGTTAAAGATACAATAAATGTAGCAATGTAAATGTCATGTACAAACAACATTTTATAGGGTAATAACAATAATGATACGATAATAATAATAATATAAATATGATACATTATACGGGAAACACCAATTAATATATATATATATATATATATATATATATATATATTCTATATATTTCTATATTTTGTTTTGATTATTGTATTTTCCCTTGTATTAATTTTTATATTTTTATGACCCAGAATTTATTTTATACCTTGAAACTGGCCCAAAAATGTATACTTTGTTTTTCCACTACCTTAACTAGTAGTGGTAGTAGGAGGACTTTATTAGACTAAAAGTAAGATACATGCAATGTTATTTACAAATATAGGTCGCTCAGGCAGCAAGCCGTACGTACTGTCTGTTACAATAAAATAATGTTTGGTAATAGTATAAAGTAAAAAAGGGAAAAACACACAATAATATTACGATAATGATACAATAGAATTATACATTAATTAGGTTATATAGAATTATTAAGAATTAGTAATATTATATTTTGCTAACATATATATTTATTCACGAATGAGTGTTGTTCTTATTTTTTCTACGTTTTGTCCAGACATTTACCCAAGTTTATCCAATTTTCTGGATTTGCCATTAACTCGTAGCATGCCATTCTTTTACGATTTGAATTTAGAAATCTTTCTCCGGTAATAACGGAATATTCTAAATCGTTACATTTTCCTAATATATGTATCTCGTCTTCAAAGCTACCGCACATTGGACGTATTCGCATATCGTGAACGTCGCTAATTTTTAGAAATTTCCATGCTCCTAGCCTGAACCAAGTAAGCCCTGATCTCTCTTTAAATCCTAGATTGAGTACCCTAACCAAAACTTTGCAATGTAGCCAATATATTCTATCAGTATTATTTTTGTAACTAAACTGCACCCGAACATGAAATATTGCTCATTTCGGGATCCAGTACTATATACAACATTTATTAATGAATAAATTTTTTATTCTTCTTCTTATTATTATTATTATTATTATTATTATTATTATTATTATTATTATTATTATTATTATTATTATTATTATTATTATTATTATTATTATTATTATTATTATTTATTGGTAAATGTTTAGCAGATATATGTTACGCATATATTCAGATTATAACTTTCATTCGTGAAGTCGAGTACACACGATGTGATATGAATACCTAGTCCTGTTTCCATTATGTATTTGGACTCTACTATTACCTAGTACGTGCTGTAACAAAGTTTAATTTATACATATTCAATAATATACGCTTCAATAGGCAATGTTTAATGAAAGCTAGAACCTAGCAAAACAACATGCACAATAACCCCTTCAATTTCTATCCTTTAATATATCATATATGAATAAATATCCGGTTCGCTTGCCTTCGTTATAAATGTGTCTCACTAAATATTAAAAATTTTCATTTGCATTTGATATTTATATGTGTGAATATAGGCTATGTGCTGGAATCTGTTTGTATCATAAATAATGTTCAAAACTTAATTCTGCGAATTGCTAAGGTCGTACAATTGACACTTTTAAATACAAGATACCTACAATAAGTTAAAAACTCTTAAAGAATATTAATAAAAAATAAATAGAATTTATTTGTCCTATTCAGTACTGAAATTATACAGTACATCAACTATATGTAAGCCCATGTTTTCCCTTTACAGAGATTTAGGCGCTCTCCCCCTACAGGAAGGATTTGAACCATACTAATTTAGTTACACTTGTTTTCGTATAGATGTCATTTTAAGTGGTCCGTGGTCAGCGTTCCGCCTCATACTGACATATAGGAAACCAAGGTAGTACTAGGACGGGAGAATTCGGTAAATTTTGCTTAGAGGCCTTTTCATTCAGGCTTAAGGATTTTTTACGAGCCTGAAAATCTTCAGACTCGGGACCCACGGCTTAAAGTCCCTCCCGGAGGACTTGCTCCTTGGATTTTTCCGTCCTAAAAAAATCCATCGACCCCAGCCGGGTTTGAACCCGCGACCCTCGGGACCAGAGGCAAGGAGCATAACCACTAGTCCACCGTGGCCGATGTACACTTCAAAAAGGCATTCGATTCAACTAAGAGGGAAAAGTTGTACACTATTCTCCTGAAATTACAAATTTCTAAAAAAAGTACGTAGATTTATACGAATGCGTCTAAATGGCACAAATGTTAGTGTGCGGGTAGCCAAACCGTTTTCAGATACTTTTGAGAATCACAATGCAATAAATCAAAGAAATGCACTACCTCTTCTAATTAACTAATTAACTCACTGACACTATCGAACCCATATGTGTCTGGCCGCGCGTGCATATGCTCTCCATATGTCCCTATCCCGAGCTAATATTTTCCAATTATCCCCTGTAATTCGTCAAATCATGGTTAATACTGTTCTCCCATCTCATTCTTGTCTTACCTACTGGAGGCTTTATCTCTGGGTTTCCTGCAAGGAGTTTCCATTCCCAAATTTCATTCCCCGTTCGTACCACATGTCCTGTAGCAGTCTACGAGACTTAACTCTTCATATTATATCTGGTTTCCAATAAATACATTTTACTTCACTGTTAAGTAGTTTTCTCCATTCGCCTGTCTGTTAATCTCTCATTGGTGCAAAATTTTGTCCTAATAACTTTATTCTCAAATACTCGTAATATTTTCTTCTCTTTTAAAGTAAGAGTCCATGTTTTACATCATATAATATAATTGGGAGAATAACACACACACATATATATATATATATATATATATATATATATATATATTCTGTTTAACTGCTACCTCCTTTAGTATTATATATTGTACTAGAGCATACTAATAAATCTTTAGAGGATAAAGAAGGCGTACAACTCAATGTTACTAATAAGCTGTTTGTATATGCCGGTTATGTATTATTAAGCGATAACGAAAGAACTAATAAAAAGCTAAACACATCCTCGTATTAAATAATAATAAGAAATATTAGACATGTTTAAATATACGTGTTGTCTAATAATTCAAAGAGAGATGAACAGACAGGTGAATGGATAATTCTGAATAACAGTGAATTACATGGTCTTTATAGGAAGCCAGATATAATAAGAACAGTTAAGTCTCGTAGACTGCGATGGGTCGGACATGTGGCACGAATGGGGAATGGAAGACGTACATGGAAGCTTCTTGTAGGAAAACCAGAGGGAAAACGCCCAGTTGGTAGACCAAGAATGAGGTGGGAGAATACCATTAACTATTATTTGAGGGAAGTAGATATACAGGGGACGATTGGAAAACATTGGCTCAGGATAGGGATATATGGAGAGTTTATGTCCGCGCGGCCAAGAACCTACGGGTTCGATAGTGCCAGTGTGTTAGATAGTTAGTTAGTTGTCTAATAATTAATTTTTCTCTATTTATTGAAATGTATACTATGTCATTAATAATTGTATATCTTTTTTATACATCTTGTCCATATTACATTTAATTTGTTATATCTAGAGAAAATAAAAATATATTATAAATAATAGTTGTATTGTATATATAACATGTAATCGTTTATGTTCACTGTAATTTAGATGTAAGACTATTTTTTTGTATTTTTTAAAAACCTAGTTGAGTGACAGACAAGGCCTTAAGGCCTTAACTCTACCAGGTAAAATAAAGCTATTGTTATAATTATTATTATAAATATTATTCCCTGAGAGTAGTTAATAACAGCAACAATAATTAATACGTTATCTCAGTCAAATATTAAATTTATTCATAGTCGACGTTTCAGTCTCATTTTCAAGACATGTGACGTTTCCAGTTATCCATTTTCTATGATTGTTTATACTACATAGTTCACATTACCAAGGCAATTTTGTGTGTTTTTTAACAATTTTAATTTAACAATTTCAAAATTCCAATTTTATGATTAAAATGTCTTGAAAATGATCTCACACGTTTTGTAGATTGAAACTTCGAATTCAATAAATTTAATATTTGACGAACTAATTATTGTTACTATTAATACTAAGAAACTGGGGCTGGAAGTAAATATCAATAGAACTGAATACTCCTACAGTCGTTAAGTTTCGAGACTTTACGCCTGGAGGGTAGGCACCCACAAGAATCTGGCTGTCTTACAAGATGCCGATAACTCGGCGTACACAAACAGAAACACACGCTCCCTCAAAATAGTCGCCGTTGGCCGTTATACACGTTTGCCAACGTTGGTAAAGCTGCTGGAAGCATCGCTGAAAGATGTTGGCAGGATGGTCACGCATGGCTTCTCTTGTGGCAGTCATGACCTCTTCGGAAGAATGAAATATGTGCCCATGTATGATTGCTTTCATGCGAGGAAAGAAAAAAATCGCATGGCGCGAGATCAGGTGAGTACGGAAGTATGGCAAAACTGTCACTTGTTGCCTTGCAAGTTCCTCTTGGACAAGGACAGAACGACGTGCGGGGGCTTTGTCTTATAACCACAGCCAATTCTTTGTACACCAAAGCTGAGGTCGCTTACGGCGATTGAATCGCGTAAACGGCCAAGGATCTCTTTGTAGCGAGTTTTTTTTTACAATTGCACCTTCTGATATGAATTCCAGGTGAACAATTCCATTCGAATCAAAAAACAGTTCAAGCATCACCTTGCCTTTTGTCTTGTCTTGTTGCAGTTTTTATGCCGTGGTTATAATGGCGTTTTCCAGATGGCGGATTGTCGTTTCAGTTGCGGATCCTAAAGGAAACACCATGTTTCGTTTCCAGGTTTTATCCGGTTGTGAAACGTCGGATTATCGTCAGCACTACTGACGAAATCACCACAAATCGTCATGCGGTCATCACGTTGGTCTTGTGACAGGATTCGTGGCACACTGTGCTGAGTAACACGAGACATGTTCAGGTCATGAGACAGAATTTTGTAGCAAGTACCATGGCTGACCCCTGCTGCTGCTGCCAGATCGTCTACTGATTAGGAGCGGTTAGCACGCATCAACATTATAACTTCTTCAATCTTGCGTTTAGTTTGAATTATTTGTGGCCGACCAGTACGCACGTAATTTTCCAAACTGCTTCTTCCTTGCAAAAAACGTCGGTGCCACCTAAACACAACACTGCAACTCAATGCGTACTCACCGTATACTTGCTGCATCATTTGAAATGTTTTGACAGCGGTCTTGCCAATTTCTGACAGAACTGGATGTTGCTCTAACTGTGATATCTCGAGTTCCGACATGCGCATTCAAATCACCATCACAACAATGACCGTAGTTCTGCTGCAGTGCATGCACTCAACTGTCTCTTGCTGGGACGAGGGACTAACTGACAAGGTACCATACTACGGCGCCACCTATGCACTATAGTGCATCACAGCGCCACTATGCACTCAGTCTCAAAACTTAATGATTATACCACGTATATAATTATATATTAGAAATACGTTATAGGCCCATAATGCAAATGAACAGTTAATGATAAGAAGGATAGTTTTGAAGAAGTGGCAGAATTCAAGTACCTAAGAATAATAATGACAAATAGGAATGACGTGCAGAAAAAAAATTAACATAGGACACATTCTGGTATTACAAGTGTGGTTCCATGTGGCGACCCTATTGTTCGTTGCACAAAGTGTACCTGCGACACATGTTTTCACACACACACCCTACAAGACCTGGTGTGTTCTCAATAATTTCTGCTGTTATCAGAATTCGTGAAAGATCTTCCTCCAAGTCGATAGGTGTAGTACAACCCCTAGAAGTCTGTAATACTTATTCTGAAACAGAAGATACACGATATCATCCCATTGTGTTCCGATCTTCAAACTTATTTTACATCAACATGATACGTTTCCGGACATGGGTCCCTTATCAGAAAATTATCTACTAAGTCCGTTCTACGACCCCTAGAGGTTTGTAATAATTATTGTGTATCATCCTGTATTTTGACCAAAGATAGACAAATAGTCAGATGAATAGAGAAGACGAATAAAAGGGAGCTACAAATTATGTATAGGAAACCGATATAAGAAAAGTTAAATCTCGTAGACTGCGATGGGCAGGACATGTGGCAAGAATGGGGAATTAAAATGGGGCTTAGAAACTTTTTGAGTGAAAACCAGATAGTAAAGCGCCCAGTAAGTAGGCCAAGAATGAAACGGGAGAATAACATTAACTATGTTTGAAGCATATTCGTTATACAGGGATGTTTGGAGAGCCTATGTCCGCGCAAAAATGATCTCCACTGTTCAAAGTGCCAGTGAGTGGGAGAGTGAACAAGTAGTCAATTGAGATTATGATAAATTAAATTAAATTTTTGAGTTTAATGCACTTTTTTCTTCACGAAGTAATATTAATTTTGAAAGCAAAAATTATTCTAGGGTTCGAAATTTTGAAGTCTTTATCTAACTCTAACTCATTGGCTCTGTCGAACTCATAGGTTCATGGCCGAGCGAACATAAACTCTCCATACACCCCTATCCTGAGTTGTAGGCCTTCTTCATTCTCCAAAGATTTGATGTTATGCTCTAATATAAAATTGAATAGTAGAGGAGATAATGCATCTCCTTTTTTTAACCCAATTGTGATTTCAAAAGTTTCCAAAAACTGTTTGCCTACACGCACCCTAGTCTTTGTGCCATTTAGACATATTTTTATAACTCTAACTAACTTTTTAGGAATTCCAAACTCCAGAAGGATACTTTATAACTTCTGCCTCTTAATTGAATCGTATGTCTTTTTTAAGTCTACGTATAGTTGATGTACATTGCCATTATATTCCCATTTCTTTTCTAGAATGTGTCTTATACTAAAAATCTGATCTGTTGTAGACCTGTTTCTTCTAAATCCACCCTGATGACCTCCTACAATGCCATCAATATAGGAAATAAGTCTGCTTACTAATATATTTGTTAGGATTTTTTTATAAAGTTGAAAGTAATGAAATGCCCCTGAAGTTGCTGCATTCAGTTTTATCTCCTTTCTTATAGATTGTTTGGAAGTCTTTATGCAAGAACAAATTTAAGTTGGAGATTTATATATGTTTTTGTAATATAAGTTGTCGAGATTTTGTTGGTTAACGAAATCGACTTCACTTTTTCATTAATTGCTGCATGGCGAATTTTGTTCCGAAAAACAAATGCTGCCTTTACAACATTAACAGACATATGAAGGGCTTAGAGCAGTAAAATGATAAGCCGCATTCTGTTAAGAAATGTCATTTATTACAATGATAGCAAACAAATGTATTAAAATATCCTTAAAATTATTTGTAGGGGCGCTAGTGATGAGTTAAAACATAAACAGACAAACAATGTATTAACAACAGTACTGCCCAATTAGAATTTATAATTTTTTTGAAACATTAAAGTTCTTATATCTAAAAAACAATATATGACTTATCATGTTATTGCCCTAAGCCCTACATGTGTATATTTGTCATGCCATATTCGATTTGTATCAAATATGATCAGTGAGGATATGTAAAACGTTTTTAAAAAAATAATTTCTTGAGAGCTGCCCGAATTACTTCTATCCTTCGGAATTCACTAAAACCGACAGAAGAATACAGAAAACCCAATTTTTTCTTTATGTATGGGGCTTAAATCCATTGCACTAATCTGCCACGTTAGAATCAATAATTTTTAAAATGTAATAGTGGGTAGTTCTGAATAACTAATCATTCAATTGAATTACTAGTCTGGGTTGGGAAAAGAAATTGGCGGTTAGTAATCATACTTTCTCACATGATAAAGATGAATATTACCACTCCAATAAATGAGATTATTGATCCGATAGGTGAAACTACGTTCCATGCTGTATAGGAATCTGGGTAAATATAAGGTAGGAATTAAACTTCTCTCAAAAAATAAATAAAAAGTGAAAAGTCTTATTCTTCTAAAACACAAACTAATAATAAATAATAATAATAATAATAATAATAATAATAATAATAATAATAATAAGATAGTAATTATAGATGTAAAAAAGATTACCAAAATAATTTATCTGGGAGAAAAATAAATATCTCTCGATGTTATATTTTAATTTCATGTTGAGGAAAGTGAAATATAATAGATTTCACATTCAAGAAATGTAGTTAAATCTAGTTTCCATTTTAGAAGTCAGTAAGTGCTAATTTATTCCTGATTTGGTTTATTATTGTGTTTATAAAGATAGTATTTCTACCGGGATAATAAGCAGACCACAGCCTTAGCCTAGTTCATGAATATTTGAAAGAGATTTCAGAAATAAAAGGATAGCCCAGGGCTTACGGTAAAAGTATATCCTGGTAATTCCATATGGAATCAAAACATAAAAGCATTGTTCTGTAATAAGAAACCAAGCAGGTACAGTATATAGGCCTTTCATATTTATTCACTTTCATATTCTATTCTATGATAATGGAAAATAAAATATTAAACAGTATATTCTTATGTAACCAGATAAAATTTACATTTGCTTATGAATTCATAAATACAGATATGTTATTATTTCTATGTAAAGTGTTATATAAGAAGCAGAGGTAATATATCTTTCGCCTGTCTTCCTATCGGTGCCAAGACAACATTTCAAATGATGGAGTTATATGATGTGATTTATAATAATAATAATAATAATAATAATAATAATAATAATAGCATTATTTTAATAATTATATTCAATAGTGTTCTGCCCTAGGGCAGGTCTTTCACTGCAAATATAGCATTTGCATGCTATGCTTTGCAGCTTTACTAGGGAATTATACGTGCGGTAGCTTCCCGTTGTTTTCGAAACCGGTGAAATAAAGAAGATAATATAATGATGGTTGATGACTTTCGAGGACCGTTGGGCCCTAGGCGTCTTGACATTTGTCTTACAGGTGAGGAAAAACACGGAAAAAGGCCTCAACCAGGAGCCTGTCCCGACCGGAAATCGAACCCGGGCCCGCTACCTCGAGACCACAGCAGTGGACATTTTAATATTAATGGTTTTATTTTACCTGGCAGAGTTGAGGTTTTAAGGCCGCCTTGTCTACCATTCAATTAGTTGAAAAATATAAATAATTATTCTTACATCTAAAAAATATTACTTGGTATATCTACAATATAACTATCATTTACAACATATTTTGATTTAATCTAGATTTAACGAATGAAATATAAAAATTACAAGACAGAAAAATGAGAAAATAAAACTATTAATGACATAGAGTAAATTTGGAGGTTGTATATATGTAACATGCATAAGTATTATGAACTCGTCGTGGTAGCCTTTGCCCGTATGTGATACTCATGTCACCCTTGCAGAGCCTGCCGTTTGGAATTTTTTGACCTATAAATCCACCGACTCCGACCGTGTTAGAATCCCTCGGGACTAGAGTTAAAGAAAGAAAGTAACCACTAGACCATCCAGAACAACAATAAATACTACTCACCGGAACTATCGAACACATAGGTTCATGGCCACGCTCACATAAGCTCTCCAGATATCCGTATCTTAATTTAATATTTACCAATCACTCCGTTAAAATTTACCTCCCTCAAATCGTTAATACTATTGTCACACTTCATTCTTAACCTACATATGAGCGCATTCATTCAGGTTTTCTTGCAAGAAGTTTCCACACCCCTCTTTCATTCCCCATTCGTACCATATGTCGTGTCCATCGGACTCTACGACAACTAACCGTTTTTATTATGCCTTATTTGTTAAATATATTTTCTCCGCAATGGTATTTGTTATATGCTATTAATGTTTTCATTTTTATCTTTCCATCTAGTACATTCTATATTGTATTCGTTAAATATAGAGGAAATCAACATAATAAAATTAATAATAATAATGCGTATTCTGTCAGAGTCAAGGTCATAAGGCCTTACCTTCCACTCAACCAGTACAAATATACAACTAGGAATATATATCGGTGTATTAATTATAATAATAAATAAATTTATAAAGTCGTTAAAATTTCCAGTGTAGATTTCATGTACATTCAATACGTTATACGGTAAACAAAATAATAATAATAATAATAATAATAATAATAATAATAATAATAATAATAATAATAGAATAAATGCGCACAAGTTGTGCAGAAAATATATATTACATAAGTTTTGTCATTAGTTTGATTCACATACTTTGTTATTTGCTGAATTCTACAAGGGATATCCCTCGTTTTTTTACAGGTGGTTACATGGTCACGGTCGATTGGTTTCTCGCACAGTTAACACACACAGTTGTTCCCGGGATCGTGGAAACACTTGGTCTTGCATATCTTGTGGTGGTATCCATGCACTGCTATTGAGTTCACCAGGTGTTCGAGTTCTTGATTGGTGTTGGTCCAGGATCTATTTGTCATGACTTCTGATGTATAAAAGTTCAGCCATATCTCTTGTCTCTTCTTCTCTCTCTCCCTTTCCTGAAGTAGTTTATTTGAGCTGTCTGTGGATGGTAGCCTCATACGCACTTCTTCTGTGAACAAGGGTTCCTTGGCGAGTTCATATGCTCTCCTTGACTTTGTGCGTTTTGAGACACCTAGGGCGACTTTCCAGAATCGTGATTTGACTGCTTCCAAAGTTATTAGATCTCTGAGACTCAGCTTCTGATAATAATAATAACAACAGTAGTAATATAATCAATTAAAAGAAAATACTAATTAATATACGTGCATGACACTTGAAGGTAATGTTATCTATAATAATATTAATTATATTATAAACATACTACGATAATCATTTATGTTCGTCGTTATTTAACTGTAAGACTAAATATTGTGGTTTTTATCTTACCTGGTATGTAGATAAGGCATTAACTCTGCCAAGTAAATTAAATTTATTATTATTATTATGATTATTATTATTATTATTATTATTATTATTACTGTTATTATTATACAGGTAGAATAGTTCTCTCCATTCGCATTGTATCACTTTTGACCGATATATTTGATAAGAACTTTATTCTCAAATTATCATAAGTAATGCCACGAGTGATTTCCAATTTATCTAGAGAATTTGGAAATCAAGAGTGGCATTTGTTAGGACTATTTAACGAATAAAATTAAGCTCTTTACTAAAAAATAATTATTTGAATATAGTTACCGGTGTTTTGAAATATTTATATAGTTAATGTAAACGGCGATGTTTGAAAACAAATTAGAAATGTGAGGTTATGTATATTCACTGCAACTCGATTATATTATTTATTGCCAAATTGGATCGCAATATTGTAAGAATGCACTCTAGTGGAGAAATAATGAAACACATCAAACTATTATAATCAACATTATAGGTTAATCATTTATATTTTGAATAAACAACTCAGTAAAATCACTGAATCTATTCATTATTTGCTATATTCAATGTATTTGTTGCAGAAAAATAATGGTCTAACCTGTTCAGTATATTAAAAAAGGAGGAGCTTTCTTTATCACAAAAGCAGGAGCTGATAAAAATAAATCGATAAAGAGCGAGGTGAAACACGACTGTCATTGGTGTAAAACAGAATTCATTGAAACGTGATTGGTCATTGACTACCATTTGCGACATGAGTTAAATAGTCGTAATAATTTCTCTTCAGTTTATATGTGGACTTTCAAACAAAGCGAAAAAAAAGAGCTTATGATCCAGAATGTAATCCTTCAATTAAATTATGCACTTATAAACTTCTGTGAAAGCCTATCTGATTAACCTGGTTCTCATTTACATATGATTTCGCATGAAATATTATTTACACTTAATTAAGATTGATGTACCTATCATTATCTTAAATTTCCTTACACAAGAAGAAAACATATTGTTAATGATTATTTGTCGAAAAAATATCAACATTGAAAATTTAATAAAGTTCAAATTAATTCATTTTACTCTACCCCCATTCAACAATTTATAGTTTATTTTGATTAAAGTATTTCTGTACAAATACGAGCTGAATTGGATATTATTAATACTTTGAGACAATGTTTTTACTTCTTTTGAAAACAAAATCTTGAATCAGCATATAAAACTGGTTTTTCAAAACAGATTTCTGAGGTTATTAAAGTAAAAAATGGGACATTCTCACGTTCAAGGATTCTACCTCCATCTTAAGAAATCTTCTGTATGATCAGTCTACAAATAGGCCTACCGGTTTTTTTAAATTCCTCCCTCATTTACAATTACTCTTTCACCTGTACTCTATTTTCATCTTGCCATATGCCTATTGTACAAATTTAAAAATATATTATCTCTATATTAGGCGGCGCCGTAGCGTAGTGGTTAAGGCACTGAGCTACAAGCCGGAGGGTCGAGGGTTCAAGTCCCGTTGGGATCAGGATTTTTAAACTGACCCAAACCCTCTGGCGGCACTATGGCCCTGGGGTCGACTCAGCCTCTAACGGAAATGAGTACCAGACGCTTGTTCTGGGGTAAAGGCGGCCGTCACGCAGGGCTGACAACCCGGCTGACATAAAGTGCCGATTGTCTAGAAAAAAGTGGGAGCCTTAACCTCCTGCTACCCCAAGGGCCTCCGGTCCTGTTGTGGGATCACTTTCTTTATTATCTCTATATTATCTAATTTTTAATACACAGAAATAAATGTAATTGGTTTCAACATGTACAAAGAATGCCAAATAATCGTTTATCAAAACAGCTGCTTCATTATAAATCTCTAGGCTGAATAAATGTAGGAAGACCAAAACGACGCTGGAAGGACGACCTACACCTGCAGCATATAGTGCACGGAGGAGCGGAACGGGCCAACAGGCCCATACCTTGAAGATGATGATGACGATTATCTAATTTTTAATATTTTCAAACCCAGAGTAAGAAATGGATGATGAACACCTCAACAACTATGCAGCCTTCAAAGAGGAAACTTCCAAAACTTCGAAGTACTGGAGAGCAAGACTGCTAATGACTTCAGTGTTAGATATAGCCCGTTAGACACCAACCAACCATATTTTCAAACCTTTTACACCTAGGTTTGACAAATATGAACAACCGAACAAACACAGATAATTAAATTTCAAAATATAGTTTAAGAAATTCAGAATCGTCAAAGCAATTGGTTACAACATTCCAAAGAATGGACTCACATCGCTTTCCTAAATTAACGTTGCAGTAGCAAACTAAAGGACTTCGAGATAAAGGAAAACCAACCACATCTTGAGATCTCATTTAACAGGCTCAAACGACGTAAACCTAATAAGTTCACGATGATGATGATAATGTTGTTTTCCGTCTCTATTGTCATGAATATTTCGTCACTTTTTGCCGACCCTATTTACAAAAGCTTGTTAAATAAATAAATACGATTTAATATCTAATGTAATGTTGTATCTTACATGCCGGAGGGTCGAGGGTTCAAGTCCCATTGGGGTCAGAATTTTTAAACTGACCCAAACCCTCTGGCGGCACTATGGCCCTGGGGTCGACTCAGCCTCTAACGGAAATGAGTACCAGACGCTTGTTCTGGGGTAAAGGCGGCCGTCACGCAGGGCTGACAACCCGGCTGACATCAAGTGCCGATTGTCTAGAAAAAGTGGGAGCCTTAACCTCCTACTACCCCAAGGGCCTCCTGAGGCCTGTTGTGGGATCACTTTACTTTAATGTTGTATCTGGAATATTGACTATACATTTTTAGGTTATGTATACAGCCCTCAATGGTTATCTGCTACAAAATCGAAATGTAATAATGTAACATTAGTAATTGCAGAACTAAATAGATTTCTAAAATTGTATTTAACAGCAAATTCATACATAATTAGTGAATAAAAACTGGCTATAGAGCATTATATCTATTTTTAATTTATTTTTTGTTCTTCTCTATTGCCATGAATATTATTAACCCTATACGTATTGGTAACTTAAGGGTAAACAATTGAGTTTATTAAATTTGAAGAGAAACATTTTCGCCCAGGCCGAGACTCGAACCCGGGAACTTTGGTTTTCCGTACCAAATGTTCTATCAACTGAGCTACTGGCGCGACTTCCAATGTATACGCTAATGTTTCTCTTATATACGTTGTAATTCCCGCGCACCAAATGCTTGAAGCATTTGGTACGAAAAACCAAAGGTCCCGGGTTCGAGTCTCGGTCTGGACGAATTTTTTTTCTTCAAATTTAATTTATCCTTCAGTGAGAGGTGTTAAATTAATAATAAATTTATTGTCCACCAGGTTCAATCCCCTGTTGGGAGAAGTTCCCTGGGTGAGGATTCTTTCAGGGTTTTATCTCAACTTCAAGAAAAGTGCCAGGAAAATTTGAGCCCGAATAGTCCCTATCATAATCACCCACATCGTATTCGCCTTGCTTGGTATGAATGATTGAGTCAATGCTGTGTCTTGTCTTAAAATATCGTGTTGTCGTTATGTTCTCTCTGGCATGACCCCACATCGAGGAAGCCCACATGCCCTCATGTGGTCAGAAAGGTATGTATGTGATCCAGTGTTAAAATTGTATCCAGATAGGCTTTGGCCCTTCAAGATCTGGGTGACGTGGGGCATGTTAAAAATACATACAAAGTTAAACTAAGGGGAGAAAAGAAGAATACTTAATTTATTTTGTTTATACAGTAGAAACGTGGCAAAATGTTGAAATATTTAAAGAAAATACAATAAAGATATGTAATAAATAAATCTAATATGCATATAATTTTAATAAACTGTAATAATGTACCCTAATACATGAAGTATATATATATATATATTGCAGAAATATGGTAATTCCTATATTTATATATTTTTGTTTCGAGTTAAACAGTTCTGTGATATATTGAATCACAAGAATGCATTCACATAAACATTTTTCTCAATTTTGAAAGTAATTAGCCGTATTAAGGTAATGTGAATTAAAAATATGATAAATATATTTATTCCATAATAGCAATTATATTTACCTAATTATATTGCAAATTTATTTTAATTTTTACAACTGAATTTTTTTTTGCCATTTGAGAAAACAAAAATAATTATTTCTCTAGTATTTTCAACGATGCTTTAATATTTGGAAATTACTAAACAATACATAAAAAGAAAACATTACAACAGTAATAAAAACAAAACAATTAAAATTAATAACAACATTAAATTATATCAATTCAACAACTTTGTATAAAAACATTTATATAACAGAAACATTTAAAATATTCTAGTGTCTATTAAATTCTCTAAGTAATATTCAGCAAAACGGCAGATTTGACACAATTTTGAGTTCTTTTGTCCTCATCAGTTTCATTGAAATGTTGCAGGCAATCAAACTTAATCATTTAAAATATAATTTAGTATGTAGGATCGTGGTATTTCATTTTCTATATAAATTTAAGATTTCGTCATAATTATGAGCAAATAAGATTTCTGAGAGCGAGAAAGAAATAGAAACAAACGAATACAGTAAAAGAGCAACTGATAAAAAATGTACCACAAGATAGACTTGACATATACTATGCCTAATGCTAGCATAGGAATGCCCATTGCACAGATAATTTAATTAACTTAACGACGCGATATCGTAACTTTTCCTCTTGTGTACTTTCATCATTTAATCGAAAATCCCTATCTGAGGAATAAATCATGATATTTCACTCTGTTAACGAAGTTGTCACACTCGGAAATCATTATTTAAACACAATGAAAGTAGTAGGGAATATTGCACAAATAAGGAACATATATATTAACTTTGGTTTAGTGATGACCGTGGCTATAACCCCAGTGCTTTCCACCGTGATGGCCACCCTTCTTGCCGTAATCATCATGGTGTCCATGATGTTCCTCATGTCCATGATGACCCTTGAAGCCCTTGTGGTCGTCTTCGTAGTGCCCTTTATCGTGATGGCCCTTCTTCCCGTGATGATCATCGTGGTATCCAGATTTGTGATGTCCTCCCTTCTTGTGGCCTCCTGCTTTCTTCTCGTGATGGGCGTGATAGTCTCCATGTTTGCTGTGATGTCCTCCCTTGTGGTAGTCATCGTAGAACTTATGTTCTTTATGGTATTCGTCCTTGTGAAACTTGTTATGGTAGCCATGAGTTTTATGCCCTTTCTTATGTCCACCCTTTTCTCCATATTTGGCACCCTTGTGTCCCTTCTCTCCCTTATGGTGTTCTCCATAGTGTCCACCCTCGTCGTGATGTTTCTTCTTGTGACCACCATGATCGCTGTAGGAACCACTGTGATGTTCCTTGCCGTGTTTGCCATGCTCGCCCTTCTCGTGATGGTGATGCCCCTTGTATCCCTTATCACCTTTGTGCCCATGGCTGGCATGATGATCGGAATGGTGTTTGTGTCCACCTCCTTTTTCATGGTGGTGTCCATGATGACTTGCTGCAGTCTCTAGATCAGCAACCTCGTCTTCCTTCTTTGTTACAGTAATAAGCTCAGAGCCATCAGCTTGGAGATCGTCACTTCCAGACAGTAGTTCTACATGACTGATTTCCCTTGCCATGCATGCTGCCTGGAATAGGCAGAGCACGCCCAGTAGCACGTGGAGACGGCACAGTCTCCATGACGTGGTAGACAGCATCACTGCAACCACCTCTGTAATCTCTGACGCAAGAATTGTACTAATCCAGATTTGTCATTTTACCTGTATATATACACATTTTCTCATCCCTAGCAATCATGTAGATTATCTTTCAATTCGCGCAACATTTCTCCATCGTTACTGTCATTTCACTTTCGTTTGAAGAGATCTTCTTCTGGTAAAAGGGACAGTTTGAATCTCGCAGCCTGGCACACCTAGCTGATCAGTCATGCGTGAGGGAAACAATATCACTCGGCACTTGTACTGCAGTCTTCGTGGCTGATTACCCATTGAGAAAATAAGTGGCTTCAGTAAACACTTTCGTTACGCTTTCGAAAGCACTAAACTGGAACTCTCCCCAACACAGACGTTACCACTTACTAAAGCAATTTGAGCGCCATGTTCAGGAATGTAAACATATTTAAATTGTTTTACTCTTCCCATATAATTATGTAATAAACATACTTGACTTCCATTTATTAATTACTATTGATTTTCAACGAAAATGTAAATAACGTTATATCAGTAAATATTCAAAAAATTGATATTCATGGGTGCGCGGACATAATCTCTCCACATATTCCTATTCAGAGTTAGTTTTCTATTCATACCGTAGTATAATCTACCATCACCAAATCATGAATAATGTTATTCTCTTACCTCACTCTTGGTCTACATATTGGGCGCATTCTTTTTAGTTTTTCTGTAACTTTTTTGAGAGAATTTGGAGTGATACATTTGTAATTCGAAATAGTGTGCATTTCTAGAATTTAGTCAGTGTTTAATTTATTTTCGAATCTCATTTCTCTTTATAACTGTTATTCCTAGGTATTTTAATTCAGCCACTTCTTCAAAATATACCTAATTTGTCATTAAATGTCAATTACCATTATAGTCTATAATGTATTTATATGTGTGACGAGAATTTAATTTGATTAGTGTTTACTTCCAGCCACAAATTCTTAGCGTTATTCAATAGAAGTACATGTTGACCCTTAGTATCACCTCGCTATTAATCGATTAATTTTTGTCTGCTAAGAACTGAGCCTTAACTTTTCAAAGACCTCCTAACGGCTAGAGTGGGATTAGTTTAAGAATAATACCTTCGAAGTTTGTTTCAATATCTTCAACTAGAATTAAAAACATTAGGATGTTTTAAACATGTTTATAATAAACAAATTTGTCCAGAGCTGTAGTCTCGGGGTAGCGTCGCTCCCTCGTACACATTCGGAACAGATTTTATGGGCGGGGTTTCCTCGCCTGTAAGACAACTTTAAGGCGCAATTTGTCTCCGAACATCATCTGGCCACCTTAATCATCATTATCCTATTCGGAATGTTTACTATGAATGTGTTAGTGAATAATGTGTTTCATCTAAAAAAAATGTCCGTGTTGTTTTGGAGGAGGCTCTTCATGTCTTGTGTGGTCTAAATTCATGTGTCATCAAAGTTTAAAATTCTTCTCCCTATAGATTGAGCCACATTACGTACAGATCAGAGTGTGCATATGTAAATGTATATAAAACTTGAATGGTTAAACTCCGATAGAGAGGAAAAAATACATAAGCTAAAGATGTTTTATTTCAGTCCTGTTTCTAATTTTAATCGGATTGTGAAAATCAGCTATAAGGGCTAGGAGTCGACATGCTGACTGCTGACTACCTGTCTTTCTCTCTCTCTCTCTCTCTCTCTCTCTCTCTCTCTCTCTCTCTCTCTCTCTCTCTCTCTCTCTCTCTCTCTCTCACTCACACACACACAGATATATATATCATCATCATCATCATCCGGTATCATGGCAGCTGCCGCCGTCTTCCGGAAATCAAACGCCATTCCTCTCTATCCATCCATTGATCTTCCTCCATTCCTCTGATATTCATAGCTGCTTGTACCCCTTCTATCCAAGTTTTTTCGGTCTTCCTCTCTTCCTCCTTTTCATTGCGATCCATTCCATAACAATTTTTGGCAATCTTTGCTCTGGCATTCTTTTGACATGGTCATACCACTCTAATCTTTTTTTTTTTAATGTCTATGATGTCCGGCTACTATATACACCCATAATTTCCCTCATTTCTTTATTTCGTATTCTATACATTCTAGATTTTCCAGCTGATCTTCTTAGAACATCCATTTCTGTACTTAAAATTCTTTTCATTTCCCTGGTAGTAATTTGCCAGACTTCAGCACCATATGTTAAAATGCTCTGAATTATGGTTTGATATATTTGTAATTTTCTATTTTTTGTAACATTTTTGCTCCACCAAACAGAGTTTAAAGCATGTATTGCTTGTTTTGTGTGTGTATGTATATATATGCTATATGATAGTCCAATTATATGAATGCGAAGGTGGATGTGTGTCCACCATCGGCTGGTAGCTATGTTCCTTCTATGCCTGTCCCGCTAAGTGTTTTTATACATATCAGAATTATTATTATTATTATTATTATTATTATTATTATTAAGGAAATTATGGGTGTACAAGAGGAGCCGACATCATAGACATTACAGAAAAGAAATGATGAGTGGTATGGCCATGTCAAAAAGAATGCCAGAGCAAAGATTGCCTAAAATTGTTATGGAATGGATCTCAATGCAAAGGAAGAAGACAGGAAGACCGAAGAAAACTTGGATAGAAGGGGTACAAGCGGCTACGAATATCAGAGGATTGGAGGAAGATCTATGGATAGAGAGAGAAGAATGAGGTTTGGTTTCCGGATGATGATGATGATGATGATTATTATTATTATTATTATTATTATTATTATTATTATTATTATTATTCATAAAATAAAATATTAAAATAAATACTTTGGCCTGTGCCGTCGTCCTCAGCTAGGTCAATTTTTTAAAAATTCTTTCAGAAATCGGTTTCCATCTTCAGCAGAAGGATGTGCGCATATCCTTCTGCTAAAGATGGAAGCCGATTCCTGAAATGCCTACAGTTTAAAAAAAAATTAACCTAGATGAGGACGACGGTACTTGCGAAGGTATTTATTATAATATTTTACTTGTTAACTATTCATTTCAGCGGAATTGTATTATGAATTATGTTAACATTGATTATTAATATTAATATTATTATTATTATTATTTTTATTTTTATTATTATTTTTATTATTATTATTATTATTATTATTATTATTATTATTATTATTATTATTATTATTATTTAAAAACAAAAATAATTCAGCTTTCAAAAATCAGCTTAAAAATATTTCACTGTTTGATTTTACTTCATTAATTGTATTTTGTGTTTCAAAAGAGTCTAAATGAGAAAGTCCAAAGACACGCCTTAGACTTTTTCATTAGTGACTTCATTACTATGGGAAAATCATTAATGTACACTATAAAAAGCATTAATGAAACGCTGTCAGATTTTCTCCTGAAATTGCAAAACCTTACGCTTAGATATTGTAAAACCGTACTTAACTTCATGGAATTGAAGCTTTAAGATTACAACAGACATTCTAGAAATTTACTTTCTGTGAGCACGACTGGCCTATATAATTAGTATTAACATTTCATTTGGGATTTGTATCTTAGGCGACAAGACGTCTAACTATGGACTGGACCGTTTGGGATTGATCCCCAGCAGCAGAGAAATAGAGATTTTAATTATTCGCAACTGAATTCTATATTAATTCCGAGCTAAGTTCCAGATGTACTGTAAACATCTGCACATTGTATTTTATATCCCTCCTCTTCACACTGTGCATTATTTACTATCATTTACAGTTTTACTTGCCAGGACATGGAATTCCCTTCCGCCCTATGTCAGAGACGGTAAAACTGTAGCATCGTTTAAGAACAAATTAAAGAATTGTAGCGATTAGAAGCAAATGAGTATTAAGTTTTTTTCGCAAAAAAAAAAAAGAGTTTAGTGTGTAATTAGATTTATGACCCATAGTTTTATTTAGTAGCAAAGTGATATGTGATATAAGTGATACGCGTTATGAGTAGATAAATTATGATTGTTATCATTTTGAGTTACTTATGATTTTCTTATATAATTTCAACTTTAGAACTGTTTTTCTCAATACTGCAAAACTTTCACTTGTACCCCTTTGCTTCGAACCGTCTCAATTATTTAATAATAAACTAACTTTACACCTCACTGATCCATCCATCCATAGTAATTCTGCCCGAAGGCAGGTCCTTCACTGCAATCATAACATTTTCATGCTATGCTTGCAGCTTTACTAGGGAATTGTGTAGGTGTGGTAGCTTCCCGTTGCTTTCCACACCGGTGAAGGATGATGGTGATGATGATAATGATAAGGATGATGGCCATATGATTTCGGGGACCGTTTGGGCCTTAAAGTTTTCCTGACATTTGTCTTACAGGTGAGGAAAAACCCCGATAAAAACCTCACCCAAGAAAACTGCCCCGACCGGGGATCGAACCCGGGCCCGCTGCGTGACAAGGCAGCACGCTACCTTGAGACCACAGTGGTGGACATCCTCACTGATAGTATTCCTTTAACAATTAATATAGGGAAGTTCGGGTAATGTGAACCCTTCTGTTTGAGTGGACCCTGTTAATATTTTCTTTAATTTTTGCTGCCCTCGAACAGAAAATATTATAACTTCTTCCCCTCATCAACTTTGACGTGTTTAAGTCCAGTTTCTTTTATTATTAGTGGGAAGAAGGGTTTATTTGTATTGTATTGTATTGTAAGCCCATGTTTTCCCTTTACAGAGATTTAGGCGCTCTCCCCCTACAGGGAATAATTTGAACCATACTAATTTAGTTACACTTGTTTTCGTATAGATGTAATTTTTGAGTGGTCCGTGGTCAGCGTTCCTCCTCCTACTGATATCTAGGAAACCAAGGTAGTATTAGGACGGGAGAATTCGGTAAATTTTGCTTAGAGGCCTTTTCATTCAGGCTTAAGGATTTTTACGAGCCTGAAAATCTTCAGACTCGGGACCCACGTCTTAAAGTCCCTCCCGGAGGACTTGCTCCTTGGATTTTTCCGTCCTAAAAAATCCATCGACCCCAGCCGGGTTTGAACCCGCGACCCTCGGGACCAGAGACAAGGAGCATAACCACTATTCCACCGCGGATATTGTGATATGTTTGAAAATGACCACTGTAAAAGTTTTTCAAGCTAAGAATCAATTCTTAATTTCTGCTATCCTAAATATAGTATATTATGTAGATTATGTTTTAATATACTGATAGGTTTCGTTTGATATTATGTGACATGACGGCTGTATGAAATAATTAAACATAACAAAGCAATTCGGTCAATGTTGATCCTATACGAGGCGGTTCAGGAATACGTATATTTTATCAATGGGGATGTTATCTGTAAAAACCATGCACTTAATTAATTTTATTTAATATCCTTGTATGTAATTTTACTAAGCCCAAAGACCGTCGCTTTCTGCAGTTGAATGACGTGTGAATGTTATAATCAACAATAATTTTTCAAAACATCAAATACATATCAACGCTTTTTAATTACGACCAGTCATAAATATTTTCAGGTTAATCTGTGTCGGCCTGTATAAATTAATAGAGTAAAAAAAGTAAAAAATAGACTAAAAGCTAAGGTGGACTCTGGGTCCACTTTACCGGAATATGGAGGTTAAAGTGGACCTTTCTTGTAATTTAGAAATGTTTATAAATTATGGGAATATTTCCATATTTGAATAAAATAACAATGCTGTTTCATAGTTATGACACTAATTGTAATTAAATAAAATTCAACACTCTTAATTAAAAGATGAAAAACAATACATTCAAAATGCGGGTCCATATAACTCGAAGTTCCTCTAATAATTTTATTTATTTTATAAAAACAGTATTGATATTAGCAAATATTTTCAGTTGTTTGTTCTAAATATTATTTAACAGACAAATTAATTTATATTACCTCATTAATCTTTCTTTATTTCTAGCAAACAGTTTAATTTCTCTTGCGTGTTTACCTTTTATTATTAATTTTTGTCTTAATATTATAATTTACATCGTTATGTTATCGATCTAGATCTTATAGATATTACTTTATTGATAAAAGTTTCATTTAATATTCAATATTTAATATTCTTCTTCTTCTTCTTCCATCCAAGTATTAGGCCAAGGCCTGTTACGATCCTATAGAAAATTTTCCCTCCAGCGTTTTGATCCTTCCGGGAAATTCTCGTATAAGACTTGGAAGCATAATAATAGTCCTTTCGATTGGTTGCTGGCCAAAGGAAGGCAAGACCAGTGATGGGGCTCCATCTTGTAGCCTGTGGTCAGGCTTTTCTGGAGAAGAAAAGAAAATAAAGGAAAGAAGAAATGGAAGAAAGGAAAGACTCCATAGCCCTCGGATGTCCTAATAGCGTCGGGGTCGAAAAAACAAGAGCTAACCAAGAGAGGTTAGATAGTAAAGTTAAGAGTGCAAAACACAAGTAAGTGGAAGAAATCTTTTGCTCAGCTTGGGCACTTTGTGGTCGCCATCCACATATCCCCTAGTTGAGGACCCCTGAGTGGAATATTTAATATTAGAATTAAATATGATATATATATATATATATATATATATATATAGTCCACCGCTGTGGTCTCGAGGTAGTGTGCTGCCTTGTCACGCAGCGGGCCCGGGTTCGATCCTCGGTCGGGGCAGTTTTTCTGGGTGAGGTTTTTATCGGGGTTTTTTCCTCACCTGTAAGACAAATGTCAGGAAAACTTTAAGGCCCAAACGGTCCCCGAAATCATATGGCCATCATCATCATCCTTATCATTATCATCATCATCATCCTTCACCGGTGTGGAAAGCAACGGGAAGCTAGCACACCTACAATTCCCCAGTAAAGCTACAAGCTTAGCATGAAAATGCTATGATTGCAGTGAAGGACCTGCCTTCGGGCAGAATTACTATGGATGAATATATATATATATATATATATATATATATATATATATATATATATATTCTAATGTAACATATGTTTGTACAAGTCTGTTGAATAAAAGGCCACATGGCTTTGACTCTACCAGGTTAAATAAGTAAATAATACATAATAAACAACTTTTTATATGATACTAGCTAATACCAGGCTCGCCGCGTGCGATGCTTCGCCTAAATAAATGATCATGTTATTCTACGTTTAGTTGAATAAGTAAAAGGAATAATAATTATAGATGTATATCGTTATTATTTTTAGATACCCCGTGCTGATTACCCGGCATTGCCCGGAAATCTACGTATCCCGATGTATTTGGCATAAATGAGTTGGAACACAAAATTCGTTATTTCGAGTTATCCGTACTGCTGCTCTGCTTGCCCGGAATCTACTTATCCCGATCTTTTTAGCACCAATGTAAGAAAAAATTGTTATTGTGAGTTATCCATAAAAGATAAACATATGCTGTCGCGGGTTTTTTTGTAGTTTTTTGAGATATTCAATTATGTGTACATTAATTTGGTGTATTTGTTATGGTTTAGGCAGCGTAAGCCATTTAAGCGTACAAAGAGCTACTTTTATTTTACTTTTTCAATATAAAGGATGATTTTAAGGGTGAAGGGCTTGAGCATTAAAACTCTCTTATAGCCTATAACCTTCCCGGGAAAATCCTGAACAATTTGCAAAAAGCCCCATCATAATCGGCGTGCACGCTTGTCCGTGAATCTACTTATCCCGATCTTCTTGTCATCAATGAAAGACAAAAATGGTTATTGTGAATTATCCGTAAGAGATAAACATATGCTGTAGCGGACTTTCTTGTAGAGGTTTTTGAGATATTCAATTCTGTGTAAATTAATGTTGTGTATTTGTTATGCTTTAGGCAGCGTAAGCCATTTAAGCGTCAAAAATTATTCTTTTTCACGTTTTTCACTAAAAATGGTGATTTTTAAGAGCATAGGAGTTGAGTATCATAACTCTCTTATAGCCTATGTTCATTCCGGGAATCTCCTGAACATTTTGCAAAAAATTCTATCACAATCGAATCAACGGTATGGCCGCTCATAAAGTACAAACAAACATTAATTTTCATATATTAGATTGCTCCGTGATTCCGTCTATTGGGGGAACAGTGGTTCTAATACTCGCCATATGACTGAATTGTGTACGGAACTGTCATCGATAGAAACATTGTTTAATATTGTATTATGTTTACATATTCCCTTTAAACAAGAGTCCATAAATTAATCAGTTATTGAAGTAATGTCAATTTTACTGTTTGGGACTTGCTGATAGTAAGTGCCAGTTCTAACAAAACCATCATATTATTCAATTGATCAAGCATAATACCGATTGAGGGCCTTTCCACTTTTCAGCGGTTGCCCTTTTACCAGCCGGCTGCTGGCCCTTCACATCCACATGTGTCAATCACAGAGGTAGATGATCAACAGCCAGTGTAGGGGTGACATGTGGTTAGCATGTCGAGTCCCCCAGCCGTTATAGCTGGTTCCTCAACCTGGAGCCGCTACTTATTGTAGCTACCCAATTGCCTCACGATGCTGGGTGGGCACCTGTCCCATACTGGCCGAAATACCATGAGAAAATTTCTTCCCCCATGGAGACTCGAACCAGCGCAAGTCCCGTAGCTCTGCGCCAAGGCTTTCTACCTTAACCGCTCGGCTACGGCGCGGGATATAACCCTAAATTGCCGAAACAATGAATTATCCTGACAGTTTTAAATAATTTAAATATGTTACGAACCGAAAAGAAAACAAGGTCGTGTAAAACTCTTAAGTTATTATATAATTTTTACGGGAAATAAGACAGAATACAAGGTAATATGGTCCACCGCTGTTGTCTCGAGGTAGCGTGCTGCATTGTCACGCAGCGGGCCCGGGTTCGAAACCCGGCCGGGACAAATTTCCTGGGTGATGGTTTTTTTCGGGGTTTTCCTCACCTGTATGACAAATGGCACGAAACTTTAAGGCAAGAACGGTCCCTGAACTCTTTCTGGCCATCATTAACATGTTGATTAAATCTGGGGTTAAGGCCTCTTCTGGCGCATCATTACCATCATCACCATCAATCATATATATCATCGGGGCAGCGTAACCCCGCCTTCCAGGCGCCCCAACCTCAGAAGTGGGTTACAATAACGCAATGCCAGGAGAGAATACCAGAATGTCGAAATGACAACGTGGTGGCATTGAACAAAAAATCATCATCATCATTATCTTCAAGGTATGGGCCTGTTGGCCCGTTCCACTCCCCGGTGCACTATATGCTGCAGGTGCAGGTCGTCTTTCCAACGACGTTTTGATCTTCCTACATTTCTTCGGCCTAGAGGTTTATAATGAAGCAGCTGTTTTGATAAACGATTATTTGGCATTCTTTGTATATGTTCAAACCAATTTCGTTTATTTCTGTGTATTCTCTCGCTTATATTATATATTCGTAATTCATCTTTGATATCTTGACTTCTCTTTTGATCTTTTAGAGATAACCTGCAACTGATCTGAGAAATCTCATTTTTATTGTCTCAATTTTATGTTTATCAGGAGATCGTTAAAGGCCAAGTCTCAGACCCATATGTTAACGTTGGAACGGCTACTGTTTTGTAAAATTTTAATTGAGTTTCTCTCTGTGGTCTTATTTCTCAAATATCTTCTTATTGAACCACATATCTGTTGAAATTTCCCTAATTTCATCTCCATGTCCAAATTTTGCAGGTACGATATCATGCATCCCAGATAATTGAAACAAGTTACTTGTTCAATTATGTTCGAACAAAAAAATATAACCAATAATTGATAACTCATCCATTTATTATTTATGGCAAAAAAATTTAAAAAAATATATATGGGCCTACCTAATCAGACTTTACGTTTTTTTCATGATATCAATAGTTATACTTTATTTACAATTTCATTACGAGCAGAATTTATGCTCCATGCTAACTAATCTGCATACTGTGCTCTTATTTCAGCGATATATTTCACTAAAGTTTGAAAACATTCAAAACAATTTGTTTATCTTCGCTTTTCAAATGTTTTCCTTTCCAATGTTTTAGAAATTATACAGAAGCGGTCATTTACAACAACTAAATTCAAAATATTCTGCAATGCGCATCCGTAAGAAAGAAAAACGCTTATATAATCTATTAAAATTGTAATAACTTATATAGACATGTGTTAAATAATGCATATTTTTGTTAATTATATCTCTTTATTTCGAGTATTGTAAAGCGAACTAATTTTCTTACACGCTAAAAGGTAAAACCGTTATTCGACCAATGAAAATGCAGCCATACATCTGGTCTGTTTACATTACTACGAAAACTTAGCTCGGAATTAGTAGAGCCATCTTGACTCCTCATACCACTAGAAAGAATCGTGGATTTCACATTAAACTTATGGCTTATTAACAGTTTGCGTTTACATATTTTTAGTCCTCTATTTTGTTGACATTACTAAAAAAAATTTTTTTTGCGCGATAATGCGTATTGTCGTACTTACAGCAATGGCGACCATGATTGAAAGTTCAACTTCCTACATTTCGTGGTTGCCAACCTAAATAACTACACTGTGATATTACATATTACAAACCTCGTGCGGGAAGTAAAACCACTGCCCTTTATGTATACTACGTACAATGTATATACAAAATATATCCAAAAGGTAGTGTTAATGTACATTATACGAAACAAAATACTGCATTTTAAATTAACAAAACTTTATTTGAAACAATATAAAACAATAAATACGAAATTGCCGTCATTTTATAACTGATTGGTGTCATGGCCTCCTGTAGTTTCTACTAATAAACATTGTCCGCACTGTTAACGGACAACAAAGATGTTTTATTGTTGTATTTCCAACAAAGATGTTAATATTTTACTATTATTTATTATGTCCACCGCTGTGGTCTCGATGTAGCGTGCTGCCTTGTCACGCAGAGGGCCCGGGACAGGCTCCTTGGGTGAGGTTTTTTCGGAGTTTTTTCTCACCTGTAACAAATATGTCAGGAAGCTTAGGGCCCAACGGTCCCCGAAAATCACCGGTCATCATCATCATCATCATCATCATCATAATCCTTATTATCATCACCAACCCTAACCGGTGTGAAAAGCAACGGGAAGGTACCACACCTATAATTCCCTAGTAAAGCTGCAAAGCATAGCATGGAAATGCTATGATTGGAGTGAAAGACCTGCCCTCGGGCAGAACTACTATGGATGAATTATTTATTATCTTGAAAGCACCATTGCGCAAAAAGTAATGTACAACGTACGTTTGTGAATTGTTTTACAGAATCTCAGATATTAAAAACCTCGCCATCGCTCGTTTTTTAAACATTTTCCTTGCTTCGGTAAAAACCACTTCTCAACCTCGCATCGTAATATATTATTATTTCATTCTATGTCGAATTTGATATATTTACGTTATTAAAATAAGTGTAGAAAGTGAACTATTACAGTTCTCAAATACTTTATCAGAAGTAAGTTTAGCCAACATAAAAATTGAAATGAATATTGGGGTAATTCAGTTTAACATAAACATTATTAATCCATCCATAGTAATTCTGCCCGAAGGCAGGTCCTTCACTGCAATCATAGCATTTTCATGCTATGCTTGCAGCTTTACTAGGGAATTGTAGGTGTGGTAGCTTCCCATTGCTTTCCACACCGGTGAAGGATGACGATAATGATAATGATAAGGATGATGATGGTGATGATGGCCATATGATTTCGGGGCCCGTTTGGGCCTTAAAGTTTTCCTGACATTTGTCTTACAGGTGAGGAAAAACCCCCGATAAAAACCTCACACAGAAAAACTGCCCCGACCGGGGGATCGAACCCGGGCCCGCTGCGTGACAAGGCAGCACGCTACATCGAGACCACAGCGGTGGACACATTATTAATAATGTATTTTATTTACATACAGATTTATAATGTTTGCACATCTTTCTGTGCTTAAAGTTTTATTTTTCTTCTCCACTCGTCTCTATCAATCCTCTCGATGTCCTCCAGTCCTCTTGTTCTCATTCCAGTTATTTCTTGCATCCACGAGTTTCGAGGTTTTTCTTTCCTTCTTCTCCCAGGTGGACACCATTCCAATATTTTCCTGGGTAAACTTTCTTCTTTCACTCGTCGTACGTGTCCATACCAATTTAATTGTTTATATCTTATATAATCCACTATTGAATATATAACATTCTCTTTTTCTCGTATGACAGTATTTCTTTTTTTTAATTTTTAACATCTAGATGCTCTTCTCAAGAAATCCATTTCCATGGACATAAGTTTTTATTATAAGTTTTTGTTGAATTTCCAAACTTCAGCTCCATATGTGATAGTACCTTTCACCATTGAATTATATATTTATAGCTTATTTTTTCTGGTTATATGTCTGTTCCATAAGACTCCATTCATCATTGCTGTTATTGCTCTTACCTTTATTTATTCTGTTCTTATTATCACTTTCTTCTTTATCCTCTTTATCTACTTTTACTCCCAGACACTCAAATTCTTCACATCCTCTAATATATCACTTTGATCTTCCAATATTAAATCTTCGGTTTCGGTTTCACATCCCATATAAAATAATTTTTATATTTATTAATTAAATAAAAATAAAACTTAGTTTTATTTGATTTTCATATTTATTAAGATATAATTCAGTGACAGCTGTTTCGGTACACTGTACCTTCTTCAGACAAATTATAATTTGTTAACATGTCTGAAGAAGGTACAGTGTATCGAAACAGCTGTCACTGAATTATATCTTAATTAATATGAAAATCAAATAAAACTCAGTTTCATTTTTATTTAATTAATAAATATGGATTTTTCATCTAGTAAACACCAACTCAATTGATTATTTTTATAAATTTATTTTTAATCCTCAGTTATCGTATTCGTCCAATAATTTTCTGAACATAAACTCCATGTCCTAATATTCTTAGCAATTATTATCTGATCATCCGTAAATAACAGTGTATATATTGTATCTGTTGATCCATCTCCAATTGGTACTCCCATTCCTGAACATTTTTTGCTCCAGTTTGACAGTGCTTTATGTATAAATATCTTAAATAATGTGGGTGATATGCTACATCCTTGATGAAGGCCTTATGTTACTTTAATGTCTTCTGATACATATTTTCCAATTTTAGTTTTAGATACTGCATTTTTATACACATTTTTATTGCTTTAATAATTGTGTTTATGGCTATATCTTCTAATGCTTCCCACAACTTTTGTAAAGGTAGTATTAATAATATCTATCTATATATCCCCTAACTTTCTCGTGTGGGGATTAGGGTGCTCCCTAGTGGTATTGCTTTAACCAAGCTAATTAAGTTACGATTTTGTACCCATAGATGTCAGCGAGTGATATGGAGTCGACATATCGCCTCAGTGAAACACCCAATGGATGAGTAACGCGGTAAATGTTGACCAGAGGCCTCTTTATACAGATCTGCGGTCCTTGTATGAGCCTGAAATTCATCGGACTCGATACCTAAGACTTAAAGTCTCTCCCGGAGGATTTTTCCATCCTAAAAATCCATCGATCCCGGCCGGGTTTGAACAAGAGTCCCTCGAAATAGAGGCAAGGAACATCACCACTAACCCATCGCTGCCGACTTTTTTTTGTCTAATGCCACAAGGTTGTCTTTAATGATATTTCTGGCTTTCTCCCCTAGCATTGGCAGAATTGTAAACCATTTCTTAGGTTGGGGCAGCTGGAAGGCGGAGTTACGTTACCCCGATGGCATGATGGGTGATACATGATAATGAAGCGCCAGGAGAGTTCTTAACCACGTAACCTAAATTTCAGACCATGGGCAACCAAAGGAATAATTCCCTTTAAGGAAAAAATCCTATGGTTTCACCGGGAATCGAACCCGGGACTTCATGCACAGTAGTCAGGAACGCTGATCACTAGCCCATTAGGCTGCTCATTTCTTCTTCTTCTTCTTCTTCTTCCTTTCATTGATACACCTAGTTGTCTGTTACGGTCTCAATCCAACGTTTGAAGGGTCTGCCCAAAGATCTCTTAGCTAGTAGCTGGTAATTTAAGATTTTACATGGTATTCTGATCATTTAATAATAATATTCTGTGCATATATGGATCCTGAAGCAGCAATTTCAGACTCTTCGCCCTAAAATAGGAGTTTATTACTCGTAAAACTGAAACGTAAATTTAAAAATCACCAAACGGCCGTAATTTTTATTTTTTGCAACAAACGCTACAAAGTCTTGAAATGAAAAGGGAAAAGTGTTCTCCAAACCAACATAATATTAAAAGTTTATACATGAAAGCCGTAATTTAAAACCGCCGTGTTTCTTTTCTCGCAACGAAACTGAATACATGGGATTTAATAAGAAAATAAAAACATATTTCATAAATCAGAAAAATTGGACCATAAATTCGGACGTTTTTGTTATAATGTGTTTATTATGAAAACCAGCCAGGGCCATGATAATGGATTTGTTTAATGATAAATCGGTCAATTAATGTGTTAATTATTATCTTTACTCGTATTTAATTTATTGAATTCAGTGTTATAGGCTTATTGATTCTGTTAGTTCTTAATCTATCTTAAAAATCCAACAATTCAAACTAATAATGGAAATTTGAATTAAAACAAAAGAAGAGAAGACATTAATTCCGATGATGCGGAACTTGCACTTTTCAATTTTTTTTTTTTTTGCGGGAGGGAGTTGTGAAGAAACAGTATAAAATCCGCACATGCAATTTTGGAATACGTGACGTAATTTAAATAACACAAAAGATTGAGTGAGACTCCACAGCAGATCCCTAGTTGTATTATTAAATAATACTTCATTAACAGGGTTCCAAAATTCTATATTAGTTCTTCAATAGAGTAATCAGATTCTGTTCCCAACACACACTGGTATATACACAGAGGTGATTCATAATTTTTCAAAGAGAAAAGTGAGCTAAATTAACACTCTTTTTTTAAGATCTCAAAATATTTTAGATTTCTTATTTTAATTTTATCTTGAACAGATTAAAATGTTTAGCCATATTATCTTAGATATTTTGTTTCTGTATTTCAGTAGTGTGTGTGTGTGTGTGTGTGTGTGTGTGTGTGTGTGTGTGTGTGTGTGTGTGTGTGTGTGTGTGTGTGTTGTATAAGTTAAACAAATAAAATTGGTACCTGAGATCTCAGTCGCCCACAACTAATTCAGGAGACCTTTCGAAACATATGTTTCATCTTCTGCTTCTGGATTGGTACTAGTTGCTGTTAGTCAGGATTTTTTGTAGAGGGTTCAGGTCACTGAGTGTGTTATCATTTAGTAATTGTACGTTCATAGCTTCTTTTATTATTTCCATGTCTTCCAGGACATCGATTTTCGAGTTGTTTTCTTTGTAGATAACTGATAACACCATGTTGATTATATAAAATTGGTGACCTGATTTTATTACATGCTTGGCGAAACTTGATTTACCCACATTCTATTTAAAATCCTTAAAGTGTTTACTGAATATTGTACTAAAATGTCTTGTTATTCTGCCAATGTAATGTTTTTTATAAACATCTGTTTTTTTCTATTCAATTTGTTATTTGATTTATTGTTTGTTCCATATGTTATTCTTAAGTTTTTGTCGTGTTTTTAAATGGTATTTGCTGGTTTTTGCGTTAGAATACCCGTATATGTTAATGTTAACCATTTAATATTACTTTCATCAATTTCCCTATTTCCATCCATAGTAATTCTGCCCGAAGGCAAGTCCTTCACTGCAATCGTAGCATTTTCATGCTATGCTTGCAGCTTTACTAGGGAATTGTAGGTGTGGTAGCTTCCCGTTGCTTTCCACACCGGTGAAGGATGATGATGATAAGGATGATGATGATGATAAGGATGATGATGATGATGATAAGGATGATGATAATGATGATAAGGATGATGATAATGATGATGGCCATATGATTTCAGGGACCGTTTGGGCCTTAAAGTTTTCCTGACATTTGTCTTTCAGGTGAGGAAAAACCCCGATAAAAACCTCACCCAGGAAAACTGCCCCGACCGGGGATCGAACCCGGGCCCGCTGCGTGACAAGGCAGCACGCTACCTCGAGACCACGGCGGCAGACTTTCCCTATTTAATTTCGTTATATTTATTATTTCTTCTTCATATTTATTATTTCTTTCTTTTTCTGTTTTTTACCATTTTTCAATATTTTTTCTTTGTATCCGTTTTATATATTTCAATCCCTTGTTTTCTTGATTCAGTGGTATTTCCATCATTTATTTTATCATGCTTATAAATGTAACTGACTTTTTGTGTGGGTTTTCTATACTATATCTGTATACATTTACTGCTATTTATATTTTTTTATTGTTGATTAGATTTTGATAAGTTTAATTACATCTGTTTCTGATGTGAATTATAATTTTTCTGTATCTTTTTTTAAGTTCTGTTACGATATCTCTTTCTATTGGCTTCTTTGTACCGGCTGTTCTATAATCACTATTATAGATTAATATGGAAATATTCTATTCTATTTATTTCCTGGGATGTTAAACTGCCTAGTATATTGCGACCATAAGACACCTAATGTGCTTATATTGTGTACAACTTTTCATCTTTATCCGCAGGACCTATTTTTAGCCATCTACCTGTAATTTTATTTATCTAGTAATATTTTTTAGTTGGTAGCCTTAATTCGCTTCACCTATTTTGGCTTTAAAGTCCACAGTTTTTTATTTTTAATTAAAACTCTGACCATTTTTTTTTTTAATTTAGGAAAAACATTCAGTGTCATTATCATATCCTTGACATTCAATGTGTAAATTATTTTTTTAGGAAGGATAAAAGTGACTCACCCATAACATCCATACTGAAAAATCCATGTTTGGAAGTGTTAATGGAATAAAAGTCTGCTGTACAGTGATATGTAGTTTGTTATGGTCTTCCTAAAATATATATACAGTCAATATGCCCATTTCACCAATAAATGTTTAAAATGGTCAACTAGTTTCTACAGCCAAGCTGTCATTCTCAAGACCAGATATTGACTGAAGACAATATAGATAAAAAATAAAGATACAAATTCAGTTAAAAACAAACTACGTCACATGACGCAATCATTCACAAGTGAAAGTAAAACATAATAAAACTAATCCTCTTTTTTATCAATTAGAGAAAAGAGGGGGCTGTACGGAATAGGGCCTTTGTCTTTGTTCATTATTTTATCCTTATTTTTATAAATTTCCAAACTTTCAAGGACGTTAAGGAATTTGAAATCCCTGACCGAACGAACCAGCCTATTCCGTACAGCCCCCTCTTTTCTCTAATTGATAAAAAAGAGGATTAGTTTTATTATGTTTTACTTTCACTTGTGAATGATTGCGTCATGTGACGTAGTTTGTTTTTAACTGAATTTGTATCTTTATTTTTTATCTATATTGTCTTCAGTCAATATCTGGTCTTGAGAATGACAGCTTGGCTGTAGAAACTAGTTGACCATTTTAAACATTTATTGGTGAAATGGGCATATTGACTGTATATATATTTTAATATTGTATCACCAAGAAGATCAATTGTGTATTAAATGGTCTTCCTACTTTTTTTTCGTTTATAATAGTTTTTCCTTATTGTTTTACCTTATTCTTTGTTTGTTTTACCTGTTTGTTAACTTTCTTTAATTCTCATATAGACACAAGGACAGGACACACACACCCAGACCCAAGGTGGAGATTTAAAATCCCCTACCCCGCCAGGAATCGAACCCGGGTCGCCGGAGTGGAAGGTAGGGACTCTACCGACCACGCCACTTCGACGGACCTTCCTGGATCGAAACATCAAGTACTGCATTCATGACTCACACCGGCATTCTATGTTGGTTGACCCCATGAACGGGAGGAAGGACTACAACCTTCCCATTGTTTTCATCCTGCTTCGTAGGTTGTTACACATGACTCGGAGTCATGAGGGGGCACATTGCTGTGCTCCCCCATTAGATAGACACAACTACCTATTTTCAACACATGTGGTTCGTCAAACCAAACTATTTTAACTAACATGAAATATGATGAAGGATTACATGAAATGGATGAATGAGAAATGAAAATACATGAAGAGGAAGGGACGGGGAGTGGTGATGGTAAGTGGATGAAATTCAAGAAACGGAAGAACCCTGAGAAAAACTCGAAAAATCCCGGTGAGGCCCACCACCAATAACCCTCCCGAACCGCCAGGATTCGAAACTGGGATTGCAGTCGGACCGAAACTATTTTTAAATCAGAAATAAGATTCGTTAAGTATTGTAGAGTGTGTGGGCAGGACATGTGGCACGAGAATGAAAGACGTGCATGGAAGCTTCTTGTAGGAAAACCAGAGGAAAAATGATTAGTTGGTAGACCAACAATGAGGGTGGGAGAATAACTAACTATGATTTGAGGGAAGTAGATTATACAGGGAATGATTGGAAAATATTAGCTCAGGATAGGGTTGTATGGAGAGCTTATGTCCTCGCAGCCATGAACCTATGGGTTCGATAGTGTCAGTGAGTTAATTTAGTTAGTTATTACCACTTGTAAAGTCGGATTTTAATAATTACACATATTTTTATTTGGGAAAAGGACACAATTTTAAAAATTGAGTACGTGTATTAAAATACATTAATGTAATATGATTTGTTATAAGGAAGATCGTATATTTTTTAAAACTATAATAAGGAAATCAGACAATAATAATAATAATAATAATAATAATAATAATAATAACATTAAACTAATACTATGTATAAATTTATTCTTCTATTAATGCCATAATTGATATTCATCATCATAATAGTCCATTCATGTATTTAGGCAATTAGTTGATCTGTTTCGTTAATCCTTGTGCAGAATCTTCTGTTGCCACATTTCGATTATTGTGACATTATATATAAAGATCTAAACCATGACTTGTCGCAGAGACTGCAGCGTGTTCATAATGCTTGCGTTCGATTCATTTTCAATATCCGCCGTTATGACCAGATTTCCGAACACTTTAATAACCTCTTTTGGCTCCGTCTTACTGACTGACGTAAATTGCACTCTCTTTCAGTACTTTTCAAGGTTCTGAATTCCTACACTCTTACTTGCCAGGCGTCCAGATATGAGAAGTTATCCTCCTACCACAATATTGACACTAGGTCACAAGATAACGGTCTGCTAACAATTCCTCTTCATAGCACTTCCTCTTATTCTACTTCCTTCACAGTAGCCTCTGCCCGCTCCTGGAATTTCCTTCCTCAAGATATCAGGGATTGCCGCACACTTGGCACTTTTAAGTCACGCTCATACAGTTACGTGTTGTCTGATAATTAATTTTTCTCTATTTATTTAAATTTATACTATGTCATTAATAATATTTTTCTCGTTTTTTACATATCTTGTACATATTATATATTTAATTCGTTAAATTTAAAGTACATTATAGATATTAATTGTATTGCATTTATAACATGTAATCATTTATGTATATTGTAATTTATATGTAAGACTATTTTTTTGTATTTTTTTAAACCTGGTTAAGTGGCAGACAAGGCCTTAAGGCCTTAACTCTGCTAGGCAAAATAAAGCTATTATTATTATTATTATTATTATTATTATTATTATTATTATTGTTATTGTTATTATTATTGTTATTATTATTATTATTATTATTATTATTATTATTATTAATATTATTAAATAGAAACACCGTCCAGAAGTATTTTGAGTGGACGTCCTGGTCTTCTTCTTCCTGCAGATTGATAGCTTAACATATGCTTGAGTATCCTGTGATCCTCCATTCGATGAACATATTGCATCCACATTGACTTGTAATGAGACATTTTATTTTCTAAAGGTTTAATGAGTAATTATTCTAAGATTTATTCATTTTTATGATCTAGTAGTGAGTATCCTGCAGTCTTTCGAAGATCTCATTTCAGCAGATCTAAGTATCTGTATATGTTTTCATACTTCGTTAACATACAAAAGAGTTGGAAGAGTCAGTGTTTTATACACTTTTAGTCTTAAATGATTTTTGCACTAATTCTGGCTTGAAGATAGAATTTATTAATCCTAAATACTTAAAAAATGAGATTTTTTTGCATTTACATACTTTTCTTCTTCATAGGAGATGTTCATAAATTTATATCTCGACTTGCTATAAATTACCAAGTTAGGATATGCGAGTCATATAATTAGTATAAAAATTATAAATAAATATATGTTATAAAATATAAAAAATATTAAATGAAATACAAATTATTAAAATGATTCATTGTAAGTGAATTCCACGTAAAATTTGACTTAAAACATGAACATTCAAAAACACAAAAAATTATTTGTCACAGAAATGAACTTTCTAAGAAGATTGACAAGAATATCAAAATTAGACAAAATAAAAAAATATTTAATTAAATTAAGATGAAACTTAAAGTTTTATGTGATTTCCATACTTATTAAAATATAAATTAGTTACATGTCTGAAGAAGGTACAAAGTATCCAACAGCTATAACTAATTTATATTTTAATAAATATGGAAATCACATAAAACTGGCACTATCGAACCCGTAGATTCATGGCCGCGCGGACATAAGTTCTCCATACATCCCTATCCTGAGCTAATGCTTTCCAATCATTCCCTGTATAATCTACTTCCCTCAAATCATAGTTAATGTTGTTCTCCCACCTCATTCTTGGTCTACCAACTGGGCTTTTTCCTTCTGGCTTTCCTACACGAAGTTTCCATGTACGTCTTTCATTCCCCATACGCGCAACATGTCCTGCCCATCGCAGTCTACGAGACTTAACTGTTCTTATTATATCTGGCTTCCTATAAAGATCATGCAGTTCATTGTTATGTAGTCTTCTCCATTCACCTGTCTGTTCATCTCTCTTTGGTCCAAAAATTTTCCTAAGAACTTTATTCTCAAATACTCGTAATCTCCTTTCCTCCCTTAAAGTAAGAGTCCATGTTTCGCAACCATATATTATAACTGGTAGAATAATAGTTTTATATATTTTCAGCTTAACGTTTTTTGAAAGGTGTTGGGACATCGAGTCTCTGCAATGCATAATAGCATGAATTTCCAGAATTGAGCCTATGTTTAATTTCTTTGTGCATCTCATTCCTATTTGTGATTATTGTTCCTAGGTATTCATAAAACTGTTTTATTTTTATTTAATTAAATAAGTTATGGATTTTCATCAAGTAAACGCAAATTCAATTGATTACTTAAAATAAAAAATAATACAATAAGAGAAATTATGAATGTAGGAAAGGATATTTTACAAGAGATTGAAGAAATCCAACTATGATGGTGTGGACAATAATGAGAAGGAAGTACACAGAAACAAACAAAGAAATGAATATCTCCTTGAAAAAGCAAAATGTGGTAGACCAAAGCCTGCGTGGATAAAGGGGATTCAAGACAAAGGAAGAAAAGAATTATGACAGAAGCAGACACGCAAGACCGGGAAGTGTGGAAGAAAAAATTGTATATTTTGGTTGAGGATACACGTGTATATAACAGAAACAATCCTGAAATAAAATAAAACATGAGAATTAAAGTTTGTTCCCTGATTCTTATGGGGTATATGGATATTGAAAAAAATCAGGTGCCTACAACCCATAATGAAGACGATGGAAATGAAACGAAAAAAATGATATATGGAGATCTTCTTACAGGGGAAAATGGGTGCAATACCGAGAAACCCCTATAGTGACTCTGGCTTATTCATCACGAATCTTGGGTGACCAAAATACGAACATTGGTCCCAGAGGTGAAAGTCATGTGACTATAACTTACGACACGTAGACGCCAGATTCGATTGTAATTCATGGAAAATGTAACAGACTCTACTTGGAACAAGTCATGCTTTGTAACCGCACTTCTCCAGATTTTAATGACAGGATGTCATGCCTTGAAGCAACGTCATCATCACAGGGTTTATCATTAATGGAATCTGAATGTATAAACTTTTTTGCGGGTATTTGAATTCACAAGAAATTTGATTTAACATTCTCTTCCATTCGTTATTCCAGATCCATTGCCAGTTTTTAACACTAACTTTCGAATAATATGTCGACAATAGTATTTTTAAAACGTTGCTGGAAACTGTCAACCATTGCATGCAGTAACATACCTTGAAATTACTCCCAGAGAAGCGTTGTGACGTATTTAGATTACATTTATTTAGCCTGGTGGAGTTAAGGCCATGTGACCTTCTCTTCCACTCACCAGGACACACATATATTACATCAGAATATAACAATCTCAATTAACTCTAATATAAAATACTAAATAAAAAATTGATAAAAAAGATATCTATTATATTACGATCTATAATTCAACCAGTTAATGCTAGTTAAAATGAAGACTAAAACTAATAATAAAATGTATACAAGCAAGACATATTAAATTGTCCCTGTCTAATTTATATAAAGACAAAGAAAAATAATGAGATGTAGAAAACTAATTTTACGATTGTACAATATTTAAAACAAAGCAAAAGAAAAATATTTGTTAATCTTAATATTATTTTCATAAATAATTGAATTTATTAATGGTTAAAAGAATACTATCAGTGAGGTGTATAAGTTAGTTTGTTATTACATAATTATTTAGTTTGTCTTTGAAGGATGTTATAGTTTGACAGTCTCTGACATAGGGCGGAAGGGAATTCCATGTATTGTAAGTGATATCGTAAAATATAATGAATAACATACAGTGTGATGAGGAGGGATATAAAGGACAATGTGCTGATGGGATCGAGTGTCAAGATTATGTGTGTCGGATAGTCTGATGAAGCAGCGTGATAAATATTTAGGCGATGATGTGTGAAGTATTTTATAGAGAAGGGATAGGAAATGGACAGTTCTACGATCTCTTAGACGAAGCCACGATAATCGTTCCAGGGACGGTGTAACATGGTCAAATTTGCGAATACTACAAATAAAACGTGCGCAAAAATTATGGACACGTTGAAGTCTTTGATAAGTCCGTATCCAAAAATTATCTGCCATTTGTAATTGCAACAAATTTTAAATTATAATCCAGCGCCAAACCTCTCATTTAAACTATAGTGAAGTAATACAACTCCTGCATTGATAGATTGGATAACCCTGGCTTCGATTTCTGTGCCTTATACATTTAAAAAAATATGTTTTGGGCACGGCTTTGGTACATCTCAACGGTTCTCTGGGAGAAATTTCAAGATAGTTGTCGGCCCCTTTTAGATTTATTCGAATATGTCTAAATAATAAAGTGCAGTTAGGCAAACAGTTTTCAGTGATTTTTTTAATTCACGTTGGGTTGAAGTAAGCAGATGCACTATCATCTCTACTAAGTTACTCAATTTTGTACTTCATCATACCAACAAATGTTTAGAAATAAAGAAGGCGTACGTCTCAATGCCATAAATAAACTGTTGCTATATTTTGACGATGTAGTATATTAGGTGATAGTGAGAAGAGGCTAACACACATTTTTGAGTAGCTCTAAGGAATAGGACTGGAAGTAAATATCAATAAAACTAATTATACGAGTATACCCTTTGCTACGACGCAGCGACGCTACCCTAAGACAACGGTGATGGAAACTAGATTTGTATATTCCAAAAATCTTGAAATTTAATAATTTTACAGCTAAGTACTTTGGTAGGATGATTTTTTAGCAAATCTATAATCGCTGAAATCTGACAAAAAAAAACTGCTCTTTCAACATGACATTAAAATTTCCACGATGAAAAAATCAGCAACTTTTAGATTAGATTCTGTGATAACTTTATTCTATTCTACCCATCATATCATTACATCTATTATTTTGATGAGAGATTAAATCTGTCCATTACGGAAATCCAACCTACATTGCAAAAATAATTGTTTCTCCTGTAATACCTGAAAATGTCAGGTAAAATTAAAAAGCAGACTGTTTCGACAACGTCTATACGTAAATAAATAATTTCCATTCGCTCTCTGATGCTAAATGATTAGAGATCAATTTGTGATTGACCTCTGTCAATGGTAAAACTGTGTTTAATGTTTCTATACTTCCTCCACAATCTTTCAGTCTTCGTCATATCCAGAATAACAATACCATATTTCTACTGTTATATCTGTATTTGCTGTGTGAAGAGTGTTAATTTAAAAATGGACTAATTAACTAACTTAACTAACTCACTGGCATTAACAAATTCGTAGGTTCATGGCCGCGCGGACAAACATCCTTATTCTGAGTTAATGTTTTCCAGTCATCCCCTGTATATTCTACTTCTCTTAAATCGTTGTTAATATTATTCTCACGCTTCATTCTTGGTCTACCAACTGCGCCATTTCCCTCTGATTTTCCTACAAGAATCTTCCATGCCCCTCTTTCATTTCCCATCCGTGCCACATGTCCTGCCCATCGCAGTTCCGTGGTCTTATCCATGCACCTGTTGTTCGTCTTTCTTTGGTCCAAAATGTGTCCTATCACCTTTATTATCAAATATTCGTAATCGTTTTTCCTCCCTTAAAGTAGTTCGTGTTTCGCATTCATGTAACTGGGAGAATAACAGTACGTATCGCATATTATCAGTTTAATTTTTTCTTTGTTTTTTTAGAGAAATTGGGATGAAAAGTATCCCTGTTATGGGAAATGGCATGCATTTTCAGATTTGAGCCTACGTTTAATTCATTTCTATACCTGATTCCTTTTTGTATTGATTGTATGTAGCTATTTTAATTCAAACACTAATTTAAAAATTTCTCTCATTTTCATTACCTTCCATTTCCGTTAAGTAACGTATTTCTTTTTGTAACCAAATATTTAGTTCTATTGACATTTACTTCCTGTCCCAATTTTTTAGTGCTACTCAGTAGAATGTGCCTGTTTAGTCCTTAGCATATCGTCACTATCGTCTATTATATCAATACATCAACAACATATACGAATAGCGTACATGGAAGTATCTTTAATATTCCCTTGACAGTTATAATGTTATTTGCAGGAAATAGCATTTTTAAAGAATGTTATTTTTTGACAGCTTCTGATTAAGGTAGAAGATAATTCCACATTTTTTGTAGATTTAGATAATTTTTGACACAGACGTCAGGCTACAAAAAGCAGTCTATCAATTAAATAATATATGTAAGAAATATAATATGATAATTTCGAACATCAAAAACTAAAGTAATGGCGTTCCATGGAAAGTACCCAGTAAGAACAAATAGTAATGGAAGATAAAGGGTTGGAACGGGTTTCACACTTCCAGTATTTGGGCTACGATTAAACTTATGAAGAATATAAGACATAAATAAGAACATACAGAAATTTCAACATATTTGTGGAACAATCAGATGAACACTGAGGAACAAAGTAAGGAAGGATACGCAGCTAAGATTTTACTCGACGATGGCACTATCAGTGGCGATGTATGGAAGTGAGGTCTGGGTCCTGAAGGTAAAAGAAAGAAGTAAAATTCAGGCAGCGAAAATGAGATTCCTAAGGACTGTGAAAGGTTGTACAAGAGAAGAACATATTAGAAATGAGATTATTAGAGAGGAACTAAAAGTACAACCACTTAAACAAATAGAAGAACACAGGAACAATTGGAAGGAGCATCTGCAAAAAATTACAGAGGATAGGATATCAAAGATGGCACTGATGTATAATCCTGTAGGACGAAGTTCGGTGGTAAGACAAAGAAGGCGTTGGGCTCAACAGATGCGAGATCGGAACAGGCAGAGACCTAATCCGTGAAGGATGATGATGATGATGATGATAATTCCACATTCAGGCAAAAGAAATAGCTGAATATAATAAGTAGAGACCGGATGTTAGAGAAAATGCCTATAGTTATTTATTATATATATTGTAAAAGTGACTTCATATAAGTTCATATCAACGACCCTAGAGTTGTTTTCCATGAAGTTCATTTTGCCTACAAATGCCTATTTCAGCTTATAAAGCCTATAAATGCTTATTTGCAATTTTTCTCGAAATTAACTCAGTATTTCAATGAATTCAATTGAAATGGACAAACTTCATGGCACAAATCATTTCATAGAAGTTTTCAAGTGTTGTTTTTATAAATTCCCTTAGAATATTTTAGGATAAGGGTAGCAATAACCCAACAACCTAGCAGGTAGATGGTTTCCCCCTCAATGAACTCCCGGTAGGAAAATATTGTATTTTTCTACTTCATGCATTCCCGTCAAGCGAAATAGTCCTATGCTATGTCACATTGTATAATGCTCAGGATCAAAGGTTTCAAGAAACGTTCTTTGCTTCTTTTCAATACAAACATTGCTGAGTGACAAAGAGGGTTCTGCCCTTTGTAAAAAGGCAATACCAATTCCAAAAGCATCTGTGATATCTTCCCATGCTATTAATAGCATATGTTTACATTCTTGACGTAAGACTATAAAAATTATGCTGTAGTCCATTTTTTGTAAGAGCCTATTTTGAATTTTTTAGTGCCTATTTTAATGATTTAGTGCCTTTTTACCTGACTATTTTGAATTTTTTAAGTGCCTAACATCCGGACTCTAATAATGATTAATAAGTAGTACTAAAATTATGGGTTGATGCAAGGAGATGCACTATCTCCTCTACTATTTATTTTTGTACTAGAGCATGCCATTAAATCTTTAGAGAATGAGGAAGGCTTACAATTCAATGATATTAATAAGCTGTTAGTTTATGCTGATGATGTAGTACTATTGGCCGATAGAGAGGAGATACTAAAGGACAACACGCACACACTATTGAGTAACACTAAGAAATTAGAACTGGAAGTAAATATCAATAAAACTAAATATATGGTCACACGTAGAAATACATTATATTATGGAAATGGACAGTTAATGACAAATGAGGGAAATTTTGAGGAAGTGGCTGAATTCAAATACCTAGGAACAATAACGACAAACTGGAATGAGATGCACAAAGAAATTAAACATAGACTCAATTCTGGAAATGCATGCTATTATGCATTGCAGAGACTCTTGATGTCCCAACTCCTTTCAAAAAACGTTAAACTGAAAATATATAAAACTATTATTCTACCACTTATATAATGTGGGTGCGAAACATGGACTCTTACTTTAAGGGAGGAAAGGAGATTACAAGTATTTGGGAATAAAGTACTTAGGAAAATTTTTGGACCAAAGAGAGATGAACAGACAGGTGAATGGAGAAGACTACATAACAATGAACTACATGGTCTTTATAGGAAGTCAGATATAATAAGAACAGTTAAGTCTCGTAGACTGCGATGGGCAGGACATGTTGAACGTATGGGGAATGAAAGACTTGCATGGAAGCTTCTTGTAGGAAAGCCAGAGGGAAAAGGCCCAGTTGGTAGACCAAGAATGAGGTGGGAGAATAACATTAACTATGATTTGAGGGAAGTAGATTATACAGGGAATGATTGGAAAGCATTAGCTCAGGATAGGGATGTATGGAGAGCTTATGTCCGTGCGGCCATGAACCTACGGGTTCGATAGTGCCAGTGAGTAAGTAAGTAAGTAAAATTATAATTGTAAAAGACAAGGTACTGATGGTAGTGGATGCATACATCATGAATGCTGGATAATTTGATGGTGTGTAATTATTAGAGGATATGTGTAGCATTTTAGATATGAGTTAAATAATACGATGGATATTGCATTACACAAGATCTGTACTTTATAACGTTAATAAAAAATGGCACAGATGATGTAAAATTTCATAAAATACCTTAATAATTTGCGACACAAATGCGTTTTCACTCAGTTTTGATATCTATTTAGAAACAATTGCATCATTTGTTGTAGTAAATAGCACTTTCTTTTACTTTCTTAAAAATGCGATTTACTGCAAAACTTTTAAAACCACAGAACATAATCACAAGCACTTTTTAATAAACGTATTTTACGTTACGATGTTTCAACCATTTTTTCAACCACAAGAGTATTATCAGTTCATTTCCTATAGAAACTCACATTCTGTTAATTGTATTCCTGTAATCAAGATAATTACATTAAATATTATGATAATGAATGTAACCTATTTAATTTAATGTAGAATGCATGTAACCGCTAAAACCACAATTATATGTTAATTCAACTATTATAGTATATTTTTGTAATAGGCTATTACTATAGATCATATCTTTATGTAATGTTATTGTTATATAATAATAATAATAATAATAATAATTTTTATTATGAACCTTTTTTTTACACTAGAGTAGTTTTCCTTCAACCTATACTAATTTTAATATATCAAGAATTCTTGTCTTGCACATTTTATCAATTCCATTCTATTCATACTCCTCTTGATCGAAACCATACATTGTTCCTGTGGTTTTTTTCTTCTCCTTCTGCCTTCAGCATTCAATTCCTAAATCATTTTCGGTATTCGGTCTTCTCTAATTCTTTTTATGTCCAAATCACCTCAATTTTCGTTCTTAAATTATTTCAAGAATATCCTTTTCTACTAGGCTATCATCATCCCTATAATTCTTTGGTTTCTAATTGTATCTATTTTTTTTACTTTCTTGCCGCTCTACAATAGTCCATTTATACAGCCAATAATTTAGTTGCAATCGACCTATCTAATATCTAAGTTTCAGTTAGATACAAAATTACACTTTGTATAATAATAATAATAATAATAATAATAATAATAATAATAATAATAATAATAGGACAAATAATAATATTAATATAATGATGATGATGATGATGATGATGATGATGATGATGATGATAATAATGATGATGATGATGTACTATTGGCCGATAGCGAGGAAATACTAAAGGCCAACACACACACACACACTACTGAGTAACACTAAGAAATTGGAACTGGAAATAAACATCAATAAAACTAAATATATGGTCACACATAGAAATACATTATATAATGTAAATGGACAGCTAATTATAAATGAGGGAAATTTTGAGGAAGTGGCTGAATTCAAATACCTAGGAACAATAATCACAAATAGGAATGAGATGCGCAAGGAAATTAAACATAGGCTCAATTCTGGAAATGCGTGCTATTATGCATTGCAGAGACTCTTGATGTCCCAACTCCTTTCAAAAAACGTTAAACTGAAAATATATAAAACTATTATTCTACCAGTTATATTATATGGTTGTGAAACATGGACTCTTACTATAAGGGAGGAAAGGAGATTACGGGTATTTGAAAATAAAGTTCTTAGGAAAATGTTTGGGCCAGATAGAGATGAACAGACAGGTGAATGGAGAAAACTACAATAACATGTGAGCTACATGATATGTATAGGAAGCCAGATATAATAAGAAATGTTAAGTCACGTAGACTGCGATGGGCAGGACATGTGGCACGAATGGGGAATGAAAGACGTGCATGGAAGCTTCTTGTAGGAAAACCAGAAGGAAAAGGTCCAGTTGGTAGACCAAGAATGAGGTGGGAGAATAACATTAACTATGATTTGAGGGAAGTAGATTATACAGTGGATGATTGGAAAAAATTGTCTCAGGGTAGGGATATATGGAGAGCTTATCTCTGCGCGGCCATGAACCTACGGGTTCGATAGTGCCAGTGAGTTAGAGTTAATAATACTACTACTACTACTACTACTACTAATAATAATAATAATAATAGAGAAAACACTATAGCAGGGTGCTACCTTATCTTAATGGGAAACCAGATGTTATAAGAGCAGGTAAGTCTCACAAACAGCGATAGGCACCACATATGCCAAGAAGTGAAATAAAAGAAGGGAAACTATATGGAAAGCGTCCAATAGGTAGGTCAAAAATGAGTTGGTAAAAATGATTTGAGGGAGGTTAATTTTACACGGAATGATTAGAAAGTATTTCACCAAATTATGGATTTATGGAGAGCTTATATATGCGTAGTCATAAACCTGTGAGTTTGATAGTGCCAGTGAGTTAGTTTAACAATAGTAATACCTACCGATGTAATGTTACGATAATGTCGTTGGCTCGAACACAACAAATCAGGTTCGATCCCGTTCCAGAGTTTTCTTAGTGAGGCTTTCTGGGAATTTGTACTCACCTCTTAGATAAATTTTGGGAAAATGCAAGACTCAAATAGTTGCCCATTATAATCATCCTATTATATACGCCTGTATTTAATACTACTACCACTACTACTACTACTAATAATAATAATAATAATAATAATAATAATAATAATAATAATAATAATAATAGCTTTATTTTACTTGGCAGATATAAGGTCTCAAGGCCTTGTCTGCCACTCAATCAGGCTTTAAAATAATACAAAAAAAGTCACCCCTAAATTACAATATACAAAAACGATTACATGTAATAAATACAATACAATTAATACTTATAATGTATTTTGATTTACTCTAAATTTAACGAATTAAATATATAATATATACAAGATATATAAAAACGAGAAAAATATTATTAATGACATAGTACAAATTTAAATAAATAGAGAAAAATAATTATTAGACAACAGGTAACTGTATAAGCGTGACTTAAAAATGCCAAGTGTGCGGCAACCCCTGATATCTTGAGGAAGGAAATTCCAGGAGCGGGCAGAGGCTACTGTGAAGGAAGTAGAATAAGAGGAAGTGCTATGAAGAGGAATTGTTAGCAGAATGTTATCTTGTGACCTAGTGTCAATATTGTGGACGCCAGGTAAGTAGGAATGTAGGCATTCAGAAGCTTGAAAAGTAGTGAAAGAGAGTGCAATTTACGTCTGTCAATAAGAGAGGTTATTAAAGTGTTCGGAAATATGGTCATAACGGCGGATATTAAAAATGAATCGAACGCAAGCATTATGAACACGCTTCAGTCTCTGCGACAAGTCATGGTTCAGATCATTATATATAACGTCACAATAATCGAAGTGTGGCAACACAAGATTCTGCACAAGGATTTGTTTTAACATAACTGGAAGAAAATTCTTTAAACGTCTAAGATAATGTAAGATGGAGAAAGTATTTTTACATATGTGTTTCACTTGTGTTTGCCAGGTTAAACACATATGTAAAAAGACTTTAAGTATTTATTTCGAGTGTTATGTTAACTGTGCTTCTTGACATTGAATATTTATTTAAATTATCAGACAATAGATCATTCTGGTATTCTCTTCCATTATAACTCACTGGCACTATCCCTCTATATAAATATGCACTGCTGACTTCTCGCGAAATTTAGTAATCTTTCTCTACTTTTAAAAGCATATTGTCAGACAGAAGACTGTGCATGATAACAGAACATTTGCAAAAGTATAACTAAGTAACTTACTTATTTACTGGGATTATGGAACCCGTAGGTTCATGGCCGCGTGGGCGTGAGCTCTCCATACACCCCTATCCTGAGCTAATGTTATCCAATAATTCCCTGTGTAATCTATTTCCCTCAAATCATAGTTAATGTTATTCTCACCGCATTCTTGGTCTACCAACTGGGCGTTTTCACTCTGGTTTTCGTACAAAAAGCTTCCATGCACGTCTTGCATTCCACACTCGTGCCACATGTCCAGCCATCGCAGTCTAGAGACTTAACTGTTCTTATTATATTTGGCTTCCTACAAAGACCATGTAGTTCACTGTTAGGTAGTCTTCTCCATTCACCTGTCTGTTCATCTCTCTTTGCTCCCAACATTTTCCTAAGAAATTTATTCTCAAATACTCGTAATCTCCTTTCCTCTCTTGAAGTAAGAGTCCATGTTTCGCATACATACAATATAGCCCTAACTCGTAGAATAACAGTTTTATAATTTTTTATACCTCTGTGGTCTCGAGGTAGCGTGCTGCCTTGTCACGCAGCGGGCCTGGGTTCGATCGCCGGTCGGGACATTTTTTCTGGAGAAGTTTTTATCGGGGGTTTTTCTCACCTGTAAGTCAAATGTCAGGAAAGCTTTAAGTCCCAAACGATCCCCGAAATCATATGGCCATCGCAATCATCATTCATATTCATCTTAAGGTTAGGGACTCTCCTGGCGCATCACTATCATCATCACCATCATATCATCGGGGCAACGTAACCCCGCCTTCCAGGCGCCCCAACCTCAGAAGTGGGTTACAAGCACGCCATGCTAGGAGAGAATACCAGGAATGTCGAAATACAACCTGGGGCATTTGCAAAAAAAAATTAATTTACATTTTTGTAAGGTGTTGGGACGACATGAGTCCCTGTAATGCATAATCGCAAGCATTTCCAGAAATGAGCGTATGTTTCATTTATTTCTACATATCATTCCTATTTGTGTTTATTGTTCCCATTTGGAAAAGTATATTGTAATTAATTGTGTATACCGTTCCAATGTGACTATAACGCTTGGTTGGAAGACACTTGTAGGCGTACTTCAGTAGCCAACCTTGTAGCAGAAGTCAACTGAATAAGAATTGACATAGAGATTTTATTGGACCACTTGTGAACTTCTATTTTGTACCAAAGACGCGGAATTTTGAATTTTAGATATAATTGCTTCGTAACTTATTTATTTACATATTTCACCAATTTAGGTTACATGTTTATTTATATACTTCTTAATGTTATATTAGATAAAATTCGAATCCTAGCTCTAAATAAATATATCGATAAAAGGAACTAAAGTTGTAGCTTTTATAGTACTAGATACCTCAAGAGCCAAAATGATTTTGGATGGGAAATCTATTGAATAAAATAGTAGTAGTAGGACTTTATTAGACAAAAAGTAAGATATTTACAACATTATTTACAAATATGGGTCGCACGGGCAGTAAGCCGCACGTGCTTTTGACAGTCCGTTACAATAAAGTAATAATTGGTACTAGTGTAAAGAAAAATAAACAACAAAAAAGCAATAACATTACAATTACATAAAGAAAACACAATAATATTACAATTAAATAATAACACAATAGCATTATACACTAAAAAAACATTAACATTACAATTACATAAAGAAAACACGGAATGGTGTAGTGGGTGCACAGTAGTCTGGAATAAAATAGAACAGTATAGGAACATATGGAGATAGCATGTTCGTAGAATGAAATCAGACCAAATTCCAGAAATTCTTTTAGATTATAGATGAGAATATATATGAAATGTCGGTAGGCCTAATTATGGATGGATCCAACTTTTTAATTGAAACCTATGAAAACGGAACGAGTCATACATACTTCTCCAATGTTAACGCAAAGTATTATACATCGGATAACGATAGATTTTACATTATATAGGCCCTATTAATTTATTGGTACAGTGTTATATAATCTATATAAATAAAAATTGAAATACTGATTTTTACAACGCCTTAAATATCCGAAATTTTCTTAACCGATTTTTATGAAAATGTACATATTCAGGTTTTCATATGCGGCGAGTATTTCGCCACTAATGTTATTCTTTAAAACCATTAGGTGTATAAGTTCGCCTGAAACGAAAATTAAAAAATTGCTCTATTGGTCACATTTTTCGAAGTTTCACAACGAAACTCATTATATACTATTGAAATAAACTGATGTATGTTTTGCAAAAAAAGAAAACATATATAAAATACAATCATTAGAAGTGGAGGTTTACCTGCAATCTGAAATTAAAAATTTACTCCAGTAACTGTCACTTTTGGTGTATTTCATTTTCAGACGCACGGGGTGTCTAAAAAGTATTACGACATGAATTTATAATTATTGGATGATTGGAAAACATTAGATCAGGATAAGGATGTGTGGAGAGATTATGTCCACGCGGCCATGAACCTGTGAGTTCGATAGTGACAGTGAGTTAATTAGTTAACAGCAGCGTAAGCCGGATATTAGCTAGTTTAATTATTATACAGACTGTTTTTGAGAATAAGTATTACAGATTTTTAGAGGTTGTAGAGGGGACTTAGTAGATAAAGTTTCGATGATGAACCCATGTCCGGAAACATACCATTTCGATGTAAAATAAGTTTGAAGATCAAACACAATGGACTGATATCGTGTGTCTTGTGTTTCAGAATAAGTATTACATACTTCTAGGGATTGTATTACACATGTCGAGTCGGAGGAAGATCTTCTGGAACGAATTCTGGCGGCAGCAGAAATTATCGAGCACACATCAAGTATAGTATTGTGGGGCGGGGGCGGGTGTATGAAAACTTGCGTCGTAGGTACATTTTGTGCAACTAAAAACAGGGTCGCCCCATGAAACCACACTTGTAGTACAACCCTTAGAAGTCTAATACTTATTGTGAAACACAAAATACACGATCTTCAAACCTATTTAACATTGAAATGGTACGTTTTCGGACATGGGTTCATTATCAAAACTTTATCTATCAAGTCCTCTCTACAAGAGATAAAATACTTATTATTAAACCCAACTGTCTTAAAGTACGAGGTGAATCATAAATATGGCTCTACGTTTGATCGCGTTGTGTGATGAAAATATTACCATTACAGGAAATATGAAATGACCGTTGGAAAGGCAATTATTCAAATTAGAACAATGGCATAAAACAAAACAGTGTAGTACTTAAGTCATTAGTCAAAATGGCGTTGAATATGCAACAGCAAATTACAATTGCTGCATGGGCAATAACGTATTCTAATAATCGTGAGGCCGCAAGACGGGCAAGACGCAAGTTTAACGTAGCATTGCAGCCGTCGACTGTGGGGAAGTAGAGAAAACGACTGCTAGAAACGGAAAGGATGCAGAAAATCAAACCTCCTGGAAGGCCTCGCATTAGCATGGATGCAGAAACAACGAAGAGAATTGTGGAGGCGTTCGACGCTAGCCCACAAAAATCAACCCGCCAAGCTGCATGTGAGCAGTGATTTGTTTTGTTTTGTGCTATTGTTGTAGTTTGATGGATTCCCTTTCCAATGATATCATATTTACTTTAATAATAATATTTTCGTCACAAAATGCGATCAAACGTATAGCCATATTTCTGAATCACTCTGTAGAAAGGGCAATAATTTTCTTTGTATCATATTCAAAATTTTCACCCCCTAGAAATCTGTAATATTTATTCTGAAACATTCTGTATATTCTTAAGTTAGTTTGAATTCTGATAGCGCGCAACATTTCTGATTGAAAGCGAGAGTGATTTGGTTGATTTAGCAACTAAAACTGTGATAGATGAAGAGAGTAAAACAGTGTTGTGAAAAGGGATGGATAAAACAGGGTATTGTTATGATCGTGTGTGAAATTTATGAAAATTACAGGGTTTGTTAGTTAACTTCATATGTTAGCTGTTCTGCATGTCGAGACAGTCTCTCAATGTTCATGTTGCATAAAGTTACATAGCAAATAATATAACCAGACTTATTTATTTACCCTCGTGGAGTTAGGACCATGTGGCCTTCTCTTCCACTCCCCAGGGCAAACACATGTTACATTAAAATACACAAATCACAATACAATTAGTTACTAAACGATTATTTGATCAAACAAAACTATGACAAAAGATCTAATAACACAATGATGTAAATTGTAATTAAAATTCTTCTTCTTCTTCCTTCCAAGTATTAGGCCAAGGCCTGTTACGATCCTATAGAAAAGTTTCCCTCCAGTGTTTCATAGGACGGCCCAGTGATTTTCGTCCTCTTGGTATATAATTATAAACAGCTTTGGGGATCCGATTTGAACTCATTCTTTCAAGATGGTGTTTCCAATTTAGTTGGTAGGCTACTGTTTAATATATTCCAAAATTGGCGTAGTCTTCAATTCTTTTAAGATATCGGTGTTCCTTTTCCGATCCCATCTGGTGTAACCCACTGTTCTGCGCAATGAATCTCATTTCACAAGGCGTTATTCTGCTTTCATGTTGTCTTTTTAGTGTCCATGCTTCACTACCATAGGTCAACACTGGTCTAGCCAAAGTATTATATAAACGTAATCTGGTGTTTATTTGTACAAGGGATGGTTTCATAACTTGATTAATAATTCCCAAACTTTTATTATAACTAGTATTTTTTCAGGGATATCCTTTCATCCCAGATAGAGAGATAATATCCAATATATTTAAATTTATTAGATAAAATTAATACAAATAATAAACTATACCTGAAGGAAAAATAACTCCTGTCCAATATACACGCAAAAAAATACAAGGAAAATAATAAAAAATTAGTCTACCGGTTCTATATATCAGCTCAGAATATCACTAGATCTTAATACTGTTTTAGAAAATAATTCAGGAGTTGAATGGAATATGGGCAAAATTACAGAATATACGTTTTGAGATATTAGCAATTGATATATAACTTAATGCATGACATTGTTGTTTATTTTAATTGATACAATCAACTTCTGAATCTGCTGTAATCGAGATATCGAAACGAAACTTTTCAGACTAACCAACTACAAAATAGCGAGTTCAAAATTGCATTGAACGGAAGCAAAACATGAGTTATGCCTATATTCCATTCAACTCCTCATTATTGAATAAATTTTGATAGTAATATTAATGGAAGTGAATCGACCAATTTCGAAAGCAAGAACATAGATTTTTCATTTACATTGCGTCCTATGAGTAGGGCCCTGCTAAGCCATCTTGTTGTACTTTTCCTATGAATAAAATCAACCAAGAATAAACATCATTATCATATATAGTGTTATAACTGTAATGTATTTTTTATTTTAGAGTGGTCTGCCCTAGGGCAGGTCCTTCACTGCAATCATAGCAATTTTCATTCTATGCTTTTTGCAGCTTTACGCTAAGGGAAACGTATAGGTGTGGTTAGCCTTCCCCATCCTCTCCACCATCGTGGATGATGATGATGATTACTATAATGGTCAGATGATTGTTCGGGGACCTTCGGCCTCAAAGGCTACTCCGATATTTGAGAACCCTTATATATATTTATATAATATATATATATTTTATAGTTATATATATTAACTCCCGTCAGAGGGTCCCTGCATCTCGGGGATAATGTGGATATGGCGACCACAAGGTGCATCAAGCTGTGCAAGCAACATTTCTTCCACTTCCTTGTGTTTTGGCCTCTCTTTAACTTTACGCAATCTAACCTCTCTTGGTTAACCTTGTTTTTTTTTTCGACCCCAACGCTATTAGGGCATCCGAGGGCTAGAGCGGAGTCCTTCCGTTTTTTTTCATATTCTCTCTTTCTTCCTTTATTATTCTTTTCTTCTCCATAAAAGCCTGACCCTCAGAGGCTTATAAGAATGTTAGCCCCATCCCCTGGTCTTGCCTTCCTTTGAGCCAGCAAACCAATCGAATCGGCTTATTTGATTAGTGGCCTTCAAGTCTTATATCCATAATCTTTCCCATAAGGGAAAATTCTTTCTATAGGATCGTAATAGTCCTTAGGCCTAATACTTGGAAGGAAGAAGAAGGACATATATATATATATATATATATATTCCAGATAGGCCTACGAAGATACGAATATCTTAGTATTTTATTTATATTTTCCGTAAGTTCAATTTAATTTTCTCTATTCATGTAAGTACCGAGATGCATAGAAATGTAAAAATACCGAGAAGAATAAGAGATTAAACTAAGGAAAAGAAAGAAACTAAGCATAGAATACCGTTGTTAATGTTTGCTTTATTCACGCGGAATCAGTAGCAATTATAGCAGAGGCAGATGTTGTTTAGAAATTTACGAGAAAAGTTGACCTCTAGAGAAAGAATGCAGAGGAGTGAGGGAAGTTATCAGAGAACATGTGACAAATGGCAGATTGAAGAGGGTGAACAAGTTTACAACTCAACCCGGTCTTACATAGCTACACGTTCTGATGGAAGCAAGTCTTGGAACTATGTCACAAGTTGGCAAACATGATGCAACCCTCGCAACAAGCAACTTTTCCCTGCAATAAGCTGTTTTCTCCCTCCCATACAATCTACCCGACGTCTATATACGTATAACTAGAACTAGCCAAGCAGGACCGTGTGCAATGTAAATGCATATATATTTCCTTCCTTTTGAAAAAAAGGCCACAGATTCCATTCTATTACTATAACTAAAACGAACTTACTGGAATTATTGAACACAGAGGTTCACGGCCGCGCGGATATAAGCTCTCATGAACTAATATTTCGAATGTATGATTGGACTGAATTCTGCAAAGGAATCCAAGCCACGATATAATTTGCATTTTCTACTACAAGAATCAAAACAAGATCTATCCCCACATACTGTGTGATAATGTAATTTATTGCCTTTTTTCAAAAGAAAGAAAATATATATGCATTTACATTGCGCACGGGCCTGCTTGGCCGTACGTGCATTATCCATGAATTAAAAACAAAATAATAATAATAATAATAATAATAATAATAATAATAATAATAATAATAATATAAAAATACCTACATGGCTACACACCTGTATCACAACACAGAATATATATAAATAAAATCTATTTCTACACTACATACACAATAATACACTTCTACACTCATCCATGAAAAGACCGTGTATACAGATATAAAAAGTCTCATTCTGTATATTAACAATTTAAAAAAATTGCTAGAAACAAATTAAAAAAAGTTAGAAAAAACACAGACATACATACACACAACCCCATACACATACAACCGCGCGCGCTCATACCCCCCTCCCGTCACTGCAGACATCAAATGCACCATACGCTATTAACTTATGAATACTACTTCTTATATAATATAATTAAAGATCGAAGACAAATACCATATTGAGATTCTTCTTATTGATAATACATATATCCTTATTGATATACAATTTTGCTATACCTCAATTTTCTTACTGTACCCAAAAATTTGCATGTTTTTACTTCACTCTCGATCCTTCCAAAAAGATCCCAGTACGCCACTCTCCCACGATCTGTCCTGAGAAATCTCTCCGGCAGCAACAGTATTCTAAGTTGCTCTGTCTCTCTACAGAATGCTATAATATGTTGCCGTTTTCATGGTCATCGCATAACGGACACACTTTAATGCCTTCTTCACTTGTTAAGTTATGGGTCATCCATCCCCCCAAATGAAACCATGTAATAGTACTTGTATCATCCCGATCCAAAGAGTCAATATACATCTCCCTTCCTCACGAAAGTTTCAGTTGTGACTGCAGGGTGAGCGATATTTTTGGCTACACTCGGCTTCTATATACTGTCTGTTTATATCAATTAGTATCTTCTTAACTTTCCTCCAAACATTTCTACTATTCCCCGTACTCCTCTCCCATATCAAACCCATCCCTATGCCCTTCAAATCCCTTTCCTACACTTATTATCCAATCTCCCGAAACACACTGCCTTCTCTGTTCCTTTTAACACTCTGCTCTGAGCGAGTCCTGATTCCCGTTCGTCATAATATATTTGATACTTTGCGGCATAGCAACAAGAGCATTAGTAAAAAAAATACCAGAAAATTAAATAGAGAACATTGGGAAATATACATAGCAGAAATGGAACACAATTTACACGGAAGACAAGACACAGTATATAAATTTCTAAGAAGCCTTAATTCTGATGTAAAAGACAAAACAAATCTGCTAACTATACAATATATAGAATTAGAAAATTATTATAAAGAACTGTGGACGGACAAACAAAAGAACGAAGAAATGACACTGATAGAAACAAACGAACAATATGCAGAAGTAGATGAATTAGAGATGCGAGAAATGATAGAACTATTATAGAAATGTAAAAATAATAAAGCATGCGGAATAGGCAATATAAACATAGAATTGATAAAAAATGTCCCAAAGAATTTTCAAGAAATATTATTAAAATCCTATAAGAAGTTCTGGAAACAAAATACCATACCAGAAGAATGGGAAATTGGAAAAATAATCTCAATATTTTAAAAAAGGCGATAAAACAAAGCCAGAAAACTATAGAGGCATAAGCTTACTATGTGCAGCATACAAAAGATATGCAAAAATGATCAACCAAAGATTAACAACTATAGTAGACGCAATAATATCATAACAGCAGACAGGATTTAGGAAAGGAAGAAGCTGCACAGACAACGTATTCACTTTAAAACAAATAATAGAGAAGCGACGATAATTCAACTTAGAGACGCATATCCTCTTTTTAGATTATAAGAAGGCCTTTGATAAAGTGTCTAGATCAAAATTAAGGAACATATTAAGTGAAAAAAGAATTCCACTACACTTGAAAGCAGTAATTAAGAAAATGTAGGAGAAAACAAAAATAAAAATAAATTAAAGGGAACAGTATATATAACAGGAGGAGTTACACAAGGTTGCCCACTGTCAACCACTCTTTTTTAACATTTATTTCGACGACATGATAAGATAATGGAAGCAAATGACGGCTGGGGGAATTAACTTAGGAAATATAGTAATAAAAACAGTAGCCTTTGCAGATGATCAGATTTTAATAGCAAAAACAGAGGACTAACTACAAAGAATGCTATATAAACTAAATAAAATATCAAAAAAGATACAACATGGAAATATCCTCACAAAAATAAAAAAAACAATGACCTTCAAGCGTGCTCATCCAGTTCGGACAAAGATAATATTAGAAAATAAACCAGTAGAACAAGTAGTAAGATATAACTTCCTAGGTTGCGAAATTTCATACACAGCGGAAACAGATATAAATAACAAACTAAATAAGTTTAATTATATAACAGGAACACTAAAAAGAACTTTGAGATTTAATAACAACAACAACAATAATAATAATAATAATAATAATAATAATAATAATAATAATAATGATAATAATAGTACATATATATATATTTCCGGTTTTAACAAAGTTGATACATTTTTCCGGCACCAATGATCTGTCTTCAATTTCGCTTTATAATTTTCCTCCATTCGTCTCTTTTATAACACATTTCTTCCTCTATTTCCCAGTGCTTCAAAGTTTCTCTAATCCCATGATTCCACGTGAGAGATTTGGTCGTCCTTTCCTTCTCGTTCCTGATGGTTCCATTCCATTATTTTTTTATAATTTTTCATCCTCCATTCGCCTAATATGCCCATAGCATTTCAATTGCTTTTCTAGGATAAATTCTAAAATTGAGTTTTGTACATTCATCTTCTCTTTTATAACATCATTTCTAAATATCTCTCTCCTTGATATCCTAGCTGATCTTCTCCAATAGTCCATTTCTGCTACCATTAGTTTTATTTTCATCTGATACATTATAGTCCAAACCTCTGAACCAGAAGTCATAATACTTCTGACTATTGTTTTAAAAAAATAACTTTAGTTTGTCTTTTGATATGTTTATCCCATAATATTCCATTTAGGGCAGATATTACATGTTTTCCTGAGTTTATCTTTGATCTTATTTCCTTTTCCTGCTTCCCATCGTCTGTACATTTTACTCCCAAATATTTGTATTCCTCATAATAATAATAATAATAATAATAATAATAATAATAATAATAATAATAATAATTGAAAAGGCATTTGACAAAGTTTATAGAAATAAATTGTGGAATATAATGAAAGAGAAAGGAGTACCTCAGCACCTAATAACTTGAATAAAAAGTCTATATGTAGAAAATAAAATAACAATAGAAACTGGAGGCAAAAATAAAAACAATATAACAGCAACAATAAATAGAGGTGTAAGACAGGGATGTCCACTCTCATCCTCCCTTTTTAATATTTATATTGACGATATTAGACCATATATAATTGGCAGATAAATTTGGACTCACATTTCAAAATAAGAAATAAGATGTTAGATACCTTACTTTTTGCAGACGACCAAGTTCTAATATCTAGTTCAGAGGATGGTCTACAGAAATCACTCTTTCAGTTAAATAACATTATACAGAAATATAATTTCAAAATATCAATAAGTAAAACGAAAATCCTAGCTTTTAAGGGATCATATACCGTAAGAGCTAAAAATAATTCTGGTGGGGAAACCCATTGCACAAGTGAACCATTTTAAATACCTGGGTTATGAAATCTCCTATTTTAAAAATGAAGATCTATTTAACAAACTTAATAAATTTAATTATATATGTGGAACAATCAAAAGGATATTTAAAAGCACAAGAAAAGAAACAAAACTAAAATTTTATAAAGTAGTGGCAGTCCCCTTACTATTGTATGGTAGTGAATTTTGGGTTTTAACTAAAAGAGAAGAGAAGATCATAGAAGCAGCTGAAATGAGATTTCTGAGAAGTGTGGCTGGTTGCTAACTTCTAGATAAGAGAAGAAGTGAAGATATTAGAAATGAGCTAAAGATCTTTAAACTCTTAGATAGAATAAAATAATGTAGAAAAGAACTGGAAAGAACATGTTCAAAGAATGGAAGATGATCGCATTCCCAAAATTATACTTAAATACAAACCAAAAGGACGCAGGAATGTTGGTAGACCGAAGAAGAGATGGATCCAAACTTTTGAATGAGAATCTATGAGACCGGAACAAGCCACATGGGCTCAATCCGTGATTGTTGATAATGATGATGATGATAATAATAATAATAATAATAATAATAATAATAATAATAATATGAAAGTGATGATTACGATTACCAAATGATGTAGATAGTATATAACAGATTTTGGAAACCCCTGATATACAATAAAAACATACGTGCAGTGTATTAATTTGAAAACTGTGATTCGATCGAATGTGCGGGGTGCAGTGAAGTTTTGAATAACAAAGTTGTTTTCTGTCTCTTTCCTGAGCGCCATTTTCACTTGATACTGCTTATGTAAACAGTGTCATAGCGTAACGATAATGGGGCTCAAAGTAATTGCTAACGTACGGTAAAATCTTGCCAGATATCATCACACGAACGCGAACATTGTCGTAATCCGGACGTTACGTTTATAATCAACGACTCTAGCATGCGACAAGAGCTCCAATATTGCTTCTCTAATATTCTCATTTCCTAGCTTGATTTCCGAAATGAACTCTATTCTCTATATTCACTATATTAATGTTGCCAAAATTTCATTTTGAATTCTCAGTTCTACTGTAATAATGAGAACTTTTTTTTTTTCGAATATAGCAATATTCGCAACGAAGTAATTATCTATTTGTGGTATAAGGAGATGTCTCATTGAGGCGATGTGTTGACCACATGTCACTCACATCTGTTGGGAAATAAGCTAAGTAAATTAGTTTGCTCAACAAACTCCCGCATGAAGACTGGGCAATTATCCTTACCTCCCTAATTTCATAATAGGCCTGTATTATTTTTTTCCACTCATTAACTCTAAATACAATTATTTATGATAGGCTTATATGATATTGATTTTGCACTCATATATACAGGGTTTTCTAAATTAAAATGACAAAGTTTGAGACCAGGTAGATAACCTTTGTTGAAGCATATTTTGTGGGCATCTGTGGAATCTGTGGGCTGGGATGCTTCGTTTCAGTGCTAAAGGGATCTTACAGGAAGGGTTTGAAGGAAACTGATAAATATGCCTGGCCGGCACGCTTGCATTATGTAACCTGCCTGGATATATTTTTTGTGGGGCTATATGAAGTCAATGGTTTATGAAACCGATGACTCTGAAGAATATCTTGTAGCACGCAATGTCAGCGCAGCAGCTGAAATAAGGGAAACCCCTGGCATCTTTGGAAGGATGTGACAAAGTATGACACGTCTATGCACTGTTTGTCTGGATATCAATATGTCAATGGACGTGTGTTCCAGCACTTGTTGTGATGGGACTATAAACCTGATCCATCCTGACAACACTGGAGTGATTGTTTTTTAAGAAATAAGTACGTTTTCTTTCTGATTGTCTGTAAAGTATTTGGATTATCATAAGTAATGCCACGAGTGATTTCCAAATTATCGATAAATTCACGACTCACGAAGTGAGGAGTGAATTTATCTAGAGAATTTGGAAATCAAGAGTGGCATTTGTTAGGACTATTTAACGAATAAAATAAAGCTGTTTACTCACAAATCATTATTTAACTACAGTTATTTAAAAATATTTTTATATTTAAAGTAAACGGTGATGTTTGAAAACTAATGAGAAACGATAGGTAGCCTACGCTTCTACTGCTTCTTTTGTTTATCACTGCAACCAGATCATACTATTTATTGCCAAAGGAACGCAATATTGTAAGAATGCTCTCTAGTGGAGAAAAAATGAAACACATCAATCTGTATATTAATTCATTTTTGATGTCGTATACATTTAAGAAAGTGCAAACGTGGTTTCTTTTTTTGGTGGTATAATCAATTGCTACAAATGTTGACATGTAAGCACTATTATATACAATCTGGTAGCCGTATTTGTTATAGGCTCAGTCACTGCAAAATAACGGTCAGACCTGTTCAGAATATTAAAAAGGAGGAGCTTTGCTTAATATATGATAATCCTAACGTTGATAATTATTTCGTGAAACACGTCTCTGATTGGTTGTAATACAGAAATCATTGAAACGTGATTGGTCATTGACTCCCATTTGGGGCATGAGTTAAATAGTCATTAAAACACCACGAAATGACTTCTTATTTACACGTACCTACTTCCTTCCATCCCTTATTCCAACAACCCTCTTGTATTGAAACGAGGTGTCACAATTTATAGGTGCCTTAACAAAATGTGTTTCAATGAAGGTTAACTATCTGCTCCCAAAGTTTGTTGGTCATTTAGAAACACCCTATATATATTATATTGAAGATTTCACTCGGAAAACACCATCTCCAACTTACTCAGGTGTGCTAAAGATAATATACATCTAGAATCACAAGGCATCTACGAGATCCCTTGCAACTGATGCGAACAAACATATGTAGGACGTACCAACAGACGAATTTCCTGCCGAATACAAGACCATAAGGCTGCAATAAATCGTCAAGAACCTACATCAACTCTGGTGCAACACATGAAACAGAGGGGTCACAAGATCGACCTCACAGGATCTAGAACGTTGGCTAAAATAGATCAAGAAAAATTAAGAATCTACAGAGAAGCAATAGAGATTGAGAAAAGGCCACATTCCATGAACATCCGAGATGATGCCCAAAGATCACCATCTACATGGAAAACTGCTCTCGCTGCCCACCATATCATCCACAGAACAACGAAGAAGATATGAACAAAACCACGGTTGGGCAACATGGAGTATGGTCGACGCTTGGATGGGTGTACGGCTTCCGAAACGGACCACGCTGAAAACTGAAGGTATTTTCTTGTATAAGACCTAAACCTGTGACTCGAACTTATCATTCCTTGATAATGGCATGTGGGGTTATGCCGAAACGTCGGAATCATTGGCCAGAGGCCGAACTTGAATCCAAGACCCGGAAAACCCAAGAAAACGTTCATATTCATATATATATATATATATATATATATATATATATGAGTAAATGGGTCGATTTGTATATTCATAATCTATTGTTGTCACAGTTTTATTTGTTCTTATACGACATAAATTGTTTATCTATATTCATATAAAATAAGATATTGGTATATAATCTGAGATTAGTAGACTTCGAAAACGTTTAAGCGATCACTATGAAAGTTGACACATATATATATTTTTTTCATGGAGAGGTAATTTATGCTATCTGTTATATTCTAAAACCATTAGATATAGGAGTTCACCGTAAACGAAAATTTAAAATCAATTTTCGATGTTTTACAACGAAGTTCAGTACATCCTAATAAATTAAACTGAGGTACATATTATCCTAAAATCAGCAAAATCCGACCATTAGAAGTGGGGTTTACCTGAAATCTGAATTTAAAAACCGCCATGGTTAGTTCGTCGTAGTGTACCAATATATACATATATAAAACAGTTGTTGGTATATCTGAGATTGACTTCAACACCGTTTAACCCATGGCCGTTAATAAGTAATCAGTAAGTATGAAATCGCCCCAATCCTCCTATTCAACCCTAGATCGGATATGCTGGAAAAGTAAGCCATTGTTACTCACTTATCAGTTGGGTTGTTTCATTGGGAGTGCACCTGATGCGGATAGGAGGGAATAGCGGCTTATTCACACCGAATGAGAAAGGTTTAATGTAGTACCACGAAAGTTGTCTGTTATATGCATTTTTCATGGAAATGGTTTTTATTCTATCTATTATGTTCTATGTAGGAGTTCACCTAAAACGAAAATTTAAAAAATCGCTCTACCTGCAGTTTTTTTGCAAAGAAATTCAGTTTTTCCGAATAATATAATCCGAGGTACGTATTATCCAAAAATCAGCGAAATCTGACCATTAGAAATGGGGTTTACCTGAAATCCAAATTTAAAAATTGACTAGCAACCGCCGTGTTTGGTTCATCGTAATGCATGTTATATAATTTAATTTTACATTTAACATTTAATTTATTTACCCGTAGCAGCGCACGCCGGTTTTAAGCTAGTATTATATAAAACAGGTCTGCAGGCATTTTGATTTTTTAAATGCTGATAACAATATAATGTATGAGAGAGTACAGTAATCTTCCAGAGCAGTTTGTCAATTTCTACTTCCAGAGAATTCAAAGAAAATATATGATATTGTGTACAAGAATTTCAAGAATGGTTTTCTAAAAAAAGTGTACAAAAATTTGTGAAATTTCGTTGTTGGCTTATTCTCTAGTGAAATCAAGGAAGGTAAGTAACTTATCTCCAGGAAGTAAGTTAACTAACTTCCCTAGAGCATTAAATTCTAATTACTCTTCAATGCAGAAAAACTATGTACATTGCATTAGTCTTCTTCTTCTTCACTTCATGGGCTAGACAAAAATTGCCTGTTCCGCCTCACAGTTGTTCTGTCCATCTTTTCACTGACCTTCATACATTCCTTGAACCTCTTGGCTTGTAGTTGAATGCTGCTCTTGGTAATCTTGTTACATTCATTCTTTCCACATGTGTAAACCATTTCTCTCTATATTCTATGATTTTCTCATTCAATGGATATATATATTTAATTCTGTTCTTATATCTTCATTCTTTATCCGATCCAATCTTGTGCAGCCTTTTGTTCTTCTAGGGAAGTTCATTTCTACGCTTTGTATTCTACTTTGCAATTTTTTGGTCATTACCCAAGTTTCGCTCCCATAAAGTAAAGCAGAAACTGCCAATGTTTTATAAAACTTCAATCTAGTATCTCTTCTTGTTTTATTCGTTTTATGTATAGTTCCGCATATCATTTGCGGAATAGCATTAGTGGGAAATGTTATTAAGTTTACTATAAATGAAAAAGGACTTTAAATGTATTTATTTTATTAATCATTAAATTAGTATAGGGTATACATTTTATATTAGAAAATGTTCTGCTCGATGGCCTAGGTGTTAAGTTCCCTTCTTCGTATCCCAAAGGTGGCTTCATCCTTAAATATTATTGGTATTAATACAACGTATTCTCCAAATGTCTTCGTAATCCGATTATTAAGGAGTAGGTTTCCTGAAACTCGAAACTAGAAAATCGCTCTTTGTTTTCACTACGACCCAACACATTTAAATAACTGGTACGAGAAATTGGTGTTTCACCAATCTAAGTGTTAATAAAGGAAGACATGTTTCGAAACCAGCAAACTCGGGAAAATAAATTCGACTTTTGAAGAATTCGGATTTTATTTTAGTGTAAGCAGTAATAATATGAAATAAATCTGATATAGGCCTATGTATATTTTGTACAACACTAATTGCATAAGAAAGTATTTGTTAACCATAATGGTTTTAAATTAGTAAACAATTATATAAAACATTTATGATATATGTATGTTTTACAAAATAAATATTGTCAAAAAATATACATAATAGTAAACATGAAGAGGGTAGTTAATTTTTTAAATAGCCTACAGTACGCTAAGGAAATATTTACTCTAACTTATTTTATTCAAAAACAAATTATTTACACCAGGCGGTACGTAACTGATTGGAAACTCAACACTAACGATGTCTTAGTAAAACTCCGTTGAGGTGTCTGTCACGATATAAAAATTATAGTATAAAATAAATAAATTATTAATTAATTAATTTCATTTATATCCGGTCGGCCTCGGTGGGCTAGTTGTTACGTTCCTTGTCTCTAGTTCCGAGAGACGCGGGTTCAATCCCGGCAGGAATATTAGGATGGATAAATTCAAGGTAAAAGTCCTCCGGGAGGGACTTTAAGCTGTGGGTCCGGAATCGGAACATTTTCATGCTCGTAAAAGATCCTCAACTGAATAAAGAAGACTCTGTACTAAATTTACCGACCGTAAACCTATCCAAGTAATACTTTAGTTGCCCGCTGGGTGTCTCATTGAGGCGATATGCCGATCACATAATGTCCGTCACCGTGGCGTAGTCGGTAGAGTCCCTACCTTCCACTCCGGCGACCCGGTTCGATTCCCGGCGGGGTAGGGGATTTTAAATCTCCACCTTGGGTCTGGGTGTGTGTTGTGTTTGTATATGTTTTTTTAATAACTTTATTGCTAATTTACAATCTGTCTTGAAAAGATAATAAGTAAATTTTTTAAGAGACATAACTTGTTAGGAGAATACTGCCCATTGACAGCACTCCATTAGACAACATTTATGCGAAAATGAAAGGAAGTTCTAATATTTTATTTATTTTTAGTCTTCTTATTTCTTCGCTGTTGTCTAGAAGATTGATTGCAAGATGATTAGGATGAACTTCTAGTCGCCTTATATATCGAGTGCTGTACTTTTCTATTTCTTCTTTTAGAGTAGCTATTTTTAAATCATAATGAATGGTGGCGTTGTTTACATACCATGGAGCAGCAACAATAAAGCGAAGGGTCTTAGACTGAAATCTCTGTAGAATTTCAATATTGAAATTGCTGGCAGTTCCCCATAATTGGATACCATAAGTCCAAATAGGTTTGAGTATAGTTCTATATATTAGAAGTTTATTTTCGAGACTCTGTTTTGATTTGTGACCTACGGGCCAATTAAGTTTTGATGTTTTAGTTTTAATTCTGTACGTTTTTGTTGAATGTGTTTCTTCCATGTTAAACGACGATCAAGATGTATTCCCAAATACTTGACGGAATCACCTGTTGGAAGAGTTTTATTATTTAATGTTACAGTAGGACAGTTACCAGTTCTGGTTCCAAATGTAATATGGATAGGTTTATTTTCACTAGTGCGTATACGCCATATGGTAACCATTCTTCTGACTTATTAAGTTGTTGCTGGAGGTGTTCAGATGCTTGCCTAGCATCTTCCATGTGAATAGAGCATGGCAGTATCATCAGAAAATGTAGCTACAACTACTCCATTTATTTGTGGACAATCAGCTGTATATAGAGTATATAACACAGCCCCAATATAGAGCCTTGTGGAACTCCAGAAAATATACTGTAAAAACCAGATAATTCATCTTCATATTTGACTTGAAAAATAAATAAGATAAAAATGTTAACAAAGGTAAAACAAAAGGAAGAACAGTGTAAAAGAAACAAAATGAGAAAGAAAGAAATTTAAAAAAATAACACTCGTTGATATCTATAGGTATATAAGCGTAATTAAATTATCTTGGTTGAAACACTCCCACTAGGGAGCATCCTAATTCCCACATAGGGAAGATAGGGGTTGGTAGGTAAATTTAAATGGAATGTCTGGCATATTGATAACAATAATTTATTAAAAAATCCTCAAAGACAGTAAGAAATATACAGAATATGTACAGATACACAAATTAAGCAAGACGACATGTATTAGTACCTTATTTTGCATCTTGGTTCCTAGTATAGGTCGTATTTATTGGTGGCATTCAAAGTAGGGCATTATTGAATGTGTTGATGGTCCATTTATTCTTGTCTAAGACACAGTGTACAATAAGAGTTTCTGCTATTCCAAATCTATGGAGATGCTTTGCTAAATACATCTTGCGTGCGGTCTAAAGAGCGATACAGAATTTAATCTGGGCGAATCACGTATTTCTTGGTTTGAGCTATCCCACAGATCCTGTTTTGTCCTGCTTTTAGTTGTGTATAATGGTGGCCATTCATTATTTTTCTTACGTATCGCTTTACGATGATGTAATATAAAATTACGTACCTTGTAAGTTAAGTATCCTCAACTGATAAAACTGTAGGTCTTTCGGGAACAATTACTTGTGCCGAGGATGGATCTGGTTCCGAAATGCCTACAGTGTTTGGAGTTTTATCAGTTGAGGAGACTGAACTTACAAGATAATTAATTTTATAATATAATATATAAAAATGTTTGTTGTTTGTTCGTACTTTATGCGCGGCCATACCGTTGATCCGATTGTGATGAGGCTTTTTGTAACATGTTCAGGAGATTCCCGGGATGAAATAGGCTATAAGTATAAGAGAGTTGTGATTCTCAACCCCTACACCCTTAAAAATCACCCTTTTAGTGGAAAAAGTGAAAAAGTAGCTCTTTGGACGCTTAAATTGGGGTATGCTGCATAAACCATAACAAATACACAAAATTAATGTACACAGAATTCAATATCCCAAAATGCTCTAAAAGAAGTCCTCGACAACATATGTTTTTCTCTTACGGATAACTCACAATAACCATTTTAGTCTTTCATTGATGCCAAGAAGATCGAGACAAGTACGTAGATTCCTGTGCAAGCATAAACAACTCATGACGGGTATTGTTTTACGAATAACTCACAATAACGAATTTTGTTTTTTAGTTCATATATGTGAAGAAGATCGACATAAGTAGATTCCCGGGCAACACCGGGTAATCAGCACGGGAAATCTTAAAATAATTACGATATACATTTATAATTATTTTCATTTTACTTATTCAGCTAATCATAAGAATACATTAACTTTTGTCTTCCAGCTCTCATTTATGCCAAGAAGATCGGGAGGAGTAGATTCCAGGACAACGCCGGGTACACAGCACGGGGTATCCAAAAATAATTACGATATCAATTTTTCCTTTTACTTATTTAACAAAACGCAAATTAATTAATTTGTTTTTAATAAACATTATTCCCTGAGAGTACAGTAGTTAATAATAATAATAATATTAATAATAATAATAATAATAATCTTCTTCTCTTCTTCTACTACAAGGTTTAGGCTATGCAGCTATCTCTTGTTCCTCTGGGATTATACAGGAAGATTATTTTTGGTATTATTTCGTTGTTCATTCTCATTAAGTGTTCTGTCCATTTCTTATTATTTTCGCTGATTTTATCTTCAACTTTATATATATTTAATTCTTCTCGTATAGTTTCATTCCTTATTCTATCCGCTCTTGTGCATCCTTTCACAATAATAATAATAATAATAATAATAATAATAATAATAATAATAATAATAATAATAATAATAATAATACTAATAATTAATAATTAATCGTTATCTCAGTCAAAAAATGTATTTATTCAATTTATATCTTGAAAATGATCTCACATAAGGAGATTGAAACATCGACATGAATAAATTAATTTGACTGTGATAACGATTAATTTTTTTGTTCAATGCCACCTGCTCTTCATTCGACATTTCAGGTATTCTCTCCTGGAATTTGCGTATTATAACCTACATCTGAGGTTGGGGCGCCTGGAAGGCGGAGTTACGCTGCCCCAATGATACGATGGGCGATGATGCGCCAGGAGAGGCCTTAAACCTAAATATAATCTAATGAGGTGAATGTGATATTGATGATAATAAAATGATGGCCAGATGATATTCGGGGACCGTTTGGGCCTTAAAGTATCCTGATATTTGTCTTGCAGGTGAGGAAAAAACCCCGAAAAATACCTCACCCAGGAAACTTGTCCCGGGCGGGGATCGAACCCGGCCCCGCTAAGTGACCACAGCGGTGGACGATTTATTATTATTATTATTATATTATTATTATTTATTATTATTATTATTATTATTAATGAAGTAACTTCTCCCTCTTCTGTCACCTCTTCTATGCGATTGTATTCTGGAATAGTCTTATTGAATAGGTATGCTACCTGGTAAAATATTTACATATTTATAAATATTTATTAAATAAGTAGTAACTAAAATCTACGTAATGATTACAATTTTGGTAAGAGAATGTCTTTTATGTTCAATCTGTGGCCCTGCACCTGATTATAAAACACATTTCTGACCCCCAGGTTCATAATAATTGGAAACCACTGTTATAAACAATTGTGTAAGCTGTAACCTTAATATGTATTTTTTAATGAGGTTTAAAATGTAGAGTCTCAATGAACAAACATGATTTTTCTAATTTATTCTTAACATTTATAGTAATATCGCGCATAGGATCTTAGGTGCATTCAGTAAGCTATGGGTTCATATTAGTCGAGCGCCGTAGCCGAGTGGTTAAAACAAGAAGCCTTGTTGCTGGTTCGAGTCTCCATGGGGGAAGAACTTTTCTCGTGGAATTTCGGTCAGTATGGCACCAGTGCCCACCAGAATCGTGAGGAATTTGGCTAGCTACAATAAGTAGAGACTCCAGATTGAGAAGACCAGCTATAATGGCGGACGACTCGACATGCTGAACACATGCCACCACTATACTGGCTAGATGATCATCTACCTCTGTGATTAACACATGTGGATGTAAGACAACAACTAAAAGTAGAGGAATTAAACACAACAATAGAAAAATACAGAACAAACTGGAAAGAACACTAGGCAAGGATGACTGAGAATAGAATACCAAAAGCAGCATACAGCTATTCACCACGAGGAAGAAGAAGTTTGGGAAGACCAAAGAAAAGATGGAACAGCAGCAATTTGGAGCCGGAACAGGCTAGTAAATAAGCCTAAACCGTGAAGAAGAACAAGAAGAAGAAGAAGAAGAAAAAGGATGTAAGGCCAGCAGCCGGCTGCTAGGCCAAGGGCCTTCTAAGCCTGTCGCGCTTGGAGTTTGGAGTGGGTTCATATTATTACGTTCGTCACGTGTTTATCGAAGACGTTAACGTATCCAATTTTAATTATACTAAGAAAAGTTGAATAAGATAAAGTAACTCCTGGTAGTGAAATTAAAAACAGAATACGTCTTGATCACTGATGAATACAGGAAAACCACAATTAGTTAATTGGCATTGGTGTTTTAACTCGAAACCTCTCTTATACGTCCGGGGAACCATGTAATGCTAGTCATACTTGCTAATAATAATATATCATAGATATTTGGCTTAGGCGTATTAGATAATAATAATAATAATAATAATAATAATGATAATAATAATAATAATGTTTTATTTATTCTGGCAGAGTTAAGGCCGTAAGGCCTTCTCTTCCACTCAACCAGCACAAATACAAATAAATATTTGACAAATATAGATATACACTATAAGTTACTAATTATAAATAGTTAAAGATACATTAAAGGCAGCAATGTAAATTTCATGTACAAACAACATTTTATACGATAATAACAATAATATACTAACGATAATAATAATAATAACATAATAATATAATAATGATAATATAATAATGATATAATAATAATAATAATAATAATAATAATAATAATAATAATAGTATAAATATGATAAATTATACGAGAAACACCAATTAATATCCCATACCTTACACTGGGTAATGATGAAGTCGAGGTTAGAGCAAATATCAATTTAGATTTCTTTTAAAGTTGCCAAATGCAGAAGAAAGGACAATTGAAAGAATTGAGGAGAAGGAATTAAAGTGGTTAGGGCATATATATATAATATATATATATATATATAAAATGGAAGATGAGCGATGGCCAAAGCAACTATATAAAAGGAAATCACCAGAAAGCAGAAAAGAGGGAGACCAAAGTTAACATGGAAGGAAAACGTGAAGACAGTAACGCAAGCAAGAGGGCAAACATTGAAGATGCCCAAGATCGTAGGCTTTGGAGGTTTGGCACGGGAAGACGGCAAAAAAAGTAAAGTAAAGTAATCCCACTACAGGCCTCAGGAGGCCCTTGGGGCAGTAGGAGGTTAAGGCTCCCACTATTTCTGGACAATCGGCACTTGATGTCAGCCGGGTTGTTAGCCCTGCGTGACGGCCGCCTTTACCCCCAGAACAAGCGTCTGGTACTCATTTCCGTTAGAGGCTGAGTCGACCCCAGGGCCATAGTGCCGCCAGAAGGTTTGGGTCAGTTTAAAAATCCTGACCCCACCGGGACTTGAACCCTAGACCTTCCGGCTTGTAGCTCAGTGCCTTAACCACTACGCTACGGCCTGCCCCCCACGGGAAGACGGCAGCAGCTGTAAAAACCCGAAGATAGATAGATAGATAGATAGATAGATAAACATATCAAATATTGATTAACATTTTACTGCTAGTTCGTTGTAGGTAACTGAGTTCGGCATATTCGCTGTAGAGTTTTTAGAATTGAATATTTTTCAGTAGAATGAGGGGAATATCTTGCATTGGATATAACATATGAGTTAAATTGTAATTCAGGAAGAATACGTAATGTTAAAAATCTTAAATATTTAAATTCAACTACAGAAATTGAAAGACGAATAAATGATGGAAGATGAACCATTGGTATGTTGAACTGAGTGCTTCGGAATAGAAATATAATATAGACCTAAAGAACGAAGAAAACTATATTTCAAGTTCCGTTACAAAGCATTTTATTATATGGGTCCGAAACCTGGACAGTAAGTAGGAAACAAGCCAACAAGCTGTTAGCAGCAGAAATAGATTTTTGAAGGCGATCGACAAGAATTAAAAAAAAAGATAAAGTCAAAAACAGCACAATAAGGGAAATTATTCAAGTTGAAAAAAAAAATTGAAAAAATCGAATAAAAACGTTTGAAATGGTATGTTCACCTCATAAGAATGGAGGAAGATAGAATACCAAAGAAGATCCTTGATTGGAAAGCAAATGGAAGAAGTGGAAGAGGCAGACCTACAACGATGGATAGGTGGAGTGAGGAAAAGTGTGGAAGCTAGAGATTTGAGGAAAGAAAATGCTATAGACAGGAACCTCTGGCGACAAATCGCTTTGAGTTGAAGGAGAAACATTGTATTGTGGAAAATTACTTTAAAAAAAAGATGCATTTATAATATTGGAAATCGTGTGCATCTTTAAGAAAACGAGTAAACCATTCATTTTGTTTCCTTTAAATGTAGCAATTTTTTTTGTGAGTACATGTTCTATATAAAAACATTTGGGGGCCGAATTAAAACAAAGTTCGCATTGAATAGTCCAATAGTTGAGAAGTACATGGGAGTATGAAATGAGAAAGAGAAATAAGACCAAAGTATAGGGGATGACATTAAAACCCTTTCTCGGCCTTGGAAGTCGGGAATTCTAACGATGCGAGAATCCAACTGGGCAAACACTCATCTACATGCAAACTGCAAGCGAAAGGAAGAAGGAGATGCTGACGAGTTTTAAGGCGATTTCAGCTGATGACGAGGATGATTACATTACGTCTCTGCAGACATCCTGCAGGAATCTTCAAATGAACAAGGCACCATTCCTTTAAGAAAAATTTTACCCCCAAGATTTTCTAATCTCTTTGGAAAAAAAAAAAGAAAACACGAATGTTGTTAGTATTTTCATTATTATAATTTGAACGTATTGATTTGTGTTTGGTTTAGATTAAACTTTAGAAAAGCTTAAAGGCGAAAGTTCCGATGAATATGTAACAAACGAGAGAATGCTACAATAAAGTTAAGACGAAAAAATAAATTAAATTTTAGTTAAAGAAAGCAAATCAGCATAATACCGAGTGGATTAAGAGTCTGTAAAGATTATAAAGGCTTCTTATTTGAATTTGAGGATTTGGAAATATTAAGTAGGCCTATGTATTGAGGGCAGTCATTTGTGAAGAAGGGTAAAGAATAACTGCTAATAAAAATATATGTGTGAATCTAATAACCCGACATTACTACAATTTTTGTTAATAAATGATACATTAAACTTTAATTTTGTTCCCGATGTTTCCAAGTTCAGGCGTTTATTTTAATTTTCATGTCATATATATAGAGGAACTTAGGATAATGTGGACCCTTCAGTTTGAGTGGACCCTATTAATATTATTTTTAATCGATGTTGCTCTCGAACAGAATATATTTTAATTTCTTCCCCTCATCAACTTTGACGTGTTACAGGCCAGTTTCTTTTATTCTCTGTGCGCACAAGGGTTTATTTGTGATATTTATGAAAACGACCATTGAAAAGTTTTTCAAGCTGAGAATTAATTCTTAATTTCTGCTATTGAATATTACAAATGTTGAAAAAACTCCTAAATGTATTATATTATGCAGATGTTGTTTTAATATACTGATGGGTTTGGTTTGATATTATGTGACATGGCTGCTGTATAAAATAATTAAAATACAACAAAGGAATTCGTTAATGTAGACTCTCCACGAGGCGGTTAAAGTGGACTTGGGGTTTACTTTACACGAATACGTATATTTTATCAACTAGGGTGCTATATGTAAAAGCCATACACTTAATTAATTTTATTTATTATCCCTGTAAGTTTACCTATCTGCAGATGAATGACGTGTGAATGTTATAATTAACGACAATTTTTCAAAACATTAAATGAGTACCAAGCTTTTTAATTATGATCAGCCATAATACTTTCAGATTAATTTGTGCCTTTGTATAAATTAACAGAGTAAATAAACTTAAAATATTCTAAAGGCTAGGATGGACTCTGGGGTCTACTTTACCGCAATATGCAGGTTAAAGTGGACCTTTCTTATAATGTAAAAAGTTTATAAATTATGAAGAAATTTTCATATTTGAATAAGATTACAATGCTATTTCATAGTTATAACACTAATGATAATCACTGTAATTAAACAAAATTCAATCCCTTAATTAAAAGAAGAAAAAACAACAAATTCAAAATAGGGGTCTAATTACACGATGTTCCTATATATATATATATATATATATATATATATTGTATACACTTATGTCCCTCACTCAGACAATTAAACCCCCTATCGGCAAGTACCATAAAGCAATATTAGTACTGCCATTACTTAAAAAAATAATATTGCTTTCCTTTCTGTTTTTAGGGAGCTGTTAATAACGCCGCATGTATAACTGACTTTATTGATCTTTATACGATAATTCGTCATATACGAAATTTCAGACGATGAAATTGAAACAATAAATATCATAAAAAATATCGATATTTTTAATGAAAATCAGTTACAAGTAGGTAGTTTAACAATGAGGTGGGAAAATATCAATAAGGGAGTTCAATTGTACAAGGAACAAACAAAAGAATGCAACAGTAAAATGCAAGTAAAATTACATGAGTAAAAATTATGAAGATTTTTATGGCATCAATGTGAAAAAATAAGAGCATTAGTGAATATGTCTGCAAAATCTACACAATTGAAATAAATATATCTACTTGTTATGCTCCTTGCCTCTGGTCCCGAGGGTCGCGGGTTCAAACCCGGCTGGGGTCGATGGATTTTTTTAGGACGGAAAAATCCAAGGAGCAAGTCCTCCGGGAGGTACTTTAAGCCGTGGGTCCCGAGTCTGAAGATTTTCAGGCTCGGAAAAAAACCTTAAGCCTGAATGAAAAGGCATCTAAGCAAAATTTACCGAATATTCCCGTCCCAGTACTACCTTGGTTTCCTAGATGTCAGTATGAGGCGGAACGCTGACCACGGACCACTCAAAATGACATCTATACGAAAACAAGTGTAACTAAATTAGTATTGTTCAAATTCTTCCCTGTAGGGGGAGAGCGCCTAAATCTCTGTAAAGGGAAAACATAGGCTTACAATACAATGGTAGTACCTATGTTAACATATAGATGAAACAAAAATAAAATAAAGAGAAAGAAAATAGGAACAGCAAAAATTAATTTTTACGACCGTTAGCAGATTACACAATCATAGATAAAAAATTCGACGACGATAAATGAAATAGGTTATTCAGTCTTACAGAAAAAAAACATTAAATATAAATAAATAATTAGTTCGAACACATTGGAACAACGTCGCAAAGTAGAATACAACACATTTTTTTCAACTATATATAACTAGATCAGCGTTGACCTATGGTAGTGAAGCATGGACACTAAAAAGACAACATGAAAGTAGAATAACGGCTTGCGAAATGAGATTCATGCGCAGAACAGCGGGTTACACCAGATGGGATCGGAAAAGGAACACCGATATCTTAAAAGAATTGAAGACTACGCCAATTTTGGAATATATTAAACAGTGCCGCTGCACTAGAATGGACCAGATTAGAAACGAGGATATCCGTGAAGAACTGCAGATCTACTCCATAAAAGAAAAGATATTTAACAACAAGATACAGTGGAAAGAACATGTAGAAAGAATGGAAGAAGGTAGATTACCAAATAAAATCTTGCATTATTTTCCAAGAGGGAGAAGAGATGTCGGACGTCCTCGGAAGGGATGGTCTTAGATCTATTAGTAAAGAGGGAACAGGCAACTCTTGCCTAAACCCGGAAGTGAAGAAGAAGAAGAAGATTAAACAGTGCCAACTAAATTGCAAACACCATTTTGAAAGAATGAGTTCAAATCGGATCCCCAAAGCTGTTTATAATTATATACCAAGAGAACAAAAATATCTGGGCCCTCCTATGAAACGCTGGAGGGAAAATGTTCTATAGGATCGTAACAGGCCTTGGCCTAATACTTGGAAGGAAGAAGAAGAAGAAGATAACTATATCTCGGTAGTCCCAAAAATCTCTTGATATGGAAACAGGTCAATGGTATAATTACAGGAAAGAGAATAAGAAGATGAAGAATAAAAATTATATGTAGTGATACAAAAATACTAGCTCAGGAGAGCTTATGTTCGCTCGACTATGAACCTCTGTGTTCGATTAGTGGCAAGGAGTTGGTTTCAGTTAGTTACATGTGGACATAGTCTACCACTGTGTGATTGGGATAGCCTCACTGTCTCGTATGCAGTGGGCCTAGATTCGGCGTTCTGTCGAGACAAATTTACTGGTGAAGTAATTTTCGAGATATTTCATCACCTATGAGACAAATGTCAGGAAACTGTAAGGCTCAAACGCTCCTCGAAGATAACCGCTTCGTTTTCTACAAAAAAAAAAATCCGGATTTTATGCCACGGCACCGCCTATATTAGACGCAAATTTAACCTGGCAAAACACAAATGAAACACATATGTAAAAGGACTTTCTCCATCTTACATTATATTAGACGTTTAAAGAATTTTCTCCCAGTTTCGTTAAAACAAATCCTTGTGCAGAATCTTGTGTTACCACACTTCGATTATGTGACATTATAATATAATGATCTAAACTATGCCTTTGTCGCAGAGACTGCAGCGTGTTCATAATGCTTGCGTTCGATTCATTTTTAATATCGCCGTTATGACCATATTTTCGAACACTTTAATAACCTCTCTTATTGACAGACGTAAATTGCACTCTCTTTCACTACTTTTCAAGCTTCTGAGTTCCTACATTCCTACTTACCTGACGTCCAGATTCAGAAGTTATCCTCTTACCACAATATTGACACTAGGTCACAAGATAGCAGTCTGCTAACAATTCCTCTTCATAGCACTTCCTCCTATTCTACTTCCTTCACAGTAGCCTCTGCCCGCTCCTGGAATCTCCTTCCTCAAGATATCAGGGGTTGCCGCACACTTGGCACCTTTAAGTCACGCTTATGCAGTTACCTGTTGTCTAATAACTAATTTTTCTCCTCTATTTATTTAATTTTATACTATGTCATTAATCTTTTCCTCGTTTTTTATATATCTTTTACATATTATATATTTAATTAGTTAAATTTAGAGTAAATCAAAATACAATATAAATATTAATTTATTGTATCCGTAACATGTAATCGTTTATGTATATTGTAATTTAGATGTAAGACTGTTTTTTTGTATTTTTTTAAAAAACCTGGTTGAGTGGTAGACAGGCCTTAAGGTCTTAACTCTGCCAGGTAAAATAAAAATGTTATTATTATTATTATTATTATTATATATATTATTATTATTATTATTATTATTATTATTATATTAATAATTCAAATAAAAACATTCAACTATTTATTGTTGCAATATATGAATAATACCTGAGAGAAATGTACAGGGTGTAACAGGACCTCACCGACAAAATGATAGGGATGATAGGCCATGCAGAGAGGATCACTTTTGTGAAGGAACACACAGTCGCAAACACGTCGTTTATGAGTTATGCGCAGTTGAAGGTGTTCACCCGTAAGGGTCGGAATTGAATACAAACAATTGTACACGTATCATTTATTGAAAAAGACATGTTTTTACAATAAGTGTTTAGACGACATCAAAAAGAATCCTGCCATGATCGGCCGTGCTGGCCGATCATTGCTGTGACGATATCAAACATGCAGTGAGGCACAAAGTCGACTGTTTGAACATTTATTGTAAGAACAGTCTTTTTCAATAAAATGATACTTGTACAATTGTTTGTATTCAATTCCGATCCTTACGGGTGAACACCTTCATCTGCGCACAACTCATAAACGCGTGTTTGCGACTATATGTTCCTTCACATAAAATGATCCACTCAGCATGACCTATCATCCCTATCATTTTGTCGGTGAGGTCCTGTTACATCCTGTATATGTAGATTTTTTAATGTAAGAAAGGCTTTAAAGTTAAATTAGAAGTTCAGCTGAAAGTAACCTAAAATTACCATATTTACAATGTAAACTAAACCCGAAGCACGTAAAATGCAGTAGGTGGCTTTAGAACACACACAATGCAAATATATATTAGTCATTGCCCAAACAATGTAGCCAACTTATTACAGAAGCACTCTAAAGAACGTGAACGCTAAAGTAATTTGGTGTATATTAACTCGACTATTTTCTAACTCTAATTTGCCTAAATTAATCTGTTGTTCACTAACTATTTTCTCATCCTAACTTGCACAAAAAAATCTAGTGATAACGTACCCATTTTATCACCCTAAACTGTACACTAATATAGGTGGACTCCTGGAATACACTAATTTTATATACGAGTAAATCATCATCATCATCGTCATCACTCCAGGGATTAGGCAATTGCCCGTTCCGACTTCATATTGCATCAGCCCAACGTCTTCTAGGTCTTCCTACATCACGCCTTCCTCTTGCTTGATAATTTCTGGCTAACAATGGATACTCTCCTTACTCATTCCATCCATATGATCAATCCATTTCTGTCTGTAATTCGTGACTTTATCCAATAAAGGCTGTACTTTCAATTCTTCTCTTATATCCTCATTTCTTATTCTATCAAGTCTTGTACATACGAGTAAATACATTGGCAAATTAGTTCTAGCTGGAACATTTGTTATCATGTTGCCATCAGTCATGTATTCTACGATAGATTAAACGCAGGTGGTATTCTGTCATAGAATAGCCAAAAATGTTTGTTGCAGTGAGGCCTTCAATATATTATTTGCATAGGATGCAACTAATTTCTATAATCTGTTGTTTATGTGGAGACAGCCATAAAAGGAGGACGTTGTTACCTTCTCAACAGCTGATGTACGAATTGCGAGTGTTTATGTAGTATTTTTCTTTGTTCCAGGTGCTCATCCAGCAACTAAGATGCAGCTTGCCACTATTAAGGTCAGTCTTCAACGTTCATATAATTTAATTTCTATTCCTCACATGAGGGAATAGTGAATTTGGCATTTAAGTATCACGTGTGTATCTAATGTTGTTGCTGTTTACCTACACAATCACCATTTAATCGGTGAGGGAACTTAATACCGTAATAAAAGTCCGTGAACAAGAAACCACCAACAACTTTTGGTGGCGAGGAAGACACAAGATTTTATGTGCACAAGGCGTAGGGACTAGGAAAACCAATTTCAGGCGCAACTTCCTGCGTAATAAAACTGTCAATTGTAACTTTCTATTTACAGTTAACTTAACGCAAATATATTGCTCGATTCTAAATAATAATGTCTTATTAAACTGTACAAGCAATTTAATTACAAATTGTAATGCTTCAATCTTACCTTAAATATATAGAAATTCCATATTACAGTTTATTATTATACTTTTTTTTTGTATTATGATTAATATTAACCTTTTCCTTACCTAATTTAAAAATGATCGTGTATGAAAGAAAAAATATTGGGCATTTTCTTTATTTATAACTAGCCTACACCGGCGTTGCTACGCGTAAATAAATATAATATTACTAGCTAATACCCGGCGTGCGCTGCTACTCCTAAATAAATGTTAATGTGTTTTTACCACCAGCCTTGATTTGCTATGCTTGCCCGGGAATCAGCTTATCCCGATCTTCTTGGTATCAATGAAACACAAAATGGTTATTGTGAGTTATCCGTAAATGATAAACATATGCTCTGGCGGACTCTTTGTAGAGTTTGTTGAGATATTCAATTCCGTGTACAATAATTTGTCGTGTTTGTTATGGTTTAGGCAGCGTGTCATTTAAGCGTCAAAATAAGGACTTTATTACACGTTTTTCACTAAAAGGGTGATTTTTAGGGGTGAATGGGTTGAGTATTACACTCTCTTATAGCCTATGTTCATCCGGGAATCTCCTGAACATTTCGCAAAAACCCCATCAAAATCGGATCAACGGTATGGCCGCGCATAGAGTACGAACAAGCAAACCAACAAGCAAACATTCATTTTATATATTAGATAAATATAATGAAAGTCTATAGATCCCTAATATATTTTACCCATCCACAGTAATTCTGCTCGAGAGCAGGTCTTTCACTGCAATCATAGCATTTTCGTGCTATGTGTTGCAGCTTTAGTAGGGAATTATAGGTGTGGTTATTTTCCCGTTGCTTTCCACAATATATTTTATAAGCTTAAATAACTATGTTAAGGGAATATTTATAATTTTTTATGGGTTTAAGCTTTTTTATTTCCTTTATTATTTAATGAACATATTTAAATAGTTACACAGGGTTAATAATAATAATAATAATAATAATAATAATAATGTATTATTTAAGCTGAGGAGTTAAGGCTTTATTGCCTTCTCTTCTCTCAACAAATGAATAATAAAACCATACAAAAACTATATACTTATTACAATTTAAAATGTTATTAAAATATAGACTAAACAAAGCACAATGCGGATGTAGTCTCATATTGGCTAACACTAACAAAACATGGAATAGAAATAAAATTAAGTGAGAAAAGCTTCCTACATGAATATTTGTACGTGTATATAAAATGCTGGGGCACGCCATAGCGGTTAAGGCACTGCGCTACAAGGTCGAGGGTTCGAGTCCCGGTGGCGGCACTATGGCCCAGAGGTCGACTCAGCCTCTAACGGAAATTAGTAAAAGAGGCTTGTTCTGGGGTAAAAACGGCCGTCACGCAGGTCTGACAACCCGGCTGACATCAAGTGCCGATAGTTAAGAACAAGTGGGAGCCTTTAACCTCCTACTACCCCAAGGGCCTCCCGAGGCCTGCAGTGCGATCACTTGACTTTACTTTACTTTTTTTTATGAAATGCTGAATATAGTTGTTATGCAGGAAGTATTTTCAATGTGTGGAACTTAAGGTATCAGTTAATTTTTATATAAATCATAATAGCGATTGACAGTCCCTGAAATGACTGGGAAGTGAGGTGCATGCTCTAGTCATAAATATTGTTTAAGATTCAGAGTATAAACAACCCTCTATCGTGGTATCGAATGTAAAGGAGTATTTTGTGATCTGGGTCCTAAATTGTGATGGGACGATACATTTTGAAAATGTGTTGATATTTTTTTATTGTATTCAATGCACCTGGTTGTCATTCAACATTTCTGGTTTTCTCTCCTGCTATTAGCGTAATTGTAACCAATTCCTAAGATTGGCGCCTGGAAGGCGGACTTATGTTACCCCGATGATATATTGTGTGGTGATGATGATGATAGAGTGGTGCGCCAGGAGAGTTCTTAATCATATACGTAATCTATGGCTAATATAATGATGATGATTATGATGGCCATATGATATTCGGGGACAGTATGGGTCTTAATGTTTCCTGACATTTATCTTACAGGTGAGGAAAAAAAAACCGAAAAAATCATCCAGGAAACTTGTCCCAAACGAGGATCAAACATGGGTCCGCCGCATGATAAGGCAGCACGCTATCTCAAAACCAGATTGGTGGATACCACGCGTTGATAAATAACTTGGTAAACATGTTTGCAGAATTTGGAAAAGCAAAACATGCGAATGTACTTTCTTCTGCTATTTAGTCTTCTTCTTCTTCCTTCCTTCCAAGTATTAGGCCAAGGCCTGTTACGATCCTATAGAAAATTTTCCCTCCAGCGTTTCATAGGACGGCCAGTGATCTTCGTCCTCTTGGTATATAATTAAAACAGCTTTGGGGATCCGATTTGAACTCATTCTTTCAAGATGGTGTTTCCAATTTAGTTGGTAGGCTACTGTTTAATATATTCCAAAATTGGCGTAGTCTTCAATTCTTTTAAGATATCGGTGTTCCTTTTCCGATCCCATCTGGTGTAACCCGCCGTTCTGCGCATAAATCTCATTTCACAAGCCGTTTATTCTGCTTTCATGTTGTTTTTTTAGTGTCCACGCTTCACTACCATAGGTCAACACTGGTCTAGCCAAAGTGTTATATAAACGTAATCTGGTGTTTTTTGTACAAGGGATGGTTTCATAACTTGATTAATAATTCCTAAACTTTTATTATAACTAGTAACTTTTTCAGGGATATCCTTTTCATCCCAGATAGAGAGATAATATCCAAGATATTTAAATTGATTAGATCTCTCTAAAATTTTATTCTGGAGACAGATTTTACTGTGTATGGGGTCCTTCCCATGAAATGCCATAATTTTAGTTTTGTTAATTGATATTTCCATATTAAATTTGGCACCTATTTTTGTAAATTATAAATTGATCGTTGCAAATCATTTTCGGAAAGTGCCAGAAGAGCTAAATCGTCTGCAAAAAGAATAGCATCGAGTTTGAGGTTCCTATTGATGGGTATATATCCTCGTTGTGTTTTCCTCCATTCATTTATTAATTTATTCATGTATATTTAGTCAAAGCCACAATAAGGCCTGATGAGGATACACGTGGTCATAACTACGGAGATTGAATAGAAATCGAATGCATGCATTATAAGCATGCTGTAGTCTGTCAGAATATACACTGTGACAAACATCCTTGCAAAATTTAAAATTTATATAGCCCATCTGCAATTAATCCTTCATGCAAAGAATACAAATTATATCAAGAGATTTTCTATATAATAACGGGTGACTACTTCAAACGATGTTTTCTTGCTGTGGATATAACTAGCTAACTAACTAACTAACTAACTAACTCACTGGCAATATCGAAGCCGTAGGTTCATGGCCGCGCGGACATAAGCTCTCCATACATCCCTCTCCTGAGCTAATGTTTTCCAATTATTCTCTGTATAATCTACTTCTCTCAAATCTTGTTAATGTTATTCCCCACCTCATTCTTGGTCTACTAACTTGGCGGTTTTCCTCTGGTTTTCCTACAAGAAGCTAAGGCTATAGGACATATAATTTTGTTACATTCGAATTCAATTTCTACACCCCCTTAAAAATACAACTGCGTCATTTGAGCTTAATATTGAGAATAGAAGAGGAGAATTACATTATTTCTTAGCTGAACATGCAATAATTATTTTTATAAGACACTAGCTAATACCCGGCATGCGCTGCTACACCTAAATAAATGGCAATGTGTTCTTGCATTTAGTTGAGTAAGTAAAAGGAATATATATATATATATATATATATTTATTTATTTATTTATATCGTTATTACTTTTAGATCTCCCGTGCTGATTACCCGGTGTTGCCCGGGAACCTACGCATCCCGATGTACCTGGCATAAATGAGCTAAAAGACAAATTTCGTTATTTTGAGTTATCCATAAAAGAATACCGCCCTGCGCTGCTATGCTTGCCCGGGAATCTACTTATCCCGATCTTCTTAGCATCAATGAAAGACAAAAATGGTTATTGTGAGTTATCCTTAAAAGATAAACATATGCTGTAGCGGACTTTTCTGTAGAGTGTTTTGAGATATTCAATTCTATGTACAATAATGTTGTGTATTTGTTATGGTTTAGACAGCGTAAGCCATTTAAGCTTACAAAAAGCGACATTTTTTCACGTTTTTTCACTAAAGAAGGTGGTTTTGAAGGGTGAAGGGCTTGAGTATTAAAACTCTCTTATAACCTATAACCTTCCCGGGAAAATCTTGAACATTTTGCAAAAAAGCCATATGACAATCTGATGAATGGTATGGCAGCACAAGCTTGCCCCGGAATCTACTTATCCCGATCTTCTTGGCATCAATGAAGAAAAAATGGCTATTGTGTGTTATGTGTAAAAGATAAACAAACGCTGTCGTAGACATTTTTGTAGAGTTTTTTGAGATATTCAATTCTACATACATTAATGTAGTGTATTTGTTATGATTTAGGCTGCGTAAGCCATTTAATGAAAAAAAGGGACTTTTTTCACGTTTTTCACCACAAAGGGTGTTTTTAAGGGTGTAGGAGTTGAGTATCACAACTCTCTTATAGCCTATGTTCATCCCCGGAATCTCCTGAACATTTTGAAAAAACCCCATCTCAATCGGATGAACGGTATGGCCGCACAGAAATTACAAACAAACAAACATTTTTATATATTAGATAATTTGATTAGCCAGTGTTTCTTTATTCAGTCTCTTCATACTCCTTTACCCTCATACACTAAAGTGAGATCTTTGCTATCATATTGGCTTCGTTTCGTGAGAGAGAAACTTTTTTATGAAAACAAAATTTGAAATGCACCTTCCAAATTATGTCTCTTAATTAGATGATAATTTGAGCATTAATAGCTAGGGATAAAATTAAGAGGTAGGAACATAGCGACTTTTATTTAATTATTGTATATTTGTTGTATTTCTTCTACTGAAAAAAAAAAGAAATTCCTGTTCAGAGGACTACAACCAATTCGCTGGCACTATGGTCGCGCATAAATAAACTCTCCAACGTCCATATTCTGAGCTGTTTTCCATTCATAACTAACTAAACTGCCATTGTCAAACCTGGAGGTTCATGGCCGCGCGGACATAAGCTCTCCATACACCCCTATCCTCACCTAATGTTTTCCAATCATCCCCTGTATACCTCAAATCATAGTTAATGCTATTCTCCCACCTCATTCTTGGTCTACCAACTGGGTGTTTTCCCTCTGGTTTTACTACAGGGAGGTTCCATGCAAATTTTTCATTCACCATTCGTGCTACATGTTATGCCCATCGCAGTTTACGAGATTAAACTGTTCTCATTATATCTGGCTTCGTATAAAAACCACGTAGTTCACTGTTATGGAGTCTTCTCCATTCACCTCGTCGGTTCATATCTCTTTTGTCCAAAAATTTTCCTAAGAACTTCATTCTCAAATACTCGCAATCTCCTTTATTACCTTAAAGTAAGAGTCCATGTTTCGCATCCATATAATATAACTGGTAGAATAATAGTTTTATGTATTTTCAGTTTAACGTTTTTTGAAAGGAGTTGGGACGTCAAGAGTCTCTGTAATGCATAATAGCACGCATTTCCAGAATTGAGCTTATGTTTAATTTCTTTGTGCATCTCATTCCTATTTGTGATTATTGTTCCTGAGTATTTATTCATTCCTTGTATAATATAACTCCTCATATCCTGGTAAATATTATTCACCCTCCTAATTTTTACCTATATAATATCGCTTTCCCTCAGGAATTCCTACAAGAAGTTTTCATGTTCCTCTTTCGTTCCCCGTTCGTACCATCCGTCCTTCTCATTGCAGTCAACGAGACTTTTTTTATACTCGTAACAACCGATTTCTCATGAAGATAATGTAGCTCACTTTTAATAGTTTTCTCCATTCATTTTTTTACTCCTCTCTTTGGAAAAAAAAATCCTACTTTTTTCTCAAGTATTCGTCTTTTTTCTCTCTCTTAATGAAAGAGGACATGTTTCCCATCTATATGATATAATTGGAAGAACTCCCCTTTTATATGTATATTTTTAATGTAACTTTTTAAGAAAAGTAGAGTTAAAAACAATTATTAATAGTATTATTATTATTATATTATTATTATTATTATTATTATTATTATTGTTACAATTTCAATTATTATTATTATTATTATTATTATTACTATTATTATTATTATTGTTATGAGTATTATTCTTACGAGTACTATTATTAATAATAATGTTATTATATTAGTATCGAGATTTATTCGCTATATTGACGAGGTAATAGGTTGTCATCAACGTGGATTTATAATAAATAGTTCTAAAATAGATCAGAATTTTAATATAAGACATATTCAGAAAAAAAAGGAATATATAATAATATGATCCATTATTGAAATTGTGTTAGATTATAATATGATACATTATTGGAACAGTGTTAAAATAACAGTACTGGAAAAATGTTAAATAACATCGTTTACTGCTTATAAAAGTGGTGGTGTAAAATTCTCAAATATAGATACTTCTAAACGAAGCCGGTCGTTGGCGATGGCACTAACACCTACCTGGCAACGGACGAAACGAGAATAATTGATTTGTATTTGTGGAAAGAATTGTTGGTGTGTGTACCAAGTCTTGAATGGTGTAGTAGGCTGCACACTCCTACGGGAAAGGAGAGGTCCACGGTTCGATTCCTGGTCCAGACATTAATTTTTCTTTTCACAATATCATTATAATATTATAATAGACTGTACATCAACTATATGTAAACTTCAAAAAGGCATAAGATTCAATCAAGAGGGAGAAGTTTGTATAGTATCTTTGTGGAATTGGAATTTCTAAAAAGTTAGTTAGACTTATTCGAATATATTTGTATGGTACAAAAAGAAAGGTGTGGGTAGACAAACAATTTCCATATACATTTGAAAATTCTAATAAGTTAAAAGCAAGAATTATGTAATATAGGTCTAATCTCTACTCTTCAACTACATGCTATAGCATGCTATGAATGTTTTAAAGGATAAAGAAGGTGTGCAACTCAAGCATATTAATAAACTGTTAGTTCATGCGAAGGGCGAACATGCACACTCAGTTGAGTAACACTAAGAAATTGGGGTTGGAAGTAAAGTAAATACATTGTCAACATATAAATACATTATATAATGGAAATGGACAGTTAATGTCAAATGAGAGGAATTTGAAGGAATAACTGAGTTGAAATAATGAGAAACAATAATATTACAGACATGAAAGAGGTGCAGAAAAAAATTAAACTTAACTCAATTCTGGAAATGATTGTTATTATGCATTAAAAGGCTCTTGTCACACCCCAACCCCTCTAAAAACGTTTATCTGAAAATATATAAACCTGTTATTCTTCCAGTTATATTATATGAATACGAAATATGGACCTCTAATTTTAATGGAGAAAAATATTACTTGTATTAGAGAATAAAGTTACCAGGAAAAAATTCGGATCAAAGAGAAATAAACTGATAGAAATGGAGAATACTTGATAACAGGGATCTACATAATTATGGGAATCCAGATATGACAAAGCAGTTATGTCTCATAAACTACGAAGCAGAACGTGGTCGCACCAATGTGTAATGAATGAGGGACATGGAAACACCTTGTTGGAACACCAGAGGGAAAGCGCCTAGTAGGCAGGCCAAGAATGAAGAAGAGAATACTACTAAATATGATTTGAAGGAAGTAGATTAACGGAAACATTAGTTCAGGATAGTGTTTGTATGGAGAGCTTATCTCCGCTCAGCCGTGAACCTACGGGTTCGATATGTGCAAGTGAGTTAGATATTTAGTTATAAAGAGAGGAGAAAATATTAGAGTATTTTGAGAATACAGCTCTTAGGAAATATTTTGCCTAACTGAGACGAATAGACAGGTGAATGGAGAAGACTACTTAATAGTGAGCTACATGATATGTATGGGAAGCAAGATATAATAAGAGTAGTTAGATCTCGTACAATTCCATGGGAACTTTAGGCACGAATAAGGAATGAAAGAGGGGCATGGAAACTGTAGGAAAACCAAAGGAAAATCATGCAGTAAGTAGGCCAACAGTGAAGAGGCAGAATAATATTAACCGTGAGTTCACCCATCATCATCATCGCCATCAATTTATTTTAGGAACAGGTCGTTTGAGCCTGTTCGTATTAAATTTCAAGATGTGGTTGGTCACTCCATCTTAATTTTAGTCTTCCTTTATCTCGAAGTACTTGATACTGCAATGCTATTTTAGGAAAGCGAGATGAGTCCATTCTTTGGACTTGTTACATCCAATTGCTTTGATAATTCTGAATTTTATTCAACTACCCTATAGGATTAAATAGAAATATTGATAAATCCTCTTCCATCCTCACTTTTCTATTAAAGACACTTTCGGATTCTTAATTTTAAATTATAGCGTTAGCAATCTTAACCTTAAAAGAACCTTACTTGAACTTTTGAGCCTTTGGTCTCTTTGGTAGACCAAGAATGAGGTGGGAGAATAACATTAATCATGATTTGAGGTAAGTAGATTATACAGGGGATGATCGGAAAACATTAACTTAGGATAGGGATGTGTGGAGAGATTGTATCAGCGGCGGCCATGAACTTACGGGTTCGATAGAACCAGTGAGTTAGTTAGTTAGCCTATATTTTAAAAATTTAATTTATCTCGTATATGTATATTTCTTTGTCTGCTCATTTTTGCCAAAACTAGATTTCAGAGAGGTAAACTAACAGGGAATGATTAGGAAACGTTGATTCAGGATATGGGCGTATGGCGTGACCATAAACCCAGGGGTTCGATAGTGGCAGTGAGTTAGATAGTTACAATTATAAGTATTATACTCTGTTTTTGAAACGATGGGGATATTTTATAAATATCATAAAAATATATTATGAACATCGTTCAGTTGTAAAACCGAAGTTAGGCTGGCACACTTTGGGTAAACATGGGTAAATTTACGAGGAGAGTGTTGAAAAAATACCTCGCTTTGAAGTTTTCACCTCAGAAATAAAAATAAACAACATTTACCTCAAAGAAGAGAGAAAAATCTGCAAAGCGTCGAACTGGGATAGAGTTGTAACACAGCATCTTAAAGGATTCCAATCCACATGATGGTGGATTAAACAGTGATAATGCTTGTAAAGTACTTTTTTTCCAGAATGGCGTACGTCTTGTAAACGCAAATCCTCTCTTCCGGACTGTGAACATTTCCTCCAGCTTTCGCGAATACTTAACAAGTTCACGGGATGACTAAAATAATTTACTCGTGTTACAACTTCAACCTCATTATAATTCTGTCTTTGCATTTCCTGATACATTATTAACTAAATTAAAATCTGCTTATTAAAATAGCTCTCTTCTCATTTAAACTAACAATTAGAATTTATAAGGATAATATTCGAATGGGAAGCACAAAGAAATTAAACATAGGCTCAAATCCTTTCAAAAACCTTAAACTGAAAATACATACTTACTTAATACTTAATACAGGATTTCCACTTTGCAGAAGTTCGCGCTTGATTCCTGCTTTCCAGAGATTCCTATCTTCCCATTGTCCTTCTTCCATACCACTCTTCATCATGACATCATATATTCCCTCATGCCATGTTCTTTTACTTCTCCCCTTTTCCTTCTGCCTGGTACCATCCAATATAAACACCTGTTTAGGCCACTGGTCTTCCGACATCCGTTGTACATGTCCATACCACTGTAGAGCTCTCTCTTTGTTACCCTATGAGTAACAGTTTCTTGTGCATCCATTTCTTGTCTGATATATGTATTTCTAATATGTTTTAGCCTGGATATTCTCATACTTCTCCGTAATCCATCCATTTCTGTCGCCAAAATTCTTTTCTGCATCCTTTCATTTATTGTCCAGCTTTCTGATCCATATGTAAGTATATACTTTCTATTAGTGTCTGTATAATCTGCTCTTGTAATAACAATAGTTAAGACTCGTAGACTGCGATGGGCAGGACATGTGGCACGAATGGATAATGAAAGACGTGCATGGAAGATTTTCTTGTAGGAAAACAAGACGGTGGTAGAATAGCTTTAACCATGATTTGAAGGAATTATATTTTGTAGGGAAAAAATGGAAAACATTAGATTAGGATAGGGATGTATGGAGAGCTAATGTCCGCGCTGTCATGAACTATGGGTTCGATAGTACCAGTGAGTTAGTTAGTTAGAGATAATATTCATTTTTTTAAATTCCCTCTCTGTCTTTAGCTTTGTTTTTCTCCTTTCAGATTTTCTCAACGCGCACTTATGTATCTTCTTCCGTATTTTTTCTATTATATTATCTACTAGCTAATACCAGACGTTCGTTGCTACGCCTACATAAATTAAATATTAAAGATTAATTAAATTGTATGGTAAACGCTGAGACGAAACAAACATGGCGGTTGTTAGTCTTTAATTTCGGATTTCTGATAAACCTTCACTTCTAATTGTCGGATTTCGGTTATTTTCGGACAATACTCACCTCGGTTTATTTTAATTGGATGTACCAAGTTTCGTTATTGAAACTAAAAAAATTCTAATCGCTAGAGCGATTTTTAAATTTCACTTCAGGTGAACTCCTACACGTAATGGTTTTAGAAGGTCCAGTTGTGAATCTAAACCATCCATGGACCCGCTCAAACACGCAGAAAATCATTTATCAAAATCGGTCCAGTCGTTTAGGCATTTTCGGGTTTCAAGTAAATTTACACTTCTAAGTATCAGATTTCGTTAATTTTTGCATAACACCTACCCTCGGTTTTTTTAATAGGATATACTGAGTTTCGCTGTGAAACATAGAAAAGTGATGCTAGAGCTATTTTTAAATTTCACTTCAGGTGAACTCCTACACGTAATGGTTTTAGAAGGTCCAATTGTGGATCTAAACCATCGAGGGACCCAACCAGACATCCACAAAAAAAAATCATCAAAATCGGCCCAGTCGTTTGGAGGAGTGAGTAAAGTGACAAACACACACACACACACACACACACACACACACACACACACACACACAACACACACACACACACACACACACACCGTGTTCCAAAATGATGGACGGGGTTTTAAGTAGTTGGTATAGCTTTACAAACGAAATTGGATGCGTAATTATTTGCTTTAATGGTAGAAAAACTGTGAAAGTTTCATATCCTGTATGCAGTAATTTGTTTCTTGTCGTTATTACGTCGTCAGCATTAAATTTCTGAAAATGGCGATTCCTGTACAGATATCATTCTGTGTGTTGCAATTTGCGAGGTCTGCTTTCCATTGTTGCAGTGCAGCGAGCTTTCCGACAGCAATTTAGAATTGATCCTCCGACAGATAAAATTATCCGTCGATGTTATAAACATTTATAAACAACTAGATGCATCTGTAAAAGGAAAAGTCCAGGACGTCCACGAACACCAAATGAAGCGTCGGTCCGGATGACATGATTTATTCCCATACCCTCTACGGTCTCCCGATCTCACACCTTGTGATTTTTCCTGTGGGGGTATGTAAAGGACCATGTGTACGTACCACCACTTCCGATCGACCTTCCAGACTTGAGAAGAAGGATTGTTGCTACTGTTGAATACATTACTCCAAATAAGCTGACCAAGGTTTGGGAGGAATTTGACTATCGGCTAGATGTGTGCCTTGTGACGAACGGTGCTCACATCGAACACTTTTAAATTATGTTATGAAAACTCGAAGAGTTTCTCTTTAATCCCATGTAACTTTTGTTCTTATATATATATATATATATATATATAGATATTATAAATATATTTTTGACATTTGGCAATGAAGGCAAATATGATATGAAAAGAAAAATGAATGCTTGAGTCGGGATTTGAACTCGAGTCTCTAAAGTCTGTACCTTTAGCGCTCTAACCAACTGAGCTACCCAAGAATTCCAATACAAGCATACAATTTTCTTATACATGTAGTATTCTCAATTCACACAAGAGGTAGTGGAAATATCATTCAACTGCCATCTAGCGGCTAACGTAACAGTTAAGCAAATTAAGTTGGTTAGAGCGCTAAAGGTACAGACTTTAGAGACTCGAGTTCAATCCCGACTCAAGCATTCTTTTTTTCTTTTCATATCATATTGGCCTTCATTACCAAATGTCAAAATATATTTATAATATATATATATATATATATATATATATACAAGCGTTACTGCTATAAAGTAAATATTCTCTTTAATAATTTGCTTAACTGTTACGTTAGCCGCTAGATGGCAGTTGAATGATATTTCCGCTACCTCTTGTGTGAATTGAGAATACTACATGTATAAGAAAATTGTATGTTTTGTCTTGGAATTCTTGGGTAGCTCAGTTGGTTAGAGCGCTAAAGATACAGACTTTAGAGACTCGAGTTCAAATCCCGACTCAAGCATTCTTTTTTCTTTTCACATCATATTTGCCTTCATTGCCAAATGTCAAAAATATATTTATAATATCTATATATACAAGCGTTACTGCTATAAAGTATATATTCTCTTTAATAATTTGCTTAACTGTTACGTTAGCCGCTAGATGGCAGTTGAATGATATTTCCGCTACCTCTTGTGTGAATTGAGAATACTACATGTATAAGAAAATTGTATGTTTGTCTTGGCATTCTTGGGTAGCTCAGTTGTTTAGAGCGCTAAAGGTACAGACTTTAGAGACTCGAGTTCAAATCCCGACTCAAGCATTCTTTTTTCTTTTCATATCATATATATATAATGTAAGAGAAATTAAATAACTTTGAAACCCCTTCCATCATTTTGGAATATTCTGTATAATCTAAATTAATTAAAACTTAAATATTTTCGTGGTTATGGTGTGTTGCAACTTATGAATTTTAGGTAAGGAACCGAGTTAAAACAAAACCTGCTGAAATTAATCTACTGGTTGTTGGAGTCGTTTAGATGTGATGCACATAATCACACATTAAATTAATTAAATGTAGGCCTCATAGACCTGTTGCCTTTTTCATTCAGTCTCTTTAAGAGATTGGGGCAGGAAACCTAACTGATGAAATTTAGGCCAACCCGTATTTTTGAAATGTGGCATTTTGAAAGTATACAGCTCGTTATTTTGCTTATATATTCTGGCAAAGGCTAATTTTTAAAAATATGTTTATTTCTTATTAAAACCATCCAGTTTAACTTGGAATCCCTAATTATAGTCTGAAGCTTCTCGTATACGCATGAAGTTAGGCCCTACACAACCTATTTTAAATGGTGGGGCGTAAGTTTAAAAAGATAAAAGAACCAAACCTTCTTTTAAGTTAGAAATATTTTGTGTCTGAAACATCTTGGATCTCCTTCTTGAAAATTTCGGCTCATCTCTGTCCATTAACTCTGTGGCTGTCCGGTTTCCATTATATAATTTTCTATATGTTTTAACATATATTTATTTTTATTTTTTACTTCCAGTCCGCAATTTAATTAGTTTATTTAACATTATATAATGCATTTTCTTAATATTTCCATATAGTCTCTTCTCCTTCCCTTCTTTTCATCAAAAATCAGCCAGTTGAGATTTATCATGTTCATTCATAACCCAGGTTTCACTCCTCTAAGTTAACGCCGGTTTAATTAGTGACTCACTGGCATTAATCGACCCTTAATGTTCATGTGCTGCGTGGACCATATAAGCTCTCCATACATCCCTAATCCTCCCCACTGTTTTCCACTCATCTCCTTATAATCTACTTCCCTCAAATCATAGGTAATGTAATTCCCCCACCTCATTCTTGGTCTTCCAACTGGGCATTTTCCCTCTGGTTTTGCATTAGTATTTCATATAATCAGATTTTTGTTTCACGTGTCAAATATTTGAATTTAAGTATTTTATTTATTGAAAAAATAACACTTCTTAGCATTTTGTGTTATTTTATTAATTTATTCCTCACTATTGTTATATTTATTTAGCCCCATTAAACATGAGTCCATGAATTAAACGGTTATGAAGTAATGTCAGTTTTACTGTTTGGCACTCGCTGATAGGATGTACCAATTCCAACTAAACCTTCACAGTCCGATTCAAATCGGAGGTGGTACAATTTAAACGTCATAACCTTAAATTGGCTTAACGAGACTAGACTACATTATGTGTTGGAAGTTGAATCTCTTCTCCAACATACATCCCCCTCCATAGCCGTCAAGGAAGCATCCAGTTTCTGGATGTGTCCTCGACAGCCGAGAAGGGAACCATGTGGTTCATGAAACCAACCTCCGGCTACTTTAGGGATTTATGTACCCTATTTAGCATTTTGGTATGTCGTCAGTGGTGATAACGAGCGCATATCCCAGTGCCAAACGTAACCAGCCGCAGATCAGGAGACAAAAATCCAGTGGTCAGACATTAACAAGCCTTTCCGACGCTGGTCTTCTCTGATGTTCTGGTCGATACTCCAAGCCGCCAACAGGAAGACCGCCACCGCCGCAGAGACCGCCAACCCCTAAAAGGACAAGAGCGGGAAGCCAAGTCGACATTCCATTCAGAAACGGTTCTTTCGGATTTAGATGATCTATTGAATATTTTAGGATTTTGAAAATGTTTGGACATTTATATTTAACTGGTGGACTCTATGGGACCACTCCGACATTTGTCTTAACACCAAGGGAAACCACCGATACCTTGGTAGAGTGGCTTGAATTTAATAATAAATTAAAGCCAAATTGATCAGCATTGGACTCCAAAGCTAATTTGCTTTAGGAGTCACAATTTAAGATGTGTCAGGGCACTTCCTATTTTCATATGTAGTCATACACTCTACTATGAAAGTGCGTTTTTTTGTGATCTAGTTCGATAGATATAATTATCGAATCTGGATCATTTACTAGTTCCTGAAACTAGTTTGTCTATTACTTCATTCGTAATTAGACAATTTCTTTTAGAGAGGCTGGTTTGAATCGACCTACTCTTTTTTGTCGGAGCCGTGGCAGTTTGAGTGCCTATGGTCTCTTTTTTGGGTTCAGGTGAGATTTAAGTAATTTCTCCTGCCTGTTATTTAAATGACCCGGACCGCAAAGAAAACTAGATCATGTAAAAGGCCAATACCCGGCGTGCGCTGCTGTTTTTGCGTTTAGTTGAATAAGTAAAATGTAAAATAATTATAAATTTATATCGTTATTATTTTTAGATACCCCGTGCTCATTACCGGGCGTTGCCCAGGAATCTACTTATCCCGATCTTTTGGCATAAATTAGCTGAAAGACGAAAATTGTGTCTTTATGTTTATTCGAATGAGTAAAAGTAAATAGTATATTGCGATGCGAGGTTGGGAAGTGGTTTTATAGAACCCAAGAAAAATGTTTAAAAACCGATTGACAGCGAGGTTTTTAAATTCCGAGATTCTGTAAAACACTTCACAAACATGCGTTGTACATTATTTTTTTGCGTGATGGTGTTTTCAAAATAATAAAAAAATAGTAAAATAATATCTTTGTTGGAAATATTCTCGTTCATTATAAACAATTGACTAAAGTTAACAATGTGGGCAACGTTTATTAGTTGAAACAACAGGAGACCTTGAGAACAATATTTTGAAAAATAGCCGTAAGTACCGTATTTATTGTTTTATATTGTTTCAAATAAAGTTCAGTTCATTTAAAATGCAGTGATTTGTTTAATTCAATGTATATTATCACTACATCTTGGATATTTGTTGTATATACATTGTACGTAGTATACATAGAGAGCAGTGGTTTTACTTCCCGCACGTGGGTGTAAATGTAATATTACAGCATAGTTATTTAGGTTGGCAACCCCGAAATGTAGGAAGTTGAACTTTCAATCATGGTCGCCATTGCTCTAACTACGACAAAAAGCACTATCGCGCAAAATGAAATTATAAATTTGCTCTCTTCGTTATTGTAGTTAAAACGACAAATAAACTATTTATTTCTATGTCCAAACTACCTTCATACAATACAAAGAGTACGTACAATTTCATCTTCCAAAATTTAATATTCAAGCAATTACTATAAGGAAAATCATATCGTAATTATTTTCGATATCCCGTGCTGTTTACCCGGCGTTGCCCGGGAATCTACGTACCTCGATGTGCTTGGCATAAATGAGGTGAAAGACAAAATTCTTTATTTTGAGTTATCCGTAAAAGAATACCAGCCGCGCGCTGTTATGCTTGCCCGGGAATCTACTTATCCCGATCCTATTCGCATCAATAAAACACAAAAACATTTATTGTGATTTATCCGTAAAAGATAAACACATGCTGCCTGGGACTTTTTTGTAGAGGTCTTTGATATGTTCAGTTTTGTGTATATTAATTTTATGTATTTGTTATGGTTTAAGCAGCGTAAGCTATTTAAACGTAAAAAAAGTGACTTTTTCTGGTTTTCTCTACAAAGGGTGATTTTTAAGGGTGTAGGAGTTGAGTATTACAACCCTCTCCTGAATCTCCTGAACATTTACGAACAACCCTATCACAAACGGATGAACGGTATTGCAGAGCATAAAATACGAACAAAGAAACAAACATTCATCTTAATCTTAATATATAAAAATTACGTGTCACGTTGTTTGTCCGCGATGGAATCCTAAACTACTGAACCGATTTTAATAAAATTTTGCACACTCTGTGCTGTTTGATCCAACTTGAGACCAACGGTTGTTTATAACTAAATTTATAGTCGCATTAATTTTTATTGCAAATTATTTGTTTATTATTTAACAAAGAGTTATAATTATCTGTGAGTTCCATACGATTCTAACAGATGACGGTGCAAGGTAATTGGTTTATTATTTAACCAGGTGGCTGTGCTTTTTGTTGCAACCGCGAATTTCAATTGAATTACAAATATTGATTATTTCATAATTTAAGTGTGTTCAGTGTTTATTTTATTTTCAATATATCGATAATAATATTAATTTCGTATGTAAGTATTAGTTTTAAGTAATCTGGCTGAAAGACAGCAAATTAATTTAAATTTAACTGGACCGAGAAGGGACATTGGACATGGCGAATCTGTTCTAGAGACCATGAATGATAAGATATCAAGTGAATTTCCGCAAATTGGTATAGGCCTATGTGACAAATCTTACATTTAAGAAGAATGTCAATTTAAAAACATATGAACGTCCTAAGGAACGGAATACAGAACTGTAAGTAAGTCTGTTAATTATAGTAATATGCCTAATATTACAGAAACAATCTCCATGCCTCAATTAAATGAAAAACAAGATGACTATAATATATCACAAGATTATATTACTATACAGTTATTATTTAACCAGGTGACTGTGCTTTTTGTTGCAACCGCGAATTTTAATTGAATTTATTACAAATATTGATTACTTCACCAAATAAAATCTTCCATTATTTTCCAAGAGGAACAAGAGATGTCGGACGTCCTCGGAATAGATGGTTTTAGATCTGTTAGTGAAGACGGAACAGGCAACTCTTGCCTAAACTAGGAAGTGAAGAAGAAGAAGGAGAAGATTATTTCATAATTTAAGTGTGTTTGTGTTTATTTTATTTTCAATATATTAATAAAGTAAAGTGATCCCACTACAGGCCTCAGGAGGCCCTTGGGGTAGTAGGAGGTTAAGGCTCCCACTTTTTCTAGACAATCGGCACTTTATGTCAGCCGGGTTGTCAGTCCTGCGTGACGGCCGCCTTTACCCCAATAATAATATTAATTTCGTGTGTAAGTATTAGTTTTAAATAATCTGGCTGAAAGACAGCAACTTAATTTAAATTGAATTGGACCGAGAAGGGACATTGAACAATATGGCGAATCAGTTCTAGAGATCATGAATGATAAGATATCAAATGAATTTCCTCAAATTGGTATAGGCCTATGTGACATAAATCTTACATTTAAGAAGAATGTCTCTCTAAAAACATATGAAGGTCCTAAGGAACGAATAAGAGAACTATAAATAAGTCTATTAGTTATAATAATATGCCTAATATTACAGAAACAATCTCCATGCCTCAATTAAATGAAAATCAAGATAACTATAATATATCACAAGATGATATTACTATACAGAGACTTCTTGATGATGATGAGAATCCAAACTGCCAACAAGTTCGTAGAAAAAAAACGAAAGTATAATGAAATCAGCAAGCCCCCTCAAAATATACCATCAATAAATGTATATCATCCTTATGATATATTTATGGATGATACTGAGAATGCAGACAACATAAATTCATCTCAATCAACAAAACCACTTCCACATAAACCACCACCCTTATTTATACCGGGTGTAGTTAACGTACAAGAACTAAAAAATTGTGCAAAACAAAAACTTTCTGATTTAGATTTCTCACTTAGTTTACTACAACATAATTTAACGTACGTATACCTTAGCCAAAGCAACGCGTGGCCGGGACTTCTATATATATATATATATATATATATATATATATATATATATTATATATATAAAACAAAGTCAGATTCCATCCATCCATAGTAATTCTGCCCGAAGGCAGGTCCTTCACTGCAGTCATAGCATTTAAATGCTATTCTTGCAGCTTTACTAGGGAAATGTAGGTGTGGTAGCTTCCCGTTGCTTTCCACACCGGTGAAGGATGATGATCATAATGATAAGGATGATGATGATGATGGCTATATGATTTCGGGGACCGTTTGGGCCTTAAAGTTTTCCTGACATTTGTCTTATAGGTGAGGAAAAACCCCGATAAAAACCTCACCCAGAAAAACTGCCCCGACCGGGGATCGAACCCGGGCCCGCTGCGTGACAAGGCAGCACGCTACCTCGAGACCGCAGCGGTGGACAAAGATTACACTATTTATAACTCAAGAACGGCTGGACCGATTTTTATGATCTTTGATTTGTTGGATTTGTTTCCGCCCCGAATAGCAGATAACTATTAAAACATCGGAAAAATTAACGTAAAATATTTAAAGGCGATACGACTTTCGTCGGGCCAGCTAGTATTTATATATTAAATTTTCGTGATCAAAATATACAAACAAGTATCCTGCATCCCTACCCAAAGCTATACATACTCCTACACCAAGCTACTAGTTTCAATACGGATTCTGCTCACTGCTCCATTGTACAGTATATATAGCTGCTACAATCCATCAACGCTACTGGGAGGCAATAGGGAAAACGATCTCACTGCAATTTTCCTAATCTACTTATTAATATTATTTTTACATTTTTATAGTGTTTCCAATATTGTTTCAATTGTATAATGTTATTAAGTGCTCACTAGCTGTGAAAAGGCGCCCCCTTTCTTTATACAAACCCACCCCTCCTATTCAACCCTACATTGCGTCGGAGAGGCTGTTCACTTGTCAATTGTGCGGAAGGGAGAAGTACATTGACTCTTTTTGGATGGGTGTGATACAAGTGTTATTGCATTGTTTCATTTAGGGGGATGGATGACCCATAACTTAACAAGTGAAGAAGGCATATTAAACTGTGCCCTCTATGCGATGACCGTGAAACCTGGCAGCATATTATAGCATTCTGTAAAGAGACAGAGCAACTTAGATTACAGTTCCTGCCGGAGAGATTTCTCAGGTCAGATAGTGGGAGAGTGGCGTGCAGGAATATTTTAGGACGGATCGAGAGTGAAGTGAAAATATGCAATTTTTTTTGCACAGTAAGGAAATTAAGGTATAGCAAAATTGGAGATCGATAAGGACCTGGTTGAGTGGTAGACAAGGCCTTAAGGCCTTAACTCTGCCAGGTAAATAAAGCTATTATTATTATTATTATTATTATTATTATTATTGTTATTATAAGGATATATGCGTTATCAATAATAAGAATATTAATATGGTCTTTGTTTTTCGATCTTCAATTATATTATATAATAAGTAGTTTTGATAAGTTGAATAGCCTGATAGTACATTTGATGTCTGCAGGGACCGTGGGGTATGAGCGCCCACGTGTGTATGTGTGTGTGTGTGTGTGTGTGTGTGTGTGTGTGTGTTTTCTTCTTCTCTCTTTTTTAAATTTGTTTTATAGCATTTTTAAAATTATTAATATACAGAATATAACTTTTTTATATCTATGGACATGGTCTTTTAATGGATGAGTGTAGATGTGCATTAATGTGTATGTAGTTGTAGACACAGGTTTTTATTATATGTATTCATTGTTTTGATACATGTGTGTAGCCATGTAGGTATTTGTTTATATTATGATTATTTTGTTTTGTTTCTTTATTCATGGAAAAAATAATGCACGTACGGCCAAGCAGGCCTGTGCGCAATGTAAATACTCTTGTCAGTTGGGTTGTTTCATTGAGAGTGTATATACACGCGGATATGAGGGGGAAATACATTTTCACACCTAATGAGCACATATTAATAGTCTTAGTACGTGTTATGTATTTAATTAATAAGGTCTGACATTTGGGTGAATGAATTGTATATCAAGTACCCTGCATTAAATAAATAAAAAATTAAATACACCAAGCTACATAACCTCGCTTCTATCTCGTATCATCCAATCAAAATTAGAGTACAAGATCGCCCTAGAACCTTCTATACTTCGATTCTAATATCACAAAATACCTCCCCATTATTCTAATCCTTATGCCATTTCAAGTGTTAAACTCTGGAATCTTTTTACTACATGAGATCAGAGACTGCCGCCGAATATTAGCTTCCTTTAAGAGAAATTTAAAACCCATTCTTTTGGAATTGGTCTTCCCGTGGATTATAGTAGGTGCTTCCTCCTTAGATGTTTTGAAAAATCGTTAATTTTAATTGGGGTGGATTTATATGAATATATATATATAAGGGGTATATATATAATTATATATTGGAATATTGTCGTAAGCAATCAGTGGTTTTTATGACATTTTTGCCTTTTATCCCCTGGCATTGGCGTATTTGTAATCAATTTGTTAAGTTGGGCATCTTGGAAGGCGGATTTACTTTGCCCCGATGATGTAATGGGTGTTAAATGATAATGGAGAACCCTTAAATCTAACCTGAAGTCCTAAATACCAGGAGCTCCATGGTCAACGCACATGAGATATTTACCTTTAAGAGAACAATTCCTATGGTATGGACCAGGGTAATACAACCCGAGATTTTATGTACTGTAGTCAGGAACGTCTGACCACTAGCTAACAATGACGCTGGTTGTTTTATTTATAATGTGTTTGCGATCTTATATAATTTGTTTCTGTATTTAATATATTTCAGTGGTTGAATGGAAGAGAAGCCTTTATGGTCTTATCTCTGACAAATTTACTATTATTATTATTATTATTATTATTATTAATTATTATTATTATTATTATTATTACATTACACTGAATATTTTAATGGGAGTTTAAAAAAATGTGAAGCAATCACTTCTCGAGCAGCCTCATGGGTGGCTGGGTGGGTCAGGATTTCGGACTACAGTTAAACTGGTAAGGGTCCGCGGGTTGCTAGAAATTCCCGTTCGAGACAGAGCTGGAAATTTCTTTCTTAAGAGAACTTATTCAATGTAGCCTCCAATTCTCTGGATTTAGATTAAGTTTTAGGTTTTAAGGACTCTCCTGGTGTTTCATATCATCGCGGTAACGCCTTCCAAGAGCCCCTATTTTCAGTAGTGGGTTTACAATTCCGCAATACCAGGAGAGAATACCAGAAATGTCATAAAGAGAGTCTGGTGGCATTGGTAATAAAAATTCACATTTATTATTTGTTTGATGTCTTTATTTTATCAGAAGCTTACAACAACAAAACAACAACGTTTTAACAATATATACAGTTACAAATAAATGAGAGATAACTTATTGTTAATCCTGTTTGGTAAAAGAAAAAAAGAGGTCATGGTGGGAGTTCTGGTGGCGTTTTGGGTACATCATTCGTATCATCAGTAATGTAGACAGCTTGCATACATTTTAAGTTGTTTCAAAATTCTCTTGAATTTGGATAATGCCAGAGAGAATGAAATTGTTTTTAATGCTGACAGTTGTAATCCAACCTGTTTAAGGACATATGCCTTGATTTCAGGGGAAACTATTGAAGTCCCATGTTTCATGGATTAATCATGCAATGCATAATGACAAGTAACAGCATCCATTACATCTATAACTCCAAAAGCTATATGACCTTTTACTACATTTAAATTCAATTTCAGGTACTATATAATCAAAGCAATAGGCATCATATGTCTTACACATTATTTATCTTTCCCTTTATTCCAGTAGGTTTGAATCGCTAGGCCTATTAGAGTATCATGCTATTATCAAATAGCAGTGCTTTGCAGAATTGTATAAATTATTTACACTTTTCGTGATAATTAATTAAGTTTCATTAAAGTGATATGCTTGAGATATTCCCTATGTGAACTCATTTTCAAAAGTGTCTTCTCCACCTTGTACCAATACAGATATACTGTTTTTTTTGTATTCATATTAGTTTACTCTTTGTACAAAGAATATAAAATTATAATATAAATCATATAATTATATACCTTTAATTCAGTCTCCATGACTGTTAAAACGATTTAAACATATCGGAACCATTCACATCTCTATCTAAAATAACATCATAAATTAGTCAGTACCTGGATAGTAGCTGTAGAGTAACGTACAACGTTTTGTTGAGGATGGGACTGGTCCCGAAAGGCCTACATTGTTTTATTTCGTTTCAACATTTGAGGAGATTGAATTAAAGGGATCTAATTTTATAATTTTACATTATAATTTTTATATACACTTACTAACACTTCAACGGAATTTTGTCATAGAAGTTGTACAAAAGTCTCCATTTGATTGAAAAAATATTATTTAAATCACTAAAAAAATGTTAAGAATATATAACGTATTCAAACTGATTCTTTTTAACAGCAAAGTAGCAACCTTACAGTAATTTCCATAAATGTATGGTAATGGACAAGAGATATTTTGAAAATATGGTTCAACAAATATTACTGTTACCTTTCATTAGTACATAACTAATTGTATATAGACTAAAGTCACAGATATTCTACAGAACATACTTAACTTTTATAAGATTCATGATGTGTTCCGTTGAGGTTTATTCAAAATTAATATAAAATTATAGAATATTCACCTGAAAGGTCCGTCTCCCCAACTTAATTATACTTGTAAGAAAAATAAAAGAAGAGTAACAATTTCCTATAATATTTAATCATTAAATAGGCCTATATATTACTTTTCCAAAGCCATTTGTCTTCTATGAAATTACGTAGTCTCAGTCAGATTAGTTTTAATTGTGCGACGTTATGTTTTCGTCATTATTTAATGAAACAAATATAATTGTTCTATTCTTATAACTGAAAACTGCAACAGCATTAAACTTTAATTATGTCTCTATGCTAATATAACATTAAAGACACAGTAGATTAGATTAGTAGAGATGGGTTCCAGTTTTAAGACCCTAATATGGCAACCTTATTTTAGGTTGATTGTATTACTCATCATAATATTAGGGAATAAATCAGGTGAAATCTACTCTACGGTGATATGGAATATGCTATGTTATGCTGTTCCTGGTTTGAAACACATTAAGAATTCACACACATGACTCATATCACCATTTATTTGGGCTAGGCCCAAAATCTCGAGTAGGGGTACAACCCCTCCCTTTGTCCCTATTCTGCCCTAAATTTAATAAATGTTCGGAATCATGAGGAAGTACATGAGTGTGCCCCATAAGATCTCCACAACGACATATTATAAATATCTGCGGTCTGCTAAACCAGACAATTTGTTATCCAAAAATAAAAGAGGGTGAAAGGTCATATGAAATAAATGAATGCAGATAAAACGAGATGATGGAGAAGGAAGATAATTGGAGAGTGTTGGTGAGTGTGAAAATCGAGAAAAGGGAGAACCTCGAGAAAAAGTCTGAAAATTCCGGCGAGTTCCACTATTAATATATCTCCGGAACCATCAGGATTCGAACCTGATATCCCAGTCGGGGCAGCCGCGCTCGCTAACTACACGTCCACCGAAACTTAACACTGCTTAATAATTAATGCAATTTTATTTGGGTATCGAAATTGTTTTCGATTATTCCACTTTTATAGTATAGGTTTGCCTAAAATACATATATGAAAATATTTAGAACTCTAATTCTAAGATGTTGGCAGCGGTAGATTAGTGGTTATGTTACTTTCCCTCTGGTCCCGCGGATCGCGGGTTCAAACCCGGCCAAGTTCGATTAATTTTTAAAGGATAGAAAAGTCGAAGTAGAAGTCCTCCGGGAAGGACTTTAATCAGTGGGTCCCGAGTCTGAACATATTCAAGCTAGTAAAAGAAGTTTAATCCTCAATAAACAGGCCTCTAAGCAAAATGTATTGACTTAATTCTTCTAGTAATACCTTAGTTGCCTACTAGATGTTTTATTGGGTCGGTATGTTAACCGCATAGCACTAATGACATCTTTAGGGAAATAAGCTTAACTGTACCCCAGCCTCCATATCTCAGACTCTGAAGTTTAGGTTATACGAGGGTTAAAGGGAGAATTCGCTCTCTATTGCACAATAAGGAATTGGTTGTGGTGCGAGTATATGTCTGCCACAACCAATCACTGCTCTTGACGCAGCTATATCGCGCTAGTTAGGTTTGAAATTGCTGAGGCGTTTTCAGCTGTATGTCTGCTAACCGTACACATAAAGCGGCCACTCCCACTGAATATCCACATCGGCAACACTGTCGTGAAAACGTCAAGGCCGGAGAATCAGTGGTTGTAGTATGAAATTAACTTAGTCTAGTAACTCCTAACAGAAGAGAGGCTAAGGCCCAAATTTTGGGTTTTTCGTCGCATTAGATTAATTATAAAATATAAGCCTATTGTTTTTATCACCTATGTAGCACTTTAACTAGTACAAGATTTAAAAATATAGGAAAAGTTGGATATTATATTAATTCTAATAGAATAGATTTATTTAAAGATGTGATTGATTATATAGATAATAACTTAGTTTTAAGTCATAGGTTAAATGATTCGTTTTCCAATAAAAAAACGTTCACTACACATAGAAAACAAAGGAGATAACGTATTACTTTCCAGGGAATATCTAATCATCTGCAAAGCATGGATACTACTCATTATTTTGGCAAAGTTTCAAAACAACTCATTCCGCGTCCCTTTATAAATGAGATAAGTAATTTGCTATTACTGAAGTTAATGATACCCTCCATGGTAACCTTCTCCACCAGATGTATAGTGGGCGCTGTGATGTTCTCCTCCATCATGATGATCACCTCCAGAAGAGAAGTGATGTCCTTCAGCACCTCCATCGTGACCATCGAAGTGATGTTCAGAATCAACTAGAGCAGCGCTGTATTGTCCATCTCCTTCAGTTTCAGCAGCTTCATATTGCTCATTATTTTCAGTGCCAGCTCCTTCATACTCTACAACATGTCCGCCATCATCAGTACCGCCTGAATGAGCCCCGTGATAGCCACCTCCTCCACTGTGGCCATCCTGATAGGAGCTGCTGTGATGATGCTTTCCGCCAGTTTCACCGCCATGAGCTTTGCCAAAAGCGGAATGGCTTTCGTGACCATAAGAGTCTCCATTCTTCTTATGATAGCTATCGAACTTCTGATAGCCGTCATCGCCCTTGGTACTTGAGGTGTGACGGTAACCATCATCCCCGTGTCCGCCACCACCAGAGCTGCCGCTGGTGATGTCCACTGCCTGAATGGTGGCCTCCAGTGCTAGCAGCCAGTTGGTCAAAACTGGGAGGAGGGAGAGCTCTCACTTCTCGGATCGTAGACTCGACTACTTGAGAATCTCCTTCATCTTCAAAATCATCTTCTGGAACCGGGTAAGGGGACGCCAATTGAGCTAGGAGGAAAAGTCCCAAGACACACCAGCTGAAAGAAGCACCAGCCATCTTCGTAGCTGAGCCTGTTGAAAAATGTATATTTGTATTAATAAATTTCAATAGGCTTCACATATAACTACCAAATATTAGCAATAAAATCAGGAAATTCCAGTCTCTTCCAAGCAAAAATTGAAACAATTTCTAAAAATCTCATAATTGATAAATTAAACATTATTTTTCATAACATTAATAATAATAATAATAATAATAATAATAATAATAATAATAATAATTTCTTTAACCTACAAACAAAAATCACAAATGAGAATGTGAGACGAATATGATACGGCCCTAATAGTGATTAATGAATATAAGAAATGAATAAATAATGAAGGAATAGAATATAGTTAAAAATAAAATAAGTTTCATATTGGTTAAATAGTTCTCACAAGAAGCGGTTGAAACCCTAAGTAAAAGAGGTCATAAATATGTAACTCCTCAAATTAGACCTGAAATGTTTAAGCTGATTCTATCTTCAAAAATCACGTTTGGGAGAAATGTCAAACTCCAAATTTACAATCGCGTTAAGCCCAAGCTGGCAACACACTCCCTAGCCGTGAGAATAAAATCAAAAGGTAGGTGGTGGTTTAAATAAAATAGTTACGCCCTTGGAGGACATGTGATTGAATATTCTAACCAATCAAAATGAGAGTTAGGGTATAGACCATATATGGGAATAATTGGTCCTGACTTCGATACGGAACTCATGAGGACAAAATTTAATACACTTGTACTTATACTCGACACTTAGAAGGAAGAAGATCTTGAATATATAGTAAAAAAAAAATATTCTTGTAACAACGGTTATGGACTTAGGGAAAATCTCCCGAACTCATAAGTAATTTGCTAGTCCTCATTAGCGAAATATCGAAGGCCAGGGACGGAAAAGTTCTATTTTCACTGTGTAACGTGCATTTAAATTGGCAGAGATTAATTAAATAAAATAATTCAAATAATGAGTGATTGTCTGTTCCCACGCAATTCTCCTTCCGAACCCGTTATAGATAGGAGTCTCAGCGCTCACCCTGAAACAGGAACCGACTAGCTACCGAGGAAGGGCAAGTAACGAAATTCACAAATAAATCAAAGTGAAACCCAACTGACATTTAATCAGCCTCCTTCCAAAATACTGCCCCAAAGTGTCGCCCAACGAAAGGGTCCTTTTACTGTGACAAAGTTTTTTTCAACGTGAGTGCATTCGAAATAAGAGTGACTTACGAAAGTTGTGGACTGAACATCATGATCCAGCAACAGTGTGGAAGACAACATTCTAACCACGAGATGGAAGGAGCAGCCAGGAGTGGACAACAATCCAGGAGCAGATCAACCTAGATAACCGATGGCGGATCTCTACAAACCTGACGTAAGACAAACAAATAGCCAAATATACCAAGTTAAAGTGACAGATTTGTTAAAAAAATTAAATAATGTGTTAGGAAGTCAAATTTAGAATATACGAAAGTAACAATACATTGTTGTGTTAAGAAAGTAAATAGCAATAAATTCAAGGGAAAATAGAAACAAGATCCGATTCTTCCTTCTGGTAGGTGGCACGCAATATTGTGCAAATATCTAACTTATAAAAAAAAAAATTAATGATCCTCAGGAGTGGAAGAATAACTAAAGAAGTTAATAAGAACAAAGGACAGTCGACAAATGGAGGTGATTCAATAGTATATCAAATTTAGAGCAGGGCAAGTTTCATCAGAAAGTAGGCCTAATGATGATAGTAGAAGTATGGGCGGACAGATGCCATAATGATTAGCCCGAACTGCCTCTTAAATGCAAATGATTCAAAGAAAAACTAATAAGTCCCCAGACGGACTATGAATATTTCATGAGGCAAATGTTAATGTCAATGAGGGAAGATATAAATAAAAGGAATTAAGAAATGAAAAAATGTCATAAAGAAATTAGGGAAGAAATGAAACAATTCGGCATACAAGACATTGATGGGTAAGACCTCTGGCTAATGGAGATCGAGCAAATACACAAACTCGAAGATTCTTTTTAAAATCAGAAATTCAGGGGACAGGAGAAAAAATGACCACGAAAGTAGCCGAAAAGAGTCAGATAAGGATACAATAACGTATAATGGAAGAGAGATATCGGTTTACTGATGAAAAATACCCAAGAAAATAAATGTAAAATCAACCAATGAGAGTTACTATGGTTGGTAGTTTAATCCAACAGACGAATAGTAATGTAGATGAAACTCTAAAAGTGAATCAGATAGGGAAAGGACTATTCCAGAATGAGGGAAAAAAAAAATGCGAGCCAAAATATTATAGATGTTAGACAACAATAGCTCAAACCAATGATGATGAAGTACATGGAAATATATTTAAATGCAATAATGAAAATGCAATGTTATTAATGATGTTAAATTAAATCAAAATGGAACAACTGACCTGATGAGTTCGGTACAGCCAAACCATTTCCCGCTCAGTACTTCTCAATTTGAAAAATTGGCACTATGCAACAGCACGTGCATGGGAAAGATACGAACAAAATATAAAAGAAAAACAAAAAAGGTAGGACTTAAACAAAATATTCATCAGTCATACCGCGTAATAAAGAAGCGCCACATAAATAGGAGGGGAAATGGTAGTAAAAACACGTCACATACGTTAGAGTCAATAGGTAACAGAATGAAGTAATGGTGCTTCACTAAATAACGCATAATGAGAGGAGAAATGGTACCCTAGAACAAATACCGTGCTGAAAGATTTGATCCGGGCGCGAAATTATAGCAACCAGTGGTATTGAATGCAAATTTTCAGTCTATCCTGGGTGATAGAAGGAGATGTAATATCAGTGAGACATTAACATGCACTAACTGCCATTGTACGCACAATAACAATAAATGTGTAATTAGGAAAATAAGGCACGAGATCTGGTTAATATTAGTATGATAACATGCAAGAAAGTGTTGGTCATGCATATATCAGATTAGTATTAGGAAAATTTAATGAGAAATCGTTTAAACGGGTCTTATATTTGTACTGGCTAGAACAAATAATGAGACCTAGAGAAATGTTGACGTTTAAAACAGAGGCAGAAAAGTTAGGCAATTTTACAGAGGGAGCGAGACTTGCCACCCACCCCCCGTTTATAAAAACATAATCAAAAATAATTATCATTTATATACTGCCTTAATCTAAAGCGTGACCAATAACAGAGACGAGGATAATAATAAGTACAGTGTGAAAAATACAAAGAGCAATGAACAGCCGGATCGTAGTGGGAATATTTAAGAAACCGTTTGTGACCCCAGTCTAGAATAGAGATAAAAATTCAGTTCAATAAACTTAAAATGTTTGTATAAAAAGGGGGATTTTTTTTTTTGAAAGAGTGCGAGTGAGACCGAAATAGGCACACCCTTCACAGGTACAAAAAATTCATTTGTCGAAAACAAAGGTACTTTACACAAATACGATGTGATACGTGATAAATAATTGTTTAAAAACAAAACTCTTTAAAAAATACAAAATAACCATGTGTTATTATAACTCAATAGTTAAGGTTCTTAAAAAACCTACATATTATTCTTAAGGAATAAAATGGAAGCGTTATAAGCATACGAAAATTGAAAGAAAAGAGGTTAAGGCATCAGTTTCCTCTTAACAGTTTATGATTGGTGACAGATTAAAATCAATAGCGTTCGACAAAGTAAATTTAGAATGAATAAATACAGGATCAAAAGCCCGACGGAGGACGTGTTATATTACGTCGTTTTTACATGATCAACGTTCGCTCATATGATAGCGAGAATTATTAAGGGTAGATAGAGCGCACCAATTGATTTTGATTCGAACGGTGTTGTCGAGATGTTTTACTAATTGAAATATAAATTGTCGTCAAAAAACGAAATTGGACGCGAATATGAGCTACGATGATATAAAATTCTGTATACAACGGACGGTTCTGCGCGTATGAAATGTGATATTATGTTACCGCGAAGTAAATAAATAAGATTCATTTCCACCTTAATCGAGTGAATAAAAAATTGAATATGCGAATGATGAATAAAGGAGTTCTTATAAAGAATAAATAGTTTTTCAAAGTATTGTGAAAGATCAGTCAGTGAACGATGCTGAGAATAAATTTTCAATGACCACAGCTAAAGGGAGCGCCTATTTAAAAAATAAAGAAATAACATAAATAAATTAAAAAGAGATTAGATTTAAACAATGAATTAGGCCTATTATGATGAATCGTGCAAAGCGATTCTGAAAACTGACGAGCGCCGGTATACACATATAGGATTCTTATTAAGTACCGATATACTTATTTATAAAGGGATAATCATTCGAAAATGACATAGAAAACGTAATTAGTAAATTTAACCATGTGAGTTAAAATGGTGGCAAACAGGGTTACGGCAACAGTTTCAAGATCTATGTCTTATTTAAAGAAATAAATGACCCAAATAGAATAGATTAGTAGCTAATTGGAATAAAAAGAAGGTTAGTTTATAATAAGTGAGAAGTCCAGTGAATATGTAAAGTGTGACCCTTGGAAAGTGCGAACGATATAAAGGGATGAGATAATAAAAAAAATGTGGCATGACATTGCAATAATAAACTGAGAGATATATGGAAAACGTATTATGCTAAATAACCGAGCGTGTGAGAAATAAAAGTGGACGTAAGCAAACCAAACAAACGTATACTAAAGTGACAAAAACGAGAATATGGATGGAGATCTAATAAACCGAACAAGGGGTTAAAATAAGAAAAACAATTGTGTGATAAAAGAAAAAAATAAGTAATGGGAACCTACGATCGCACAAATGAGTTGAAAACGACATGTGTTCCTTTTGTTGTTGTGCTAGTGGGTAATATGCAGAAAACTGTAAGTAAACCAGGGTGATATATGTTCAATAATATAATCTATTTTGTGTTTATAAAACATTTCCATATATGGCACTTGTAGGAAAAGTAATAATGTAATACATTTTGGTTTGATGTAATTAGCATATTTAATTACTTCTCTTCTAAGGGGAGCTGTGTTAAAAAAAAAAAAGATATTTTTAACTTTACGTTACTATTTTTTTTTGTTTTAACAAGAGGCATTGTGAGACGAATATGATACGGCCCTAATAGTGATTAATGAATATAAGAAATGAATAAATAATGAAGGAATAGAATATAGTTAAAAATAAAATAAGTTTCATATTGGTAAATAGTTCTCACAAGAAGCGGTTGAAACCCTAAGTAAAAGAGGTCATAAATATGTAACTCCTCAAATTAGACCTGAAATGTTTAAGCTGGGTCTATCTTCAAAATCACGTTTGGGAGAAATGTCAAACTCCAAATTTACAATCGCGTTAAGCCCAAGCTGGCAACACACTCCCTAGCCGTGAGAATAAAATCAAAAGGTAGGTGGTGGTTTAAATAAAATAGTTACGCCCTTGGAGGACATGTGATTGAATATTCTAAACCAATCAAAATGAGAGTTAGGGTATAGACCATATATGGGAATATTGGTCCTGACTTCGATACGGAACTCATGAGGACAAAATTTAATACACTTGTAACTTATACTCGACCTTAGAAGGAAGAAGATCTTTAATGTATAGTAAAAAAAAAAAATATCTTGTAACAACGGTTATGGACTTAGGGAAAATCTCCGAACTCATAAGTAATTTGCTAGTCCTCATTAGCGAAATATCGAAGGCCAGGGACGGAAAAGTTCTATTTTCACTGTGTAACGTGCATTTAAATTGGCAGAGATAATTAAATAAAATAATTCAATAATGAGTGATTGTCTGTTCCCACGCAATTCTCCTTCCGAACCCGTTATAGATAGGAGTCTCAGCGCTCACCCTGAAACAGGAACCGACTAGCTACCGAGGAAGGGCAAGTAACGAAATTCACAAATAAATCAAAGTGAAAACCCAACTGACATTTAATCAGCCTCCTCCAAAATACTGCCCCAAATGAGATGCACAAATAAATTAAGCATAGGTTCAATTCTGGAAATGCGTGCTATTGTGCATTACAGAGACTCTTGGCGTCTCAACTCCTTTAAAAAAACGTTAAACTAAAAATATATAAAACTATTATTCTACCAGTTATATTATATGGATGCGGAACATGGACTCTTACTTTAAGGGAGGAAATGAGATTACAAGTATTTGAGAATAAAGTTCTAGGAAAATGTTTGGAGCAAAGAGAGATGAGCAGACAGGTGAATGGAGAAGTCTCGATAACAGTGAACTGCATGGTCTTAATAGGAAGCCAGATATAATGAGAACAGTTAAGTCTCGTAGACTGCGATGGGCAGGACATGTGGAACGAATGGGGAATAAAAGATGTGCATGTAAGCTTCTTATAGGAAAACCAGAGGGAAAACGCCCAGTTGATAGACCAAGAATGAGGTGGGAGAACAACTAACTATGATTTGAGGCAAGTAGATTATACAGTAAATGATTGGAAAACATGAGCTCAGGATAGCGATCTATGGAAAGCTTATGTCTGCGCGGCCATGAACCTACGGATTCGATAGTGCCAGTGAATTAGTTAATATTTTCTTTAAGATGCAGAGGTAAGTTCTTCAGGCCTCCTCTTCCACTCAACTAGCGAATAACAAAATAATACAAAGTTTCAAACAATCAATATAATTTTAAAATATTGTTAAAGTATAGTGTAATTAAATACTACATATATTTATAATTGTTATATAATTTAAAACTACTTATTTTTAAATGTAGTTATGTGTTTTAGTGTTAGATTTTGAGATAATTGTAATGTAGAAACAAACCATTGACCGTATTATTTTACGGAATGAGTGAAAGATGCGGCCTTATAGCCTTAACACTGCCAGTTTAAATACAAGTATAATTTTATTAGTCTGTTATTATTATTATTATTATCTATCATCATCATCATCATCATTATTTAAACCCCCTCTTAAACAAACTTTTCCTTAACCGAAAACCGTCGTAACCGAAACACCGCAAAAATAATATATATATATATATATATATTATATATATATATATATAATATGATATGAAAAGAAAAAAGAATGCTTGAGTCGGGATTTGAACTCGAGTCTCTAAAGTCTTTACCTTTAGCGCTCTAACCAACTGAGCTACCCAAGAATTCCAAGACAAACATACAATTTCTTATACATGTAGTATTCTCTATTCACACAAGAGGTAGCGGAAAGATATATATATATATATATATATATATATATATATATATTTCCATACAGTTTAGTCTATATCTATAAATCATCACATGGGACAACGGATACTCCATATCTGTAGTTATTTAACGAAGCTAATGTAAATATGCTTATTTCCCTACAGATGTCAGCGAATGAAATGTGGTTAGCACATCGCCTAAAACAGTCAACTAGTAGGCAAATAAGGTATTAATTAGGTGGGAAAAACCATTTTAAATTTGCTCAGAGAACCTAATTTTAAGCTTGAGATGTTTTTACGAGCCCGAAAATCTGGACTCGGAATCCATGGTCTCAAGTCTCTCCTGGGGAACTTATCCCTTGGATTTTACCATCCTAAAAGTCCATCGTGTCCCGCACCGTAGCCGAGTGGTTATGGTAGGATGCCTTGGCGCAGAGCTACGTTAATTGCGCTGGTTCGAGTCTCCATGGGGGAAGAAATTTTCTCATGTAATTTCGGCAAGAATAGAACCGGTGCTCACCCAGCATTGTGAGGCAATTGAGTAGCTACAATAAATAGAGGCTACAGGTTAAGAAAACCATTTATAACGGCTGGGGACCCGACTTGCTGACCACGTGTCACCCCCTACACTGGCTAGATAATCGTCTACATCTGTGATGAACACATGTGGATATGAGGCCAGCAGCCGATTGGTAGACCAAGGACCTTATAGGCCTGTCGCGCCATGGACAAAAAAAATCCATCGAACCCGGCTTGCGACCATCGGGACCAGAGCAAAGAACTTAACCACTACACCACCGAAGTGACTTATCTCTCCATATGAAACATATAATTTACAATATATATATACATACATATTTACATGTATATATAATGTTCTGCTCAAGATCAGGTCTATCACTGCAAACTCAGCATTCTCCACTCTTTCCTTAACTCAGCTTTCCTTTTTGTATCCGCATACAAACCATTTATTTTAATATTGTCTATCATCTGATATCTTTTTCTCCCTCTAACTGTCTCTCCTTTGACCATTCCTTCTAGGGCATCCATCAGTAGGCAGTTTCTTCATAATCCGTGGCCAATCCAATTTCTTTTTCTCTTCTTTATGAGTTCCCAGCATTGTTCTTCCTTTACCCACTCTGTCTGGCACATCTTTATTTTTTTTCTTGTCTGTCCAGTTTATACGTTCCATCCTTTTTCATATCCACATCTCAAAAGCTTCCAGTCACTTTCCTTCATTCCGTCCTAATGTCCAGGTCTCTGCACCACACAAAGCACTTCACTAGCCTCTTCCGTAATTCTTTCGCCAAAGGTCCGCCGAAAATGCTCATCTTCTTGTCGAAAGCTTATTTTGTTCATGTTACTACTGATAGTACAACCCAAGTATTTGAAGCTCTCCACTTACTCAATGGCCTCATCTTTAATCCTCATGTTTATCTTCTTTGGTTTCCTTCCTATAATCATGACCTTCGTCTTTATATATATATATATATATATATATATATATCTGCATTCCATAATCGTCGCACTTGTCATTTAACACCATCAGCATGTTCCTCAGTGCCATTGCATCTTCTGCTAGCAATGCCATATCATCAGCAAATAATTTACAATATGGAGACCATTTTTTTGTTTTCACTTCAGCAAAGCTAGAAAAAAGTATGTTCACTTTACTTACTTACTCACTGGCACTATCGAACCCGTAGGTTCATGGCCGTGCGGACATAAGCTCTCCATACATCCCTATCCTGAGTCAATGCTTTCCAATCATTCCCTGTATAATCTACTTCCCTCAAATCATAGTTAATGTTGTTCCCCCACCTCATTCTTGGTCTACCAACTGGGCGTTTTCCTTCTGGCTTCCCTACAAGAAGTTTCCATGCACGTCTTTCATTCCCCATACGAGCAACATGTCCTGCCCATCGCAGTCTATGAGACTTAACTGTTCTTATTATATCCTATAAAGACCATGTAGTTCATTGTTATGAAGTCTTCTCCATTCACCTGTCTGTTCATCTCTCTTTGGTCCACTTTTCTCAGTGTAAATGTGAATCATCTTTAAAACATACATTACATCTACTCTCTATATAAATGAACACAGCGAATAAGAAAAAATAGTATAATCTATATTTATTGTAATAAAGTTTAAATTATATATTTACTCATTCTTGTGCGCATTTTATTTGTGGTATCCGCAAATTTGACATGTTACACCGTCCTGGAACAATTATCGTGGCTTCGTCTAAGAGGTCGTAGGACTGTCCATTCCCTATCCCTTCTATAAAACACATCACATATAATTTCCTAATTACTACTCACATAATTGCCTATTTTTATTTATCAACCCTCTTCGTTAGACTCTATGATATACACATCATTTATACACTCGATCCCACCAACACATAGTCCTTTATATCCCTCCTCATCGCACTCTGTATTATTCACCATCATAGGTTCACTTGCCAGAACATGGAATTCTCTTCCGTCCTATGTCAGAGACTTTCAAACTATAACATTATTAAAAAACAAACTAAATAATGATTTAATAACAAACTAACTTATACACCCCGCTGATAGTAGGTGTCGAAGTAAATACGTTAATACAAAAGAAGTTCCAATAATAATATGAAACCCTTGGAATCCATCTTTTAACAATTAATAATAATTTAATTTATTTATGAAAATAGTATTAACATTAACAAACATTTTGATTTGTTTGTTTTGAATATTGCATAACCGACAAATTAGTTTTCTTCTTTTTTTGTTATATTAGATAGGGCCAGTCTACCAAAACTTAGATTATCTTGCTTGTACACATTTTATTATTAGCTTTAGTCCTAATTTTAATTATCATTAACATTATTTTATTATCTATCATAATTTTATATAATATATGGATTGAAGATATCTACAGAGAAAACGAAAATTATGACATTTCAAGGTGTAGATCCTGTCAGAAGTAAAATTATACTTGACAATAAAATATTGGAGCAGGTGAATAATTTTACATATCTAGGATGCAATATCTCATATGAAAAAGAAAAAGGATGTAAATGCAAAAATCTAATTTTTTAAGAATTTTAGGGTTAATAAATTCTATCTTCAAGCCACAGTTAGTCCAATAACATTCAAGACTAAAAGTGTATAAAACACTGGCTCTTCCAACTCGTTTGTATGGTAGCGAAATTGGACGTTGAAACAGAAGGATATACAGAGACTTAGATCTGCTGAAATGAGATACCTTCGGAGGACTGCAGGATACACACTACTAGATCACAAAAAAATGAAGACATCTTAGAAGAATTATACATAG